>ML787200.1:332249-345444 GCA_009831015.1 Picea engelmannii
TGTTTTTCTTTTCATACAACTATTGTATCCTAACGTTTAGCATGATTTGCAATTTTCCTTATTAAATATTTTGCGAAAAATTATTTCTTTTCATACATCTATTATATCATGACTTTTAACACTTCTATGCATTAACATTGTCAGATGTCAGTGTCAATTTGCCTACATTAACACTTCTACTGTCAAATGTCAATGTGCTTGCAAGAACCTTATTGTGCACCTCCATGCCATTCCACCTCCATCACCGCCTTCCCATCTCAACTAACTATTTCATTATTTGTCTATTTCAATTATTGAAATATTGATGCAACAATGGAAATTGGAGACTAAAATTTAGAAGCATAACTGAGAAATGGATAAAATTCAAGCTTTCTTGGATATAGTGTGAGCTTTCTTGCTATCAAGTACTTCGTGAACCCTATTTATATTTTCCATTCCAATGATGAATGTATTTTGGAGACATATTTCATTCTAAGACATAGTTTAGTGTAGAATTTAGGTTGCAACTACATTTGCATGCATGAAGGTATCAGTTATAATGACTAAACAATTCAAATTTCCCTCTGCGATAACAAAATAATCAATGTGTGCTGAAAAAATACTAGAGAAAAATATAAACTTACAATCGAGTAGATGAAAAATCTTAGCTCATCATCACCATATCTCACATGATGGACTTGCCAAAGAATAACAATACCTTTAGAGAAAATATAAAGATTGCCAAAGAACGTGGTAGGTTGGAAAGTTTAGTGTACCTATTTTTGTACGCCTTTGTTTCCCACCTAGATAGTGACCCTTGCTATATACATGAAGCAAAAATGCCCAGTTATTACCTCAACCCTGTTGCTAAGGTGACCCTATTATGCTTATCATATTAAACTATATTGCACTGAAATTTTTAAGCAATTTAGGTGCCATTTACCTAAACATTGCAAAAGATTCACTTTACATATGTATATTATGTATGAAATGACCATACATGAAATGATCAAATAAGGAATTAAATAGAAGATCATATATCAAAATGATCAATCAGTTTTGATCAAATGTTCAAAAAAAGCACTTACATGGAGTATATTAACACCTAAGGCCTTCAAGGACTCTAGGAATGAGGCTTGATGTCAGTGACGATTTTCAAAGGATTTTCTAAAGAAACAAAAGTTCCAACATAGGATTCCTTACAAGATTGTTCAAATAAAAACTTTCCATGATTGTTAGTATTGTAGAGCCCTTACACATGATACATAATATTTTATTCAACTGAATTTTCTAAAAATCATGTACAACACAATAACATGTATGCATGGTATAATACTCCTTTGCATTGGTTACTTCTTACGATTAAAGTTATGCAATAAAAGAAAATAGAAAGGAATTATAGAAGAAGAAAAACAAAGGAAAAATTCTCATAGGCCACATTCAAATGAGCTAGTTGCAATAATACAACTTTAAAATTTGAGAATGTACTAAATTTTCTCACACATTTATACAGTTTTAGGAATAAAATGGCAACAAATATCCTCTAATACATTTGTTACATTCACATTTGTATTATAATATAATAAATTATAAAATCCTCCAATACCATGCTCACCTTCACATTTATATCATAATATAATAAATATTAACATTTTCCTCATTCATAGTATTATTTTATTATAATTTTTTTTTTTTTTTTTTGTTAATTTGTGCAAGACCTGTGATTAACCTGTGGCTTGAGAAACCGCGACTCAGGGGCATCTAAGCCGTCAAAATCACCCGGGGATCGCACCCGGCCTGAGCCACACCAACCCTTAACATGGTTGGAGTTTTTGTCCCCGCAGGTTTCGAACCGGTGACTTTAACATCACGGAGTGGCTTAACAACACACTCCGTCACCGACTGTCCTACACCTCAGGGACTTATTATAATTATTCATTGTTATATTATTACTATATTAAATATTTAATAATATTATAATAATATATTATTATATCATGTTATACATTTATTTTAATGTTGACACATTCATATTTATTTATAATATTATAATATTATAGCTATTAATTTATATTACATTATAATTATACATAATCTTCTAGATTTGAGCATGTGATCTATTAAGGAAACACATGTTCTTAACCATTAAGCTTATTATATATTTTTATCATACATTAATATATTATTTATTATATGATATTTATTATTATTTATAATTTATACACAAGAATATAAACTTTTCATTATTACACTAAAAATAGTGATATTAATGATGCTAAATTAGATAACGTTAAATTATTAATAATATTAAATTAGATAACATTACATTAAAATAATAATAATAATATTAAAATTGACTCAATTAAAAAAAATAAAAAAATACATACATATTAAACAACATATAAATTAAAATTTACAAATTAAAAAATTTGAACCCTCTAATGCATACACAATTTTGATGTGCTACATATAACTTACTATTTTATAATTTCCTAAAAAAAAATTTACTCTAATACGTCACCCTAATCTTGTAAGACCTTTGTTTAAGAACTTGTTTTAAAAACTTGTGAGCCGTCTCGAGCAATCGTGGCAAGGTATACGACAAATGTGGAAGCCCCAAAAAAACAAGTACGAGGGATTCATTTGCATTGGTTATGACAACACAATTAAATTTGTTTATCAAAATACAATATAAACAGAAATTTTATTCGATGTGAACTGGAATTTTATTAAATTTAATTTATGTGATTGGATATATTTAACAACTTCAAATTGACGTCATTAATTTGTCACGGTTAATTATTACATATTAATTATAAAATAAACTCTATAGGAAGGAGTTGTGACTACATATATCTCTACACATAAAATTAAAATTATATATTTTGAAATAATGGAAAACAATTTTATATTATAATAATAATAATTTATTTTTAAGGTCACTAAATTGGTGTATAATTTATAAGTTGCAATGTTTCAATTTTATCTTAAGATTTAAGATAAATTCATGCAAAAATTTTGCTGCAAATTATTTATCATGTTATATACAATGAATACCATATACAGTGAGAAGAAAGTGTGTTGATAAATGGTGAAAGGGGGTGTGTACGGGGTCTTCAGTGAACTTGTGACATAACACTTTTGTTAGTGGGATATTAAAAAATACTTATAATTTCACTAGATATTGATAAATACTTCAAAAAATCATTTTGTTGAACCTCCCTCCTAATACATCTTTTTATTAAAAGAAACTCTTATTAGTCCCTGTCGTAGGCATAGAGGGACTATAGCGATCGATAATTCGTTGACTACTTATTAGTTTTTCCTTTGACTAGAAATATTTGCATAATACATATTGTTGGATCTAGGGAATTAAAAACATATATTTTTATATAATAAAAAGTACCATATATACACTGATCTGATTGGATAAAATATTGGAGGTCTTATTGTCGGCTTTGCTATTCCCAATGTTTTATATGGCAACATATCCAAAGTTTTGATCGTATATAGTCTTTTTGAATAATATATTTTTCCTATGTATTGCTTGAAGGTGGATTAATGCTAGCATTAGTTCGAATGTTTGTATTAGCATTTTCTGCTAGCTGAATATATTCCTAAGTTTTTATTTGTACTAATCATATTGAAATGTTTTGATATCCAAGCTTTATAGTGATTGAGAATTCCAAAGTTTATAATGTCCTTGCCGCATGTATTTGTATTGAAATGTATTGACACTTTTTTCGAGATACTTTAATAGGCTTAACAACTTAAATGATTACATGATGCGAGGTCCTCCAACAGGCCCGACAACTTAAATGTTTGCATACCGTGAGGTCCTTAGACAGCGTGACAACCTTAAATGTTTATCTAAATAAGCTTCTCGGAGTACATTTTTCCTCGAAATGTTCCATACAATGTTGCAATGATTTTGCATAGTGTTGTTGTCCACCGCCAATTGAATAGGCATTGTATGTTTCATCCTTCTTCTACCTTTGCAATGCAATTTCGTCATCGTTGAAGCTACATACATTGTTTACTGGTTCAATGAGTGCTTCTTCTTCGCTGGTCGTCGATTGCTGCTTGTTGTTGTTTCGTTCGCGATTCGACCTGCACTTTTGCATTTCATCGTTTCAGAGCAAGTTTCCATGCCATAGTTTCATTTTCTATTCCTTGTTTGTTGTTTAGTGTTTGTACTTTGTAGGTAAGAATGTTTGCTTATTTGTAGTGGTATGGTCGTCATATGTTTCCAGTTCCTTATGTGCTTCGGCTGCAGTGTCGTAATCGTTGGAGATACATATGTTGTTTACTGGTTTGGTGGTTCTTGCTAGTTCGTTGGTTCGTGGGTTGTTGGTTGTGTTTGTTTGGCTTGGGTTTACACTTTGGGGCCCTGGGGGTGCAGTTCGACCTGTTCGTGCTTTCTCACTGGTTTGGTGCTTGATGCTTTCTTTTGTTTGATTCGGCCTTGCAGGGTTGGGGTCCAACGTCGGTGGTTGGATTTTTTTTTTTTTGGATTATTGTTGTTTTTGGGGCGCTTTACAGTGTTTAGCCCCTGTACCCACGAGTCAACATGCAGTTGTGTTATTTTCCTTGTCTACCGAGGTCAATATCTATTCCACTGTGAGATTTTGTTGGTGCTTCAGTGCTGACATGAAAGAAAATAGTTGCATGCAAAATTGTTCGAGAATTACATGTGAAATTGCAATATTCGTTGTTTTTTTTTAGAATAAATCATATGTAGGATACATTTATAAACCATGTATGGTTAGATGCACCCATATGACATTACATGTTCTTTTTTCTCTACACAGACTGGTGTGCGCACGATACAATTTGTGTTGTCTTTGAGATATGATATGTACAACAAAGATTCTGCAAGATTATATTTCGATGTCTGGAAGCATATCTGGATAGTTTTCCACAGAAAACCAAAATCTTGTATCATGGGCATAACAGTCTATATAGAGGATAAAGAATGTGTATTTCCACCGGTGGAAGCATATCTGGATAATTTTCCATGGAAAACCAGAAATCGTTTAGCTACGGACATGCAATTTCGTGATATCTTGTGGCTTGTAATATATTTTGGGTAGGGAAAACAATTGCACATTTACAACTATGGATGGAGAAGCGCAAAGGTTCATACAATTTGTGTTGTCCTTGATTTATGATATGTACAACAAAGATTCTGCAAGATTATATTTCGATGTCTGGAAGCATATCTGGGTAGTTTTCCACAGAAAACCAAAATCTTGTATCATGGGCATAACAGTCTATATAGAGGATAAAGAATGTGTATTTCCATTGGTGGAAGCATATCTGGATAATTTGCCATGGAAAACCAGAAATTGTTTAGCTACGGACATGCAATTTCGTGATATCTTGTGGCTTGTAATATATTTTGGGTAGGGAAAACAATTACACATTTACAGCTATGGATGGAGAAGCGCAAAGGTTCATGTTTTTGCCTATCTTTTAGACTGTTCGTTGAGTCTCTTTTACTGTATGTACATATTGCTTGTTCTCTGGTGCATACCAATTTCCATTCATGTTCATTGTATTTTGTGCATTCCCACATTCAAACAAACAGAATAGTTGGAGAAAACGACGAAGTCTTGACTGCATCGATTGAAGAGGATATAGAAAGGTGCATGCTTGTACTGTTATTTCATATTGCGTTGTTTTGTATTTTATTTATTATCTATATATGTGTTCACCTAGTTTATTATATGTACATGTTGTGTGTCTTCCTAAATGGTAACTTATCTTCATTACATGCCTTCTTGCATACTAACTTGCTTCATGTCTATTGTGTTTTCGCTGCATTGCTACATTTAAACAAACAGAATGGCTGGAGATGACGATGGGCTCTTTCACAAGTAAATATCCTTGTTTCTCTTTCTTTTACATGTCCGTATTCATTATAAGTTATCTTCATTGCATGCCTTCCTGCATACTAACCTACTTCATGTCCATTGTGTTTTTGCTGCATTGATGCATTTAAACAAACATAATGGCTGGAGAAGACGATGGAATCTTTGGCAGGTAAATAGACCTCTTTCTCTTTCTTTTAGATGTCTGTCTTCATACTAACTTGCCTTCATTTCCATTGCATATTCAACATTTCTACCTTGGAAAAGACAGGTTGGTTGGACAAGAAGATGAATTGTTTTGTGCAACAACAGAGGGTTCTGTGGTATAATCTTCTAAAAGGTATACCAAATGTGCTAGTAAATTAAATATACAAACCGGGTGGGGGCATATAATATTAGACTTGAAAACGATGGCTTAGTAGCAATGGACCTTTCTGCTCTCCCTATTTCTACTTTTTCCATTTTCTATTATCCCTTTTGTTTTCTAATTCATCTGCTTAGTGTTCTTTCTGAAAATGCCTTGGTGCGCCGGTTGGAGGACTAGCAGTTTCACATCTATGGTCGCGCTTCTACCTTATTCCATAGATACCCACTTTGTCGATTGCGGGTGCCGGGCTGGCAGATTCAAGATTGCTCCCCTAGCTTCCAGGGGTCCGCGATATTCAGATTGGCCGTGGTACCCCGCCTTCACGCCTTGTTTACTGTTAAACATTTTTTTAGTTAAAAAAATTAGATGCATACAATTTTACATTTATTTAGTCCTTCTGATGGACAGTATACAGTGCATATGCTTGTTTAGTCCTGATGTTCATTTTCACATGCTTGCATCATAAAAAGTTGGACCAGTGACATGGGCATGAGTAGTCAGTCATCCCAAACATCAGCAGACTGACAAGGCCAAAGGTAAAGATGCATACACTCTGCTCTTACTATTTTTACCAAACAAATATCCTCGGCTATATATTCATCTATGGTATGGTGAATATACTTATGTCATCTGCAATACATGGTTTGCAGTTCACAAGAAGTATCAACAAGTACAAGCGAGACGCCGAACATGCCACATGTTCCGCAGACTAAGAGGTGTGGTTGCAAAAATCTGGCTCCATAGTTCATCGAAGCTATGCGTGTACTTATAGATTTATGCCGGTGAAAGAAGAATACAAAAAAAAAATGCACACTACCATTCACTTTAGTTTTCCTGTTCAAAAATTGTCACCAGGTCTAGAGTTGTACCATCCAAAGTACTATCAATAGAGGGCTTGAACAGCCGCCGAACTGGACAAGTGTTCGTCGGGGACATAATGGTCGTCTATAGCACCTACTTGGAAAAGGAAAACAAAACTAGATCCATTATGTGTGCTGACATGACAGACAAGGAGGCCATGATGACAGTGACACTGACTATTCCTCCACAACTTGTCCAAAAACATGCAAAAAAGATATTGCCAGGTAATGGGATATCCATTACAAATTTTAATATATTTCCCAAAACAATATATGACCGTGGTGATTGTGATCGAATTATTTCGCTCAAAGAAACAAGTATCATGGAAAAAAATTCCGTTGTTTGTTCAAAATATCATTTCGTCCTAGACTCGACTATCAACCAACTTACACAAAGCACTGATATTTACCCAAACAGAACAATTGGCGCAACTGTCACACTTGCGAGAAAACTTGGCTCACAACACATTCTACATATAAAGGATGGAGAGTCAGACAATGACAAGGCAATGGTACCACTTTTCATATTCAGTTTTGTCCTTTACTTTCGCATGTGCATTTATCTTGGGTAAGTTACACAAATATTGCACTGTTCCATGTTGCAGCTGCAATTGTTTTATATGTATTCAAATTTGTTTTCATCAATGGAGCAACAATTTCATAAAGGGCAGATTCCACTTATGCTCTTCAAAAATATAACAAAGAAAATGGATGTTAGAGAAAGGATCTTTCGGACAACCTAGGAAACATTTGTAACAAAGCTGCGAGCAGATATAGTACAGGATCTGAAGAAACTAGCTATCTCTACAATTGTTATGCGTATACATCCACATAATCATCCTTGCTTTGCTTATACAAATATCCTTCAACAAATTTTTGCGGCCTGTTTTATTTTATTNNNNGGGGGGGGGGGGGTGCAGTTGTGTATTATATTGTTCAATGTATTAATTCCTATGCTCACATTCCTAGGTTGAAGGTGTTTTAGTTGTAGCTAATGTGTACTCAACCCCCTTTGAACCTGTATGTGCGAAATGCAACTATTATGTTTCTGCCTCCTCTTTGATAAGTGATGATATGATTGATTGTCTGCGATGCAGTGAAAAATGTCCATATATATATGAACATTGCGTCAATGATGCCATCTGAACCGTGGGCAACACAACCGTGCATTGTACGATTAGGCAACGTCTGTTACAAAATATGCTTCCTAAGTTGGCAGAATTGTCGTATGAAACGTATCTACAGAAAAAAGGCAAGCAGTGTCTACATGTTGTGGGACCTTCAAATACACAACAAGTTCACCTTAAATGAGGACAATGCAATTTTTCATATCGGCTGAAGAAGGGAAATATATATATATATATCAAACTTTGGTAGGAAACGAAAATACCTCATGTGTCTCTATAATATTTCTTCAACATCCAGATGAATGTTCGTTGGACTCGGCTACTTGGGATTGCATGTGCATAGGATTGTTCGGTCCAAAAAATGGGAAGCATGGCAGAAAACCCCATATATCCCATGGCCCCAGTTATTTGCTACTGGGAACATATACCAGATGCAAGAGAAAATGAATGCAACGACATCTTTTCTTTGTATATCAAATTGTTTGATGAAAAGGTCGATGTGTCCTGCTCTATGGAACCTTGTGGGAACTTGCTTGCATCCTGTTTGAAGTTTAGTTGGTTCTTGGTTGTGTGCTTCGTCTGTCAATTTGTATATCACGGAACTCCGACTGTTTTTTGGAGGATACAAAACAATAGAATTGATTTTTTTAGCCAGCTAGCCCACAAATTCGCCTGATAATTTCTATGGCGCTGTGACGCAAATGTAGTATGTGGCTTATTTTATCATTTTTCCTTAATCGATGAACTTGGTAAAATTAATCTCCTGGAATAATTTGAAATCAACGAATATATACCGTGTGAAGTGCAATTGTGCTATCATATCAACAAGAGGCCCTTAAAATTCAAATTGGTCGTTGTTTTAACATTTTTTGCTTTATTAGTGAACTTGGTAAAATTAATCTCCTGGAATAATTTGAAATCAACGAATATATGTGTGGAGTGAAATTGTGCTATCATATCAACAAGAGGCCCTTAAAATTCAAATTGGTCGTTGTTATGCTTGCAGTGATAGAATTTTAAAAAACTTTCTTTTGTTTTCTTCATTTTTTTTAAAATAAGCGATTTAACATTCTTTGATAATTTTTATGTAATTCAATTGTACAATATCAATATTTAATATTAATAATTTAGTATTTGAAAATAATGTTTTTAGATAATGTTAGATAGGATGGCCATTCGTAAACAATCGCAATCTTGAGCCAACCAGTCCTGGAGTCCTTCTGTCAATTTGTATGTCGCGGAACTCTAAGTGCTGTTTGGAGGACATGGGACAATATAAGTGCAATGTTGAGCTAGAGAGCTCACAAGTCCACTTGTAAATTTGTATATCGCGGAACTCTAGGTGCTATTTGTAGGACACAGAACAATAGATGCTCAATTTGGAGCCTGCCAGCCTGAGAACCTGCTATCCAAAAAGTGGCTAAGTATGGAATGAAAGATCCATACATGGTCTATAAAATCTCATGTCCATACTTTATAAAAGTACATGTTTACTATGTATTGCTCATTGGTCGTTGTTATTCTTGCGGTGATAAAATTTTAAAAAACTTTATTTTGTTTCCTTCATTTTTTTAAAAATAAGCAATTTAACATCATTTGATAATTTTATGTAATTCAATTGTACAATATCAATATTTAATATTAATAATTTAGTATTTAAAAATAATGTTTTTAGATAATGTTAGATAGGATGACCATACGTAAACAATCACAATCTTGATCCCGTCAGTCCTGGAGTCCTTCTGTCAATTTGGATGTCGCGGAACTCCGAGTGTTGTTTGGAGGACACGAGACAATAGAAGTGCAATGTTGAGACAGAGAGCCCGGAAGTCTGCCTGTAAATTTGTATATCACGGAACTCTGGGTGCTATTTTTAGGACACAGAACAATAGAGGCTTAATTTTGAGCTCGCCAGCCCGAGAACCCGCGATCCAAAAAGTGGCTAAGTATGGAATGAAGGATCCGTCCATGCTCTATAAAATGTCATGTCCATACTTTATAAAAGTACATGTTTACTATGTATTGCTCGTTTCTCGAAAAATTTCTAGGTGGAAGTTGGCAGATGCACGTGTTCAGATTTCCACTTACTTTTATATCACTAGCCCGACCAAATTGTACAAAATTTCTTGTCTATTTAAATTGTGCAATATCAATATTTAATATTAATCATTTAGTATTGAAAACAATTCTTTTAGATCATGTTAGATAGTTGATAGGGATTACCATCCTTAAATAATGGCAATCTTGAACCCGCTAGCCCTGGAGTCCGTCTGTCAATTTGTATATTGCGGAACTCCGAGTGCTGTTTGGAGGACACAAAACAATAGAAGTGAAATGTTGAGCCAACCAACCCACATGTCCGCTTGCCAATTTGTATATCGCGGAATTGTGGGTGCTATTTGTAGGGAGCGGAACAATAGAGGCCCAATTTTCAGCCCACTAGCCCGAGAACCCGTGATCCAAAAAGTGGCCAAGTATGGAATGTGAGATCCATACATGATCTATAAAAATTTCATGTCCATACTTTAGAAGAGTACATACTTAGTATTTATTACTCATTTTTTGGAAAACTTCTAGGTGTGGAAGTTGGCAAATTCACGACTTCAGATTTCACTTACTTTTATATCACCAACCTGACCGACCGCTTCCCCATTTGATATTGTAATAAACGAATATAAAATGGCCCAAGTCCAATTGTGCTATCACATCAAGAGGCCCAATTTTGAACCTGCCAGCGTGAGAACTTGCGATCCAAATAGTGGCTAAGTATGGAATGAGGGATCCGTACATGCTCTATAAAATCTCAATATTGAACCCGCCAGCCCTCGAGTCCGTTTATCAATTTATATATCGCGGAACTCTGAGTGCTGTTTGGAGGACACAAAACAATAGAAGTGCAATGTTGAGCTAGCCAACTTGCAGGTCTACTTGTCAATTTGTATATTGCGGAATTGTGGGTGCTATTTGTAGGGGGCGGAACAATAGAGACCCAATTTTTAGCCTGCCAGCCCGAGAACCCGCGATCCAAAAAGTGGCCAAGTATGGAATGCAGGATCCATACATCTATAAAAATTTCATGTCCATACTTTATAAGAGTACATACTTAGTATGTATTACTCATTTTTCGGAAAACTTCTAGGTGCGGAAGTTGGCGGATTCACGACTTCATATTTCACTTACTTTTATATCACTAGCCCGACTGTCTGCTTCCCCGTTTGATATTGTAATAAACAAATATAAACTGACCCAAGTCCAATTGTGCTATCACATCAACATGAGGCCCTTAAAATTCAAACAGTCCGCAAGTCCGCTTGTTAATTTGTATATCGCGGAAATGTGGGTGCTATTTGTAGGGCACAGAACAACAAAGGCCTAATTTTAAACCTGCTAGCTTGAGAACCCGCGATCCAAATAGTGGCAAATTATGGAATGAGGGATTTGTACATTCTCTACAAAATCTCACGTCCATAGTTTTTAGAAGTACATATTTAGTATGTATTACTCGTTTCCTCGGAATTCTGTTTGGAAGACACATAACAATAGAAGTGTAATGTTGAGCAAGCCAGTCCGCAAGTTTTCCTGTCAATTTGTATATCGCGGGACTCTGGGTGCTATTTGTAGGATACAGAGGAATAGAGGCCCAGTTTTGAGCCCACCAGATAAAGAACTCGTGATCCAAAAAGTGGCCAAGTATGGAATGTGGGATTTGTACAAGCTCTATAAAAACCACATGTCCATACCTTATAAAAGTACATACTTAGTATGTATTACTCGTTTTTCAGAAAACTTCTAGCTGCGGTAGTTGGCGGATTCACGACTTCAGATTTCAATTACTTTTATATCACCAGCCCGACCGACCGCTTCTCCGTTTGATATTGTAAGAAACAAATATAAACTAGCCCAAGTCCAATTGTGCTATTACATCAACACGAGGCCCTTAAAATTCAAATTGTGCTATTACATCAACACAGGGCCCTTAAAATTCAAATTGTGCTATTACATCAACACAAGGCCCAATTTTGAACCTGCCAGCCCAAGAACCCGTGATCCAAATAGTGGCTAAGTATGGAATGAGGGATCCATACATGCTCTATAAAATCTCATGTCCATAGTTTTTAGAAGTACACATTTAATATGTATTACTCATTTTCTCTGAATGCTGTTTAGAGGACACAGAACAATAGAAGTGAAATGTTGAGCGAGCCAGTCCGCAAGTTCGCCTGTCAATTTGTATATCGCGAGACTCTGGGTACTATTTGTAGGATACAGAGCAATAGAGGCCCAGTTTTGAGCCCGCCAGACCGAGAACCCGTGATTCAAAAAGTGGCCAAGTATGGAATGGGGGATCTGTACAAGCTCTATAAAAACCACATATCCATACCTTATAAGAGTACATACTTATTATGTATTACTCATTTTTTAGAAAACTTCTAGCTGTGGGAGTTGGCGGATTCACAACTTCAGATTTCAATTAGTTTTATATCACCAGCCCGACCGACTGCTTCTTCGTTTGATATTGTAAGAAACAAATATAAACTGGCCCAAGTCCAATCGTTCTATTACATCAACACGAGGCCCTTGAAATTTAAATAGTCTGCAAGTCCGCTTGTCAATTTGTATATCATAGAACTCTGGGTGTTGTTTGTAGGGCAAAAAACAAGAGAGGCCCAATTTTGAGCCCTCCAGCCCGAGAACCCGCGATCCAAAAAGTGGCTAAGTATGGAATGAGGGCTGCGTACATGCTTTATAAAATCTCATTCCCATGGTTTATAAAAGTACATATTTGGTACGTACAACTCGTTTCTTGGAAAATTTTCTAGGTGCGGAACTTGACGGATACACATGTTCTATTAAGCCCTAATATTGGCTCATTACCCCTTAATTAGGGCATATTATATTAGTAATGTTATTTTATTTATGTCGGCTTTAGGCCATTAGTTGTAATTATACCTCCTAGTCTCCTATATATACCAAGGAGACATTTTCATT
>ML787200.1:410215-436761 GCA_009831015.1 Picea engelmannii
CAACAAGAATTCCCCCCTTAAGTCTGCATGTTCCTGAGCTGACACCTATCACTCATGAATCACGTTCCTTTCCCTTTAGAAGTCCTCTGTCTTCCCCCCAAGAACTTAGGATAAAATAATATCATTTTAAACAACTTTTGGAATAATAATAAATTATTATTCTCTTGGAATTAATCCCTTAGGATTATCCCCTCTTTCCAACCTCTCATCCCCCTCTCTCCCTTACCCATCCCAGTGGAGCTTAGTCCCCCATTCTCTTTTATCGTGGTTGGTCTACACACAACGATGTTTTTATATTAATAATATGAATATTTACATGTACAAAACAGGCTCCTGGCCTTTAACACCTAGGCTCTCCAACCTACTAACACATAAGCCTACCATCTTATAATTGCTCGGCTCACCAACCTACAAAACATGTTTACAATTCATAATATAATTGGGGCTCATCCTTGGGGATATTACAATCCCCTCCCCTTATTTTTCACTGTCCTTAGTGCAACTTATTTACACAACATCAACAAGATTTTCAAAATCTTCAAAAATATGCGGGTATTCAACCCACATAGAATCCTCATGCTCCCATGTTGCATCATCAGGACCGTACCATTTCCACTGGACCTTTATAATCCCTATGGCTCAATTCCAGAGCTGTTTTCTCTTTTGGTCCAATATGCGCACCGGATGCACTTGCAAGACGCCTTCTTTCTCCACCTGAATCACATTCCAATCAATAACATGATTAGCATCAGGTATATATTTCTTAAGCAATGAAACATGAAACACATTATGTACAGTCATGGATGCAGGCAATGCAAGCATATATGAAACTGTTCCAATAATTTCTAGGATTTCAAATGGTCCACAATATCTGGTTGTCAACTTGGAACAGTTTCCCAACTTTAGGGAACTTCTGTTGGATTTCACTTTCAATAAAACTTGATCACCCACTTTAAACTCTATGTGGGTTCTGTTCTTATCAGCATAAATTTTCTGCCTGTCTTGGGAAGCCTTTAAATTATGCTTAATCTTCATCATTTGCTCTTCTATTTCCTTGAGTAACTCTGGCCGAATTACTTCCCTATCAGCTGGATTGTCCCAACTTATTGGTGTGTTGCACTTTCTGCCATAAAGTGCTTCAAACAGGATCATCTTTAGTGATGCTTGATACCCATTGTTGTATGCAAATTCTACCAAGCATAGGTAGTCTTCCCATTTACATGGTTTGTCCATCACATACATCCTTAACATGTCCTCTATCACTTGGTTTACCCTTTCTGTTTCCCCATCAGACTCAGGATGATAGGCTGCTATGAAGTTCAGATTCGTTCTGAACCCTTTGAATAATGATTTCCATAACTTTGAGATAAATTTTGGGTCTCTATCAGACACATTTGTCTTGGGAATACCGTGCAATAACACTACTTCCCTCATATAGATATCAACAACATTAGCTACCTTGTGGGTGGTCTTTAATGTAATAAAATGAGTATCTTTCGTAAGCTTATCCACCACCACCATGATGGAATCATGTTGCTTATTTTTTCTAGGAAATTGTGTGATGAAATTCATCGTCTCCACTTCCCACTTCCAGTCCAGAATGGGTAATGGCTGTAGCAACCCAGTTGGGTGCCTATGCTTAGCCTTGACCTTCTAACATTCCATACATCTGGCGATGTATTCTGTAATTTCCCTCTTCATACCTGGCCAAAAGTATTGGCTCTTAACTACTGTCATTGTTTTCTTATATCCAGGGTGCCCAGCATAAGGCACATTATGCATTTCCTTCAAGATCATAATTCTCAATTCTTGGGAATTAGGTACATAACCTCTTTTTTTGTACATGAGTGTTCATCATCTTCCAATTTATAATCTTCCACTTTCTGTAGCATCTTACCTTGATGTATCTTTGCTACCAATTCAATGTACTGCAAATCTGCATTTGCAGCTTCTGAAATTCTACCTTTAATGTCAATTTGATACATGTTAATGTTTGTAGCATGTAGTTCATGTACTCTTCTATTGAGTGCATCAACCACTTTGTTCTTCTTTCGTTTGATATGCTTGATATCAAAGTCATACTCACAAAGGAATTCCAACCATCTACTCTTCCTAGCATTTAAGGTTGGCTGGTCAAACAAATACTTCAGACCGTTATGGTCTGTGCTCAATTCAAACCTCTTTCCCATGAGGTAATGTCTCCATTTCTTTAGAGCGTGTACAATGGTCATCAACTCCAAATCATGAGTTGCATATTTATTTTCATGATCTTTCAATTTTCTAGACTCATAACATATTACAAACCCCTTCTGGCTGAGGACTCCCCCAAATCCTTCTTTTCATGCATCAGTACACACTACAAAATATTCATTCAGATATGCAATCGTCAATATTGGAGCACTGGTTAATAGTTGCTTCAATCGTTGGAAGATTCTCTCACATTCTTCTGTCCATTGAAATTTCTTCTCCTTCCTTTGCAAGGAAGTGATGGGGTGAGTTATCCTTGAGAACCCTGTAATGAACCTTTTGTAATATCTATCTAGAACCATAAAGGATATGACTTTTGTCACATTCTTCGACGCTGACCATTCTCTAATGGCTTCTATCTTCTCAGGATCCACAACTATCCCATCTTTTGAAATGATATGTCCCAAATAATGAATATGATTTTGACAGAATGAGCACTTTCTCAATTTGGCATACAATTGGTGCTCTCTTAGCACTTGCAACACCATCCTCAGATGATGTTCATGCTCTTTCTCCGACTTAGAATACATCAGGATGTCATCCAAAAATGCTATGACAAACTTGTCTAGATATTCTCTGAATACACCATTCATTAGGAACATGAAAACAACGGGTGCATTTGATAACCCAAAGGGAACCACTATGAATTCATAATGACCATACCTTGTTCTAAAGGCAGTCTTGCTAATATCTTCATCCGTTATCCTTACTTGGTGGTACCCTGACCTGAGATCTATTTTTGAAAATATCTTGGCATCCTTCAACTGATCAAAGAGATCATTGATCCTTGACAAAGGATACTTGTTCTTAATAGTTACTTTGTTCAACTCTCTGAAATCAATGCACAATCTCAATTTCCGATATTTATTCTTCATGAACAGGACCGGAGCACCCCAAGGTGACACACTTGGGCCTATATACCCTTTCTTCAGAAGTTATTCAAGCTGCTATTGCAGTTCTTTCATCTCTGGTGTACTCATTCTGTAAGGAGTTTTTGACACTGGAGCGGCTCTAGGCATCAGGTTTATAGATAAATGGATATCTCTCTTTGGGGGTAGTCTGGGTACCTCCTGGAATACATCTTCAAAATCTTTTAATATTGCATGGTCTTCAATATTTGACACCTTATCCTTAGGTGCTTCTTCCATATGAGCTGCAAATATTTGACAACCCTTCCTGTAACACTTTCTCAGCTGCAATGATGATATTTCTCTAATATTCTAATCCAGGTGGATACCGGTGGCCACCCACCTTTTCCAACTGGCTCAAAATAGTTTTCTGGCAATTTTGGTAATTTACTATTTTTAGCAGTTTTTAATTTTCGAGGCCATTTTGAGGGCCTAAATGAAGATTTTTTGGGATAGAGATTATGAATAATACCCAAAGGCTCTGATTAATCCCCCAAAATGAATCTCCTCAACGATACCTTTTCGACGAGCTATTGTGCACCCCAAACAGAGATCGTATGCAAAAGTTACAACCCCGGGAAGTTGGTGTACTAACTTACCCAAATGGGGCCCACATGACTTTTGGCGCTTCATCTCCTAGGGTTAGGTTTTTGGATGTCTAGGGTTTTTGACATTACTATTTATTGTTAAAATTCCTTCAGAGCCTCATTGTAACCATCTTCTTAGGAATGAGCACAACCATCACATCCCTTCTCATAGATAAGTCGCCACCATTCCAACAAGCTTGTTTTCCACTGCATTTTACAGTTTCAACTTATTTCCTTATTGAATAGAAAATCAATTTTACTGTATCTCTGTATTTTGTGTTAAGAAACTGTTAATAATCTGTAGTCATTTCATTCTTCTCATAAAATCTCGATCAATATCCTCCCTCCTTAGGAAGCAATGGTCTCCATTGCGTTGAGTTCCCCCATCAGATGAGGAATTTTTTGTTGAATTTGGCCCCAGGTGAGCCACTTGCCTTGGTGTCGGAGCTTCACTGCTTTGATGACTTGATAAAGCTTGATCCTTTGTTTTCGAGTGCCCTTGATGTATGTGTCCACAATCTAATCATTGGATGCTTATTGTATGCAGTCGGGGTTGAGCTCTGTTGGTGTCGGTTGTTCTGTTGCTTATGAGGTGTCTAATAATGGTGGGAAATAAGGGTGAAGGAGATCCATGTTGAACACTGGGTGCAGGCCAAGGAAAGGAGGAATGTTGAGCTCAAAATCATTATCCCCCACGACCTTGGTGATTGTGTATGACCCATAACAAAGTGGGTGAAGCTTTCGATGGGGTCATGTAAGCCGTTCTTTCTGCAAGTGAAACCAAACTTTGTTACCCACCTAAACATTATGTGGCACCTGAAGTTGATCATGACGATGCTTGTACTTGTCATTGGACTTTTGTAGTGTTTTTCCTGAGTTTATACTTTAAGGCTCTAAAGTATAGCATCAAGGCATCCAAAAAGGGTAGAGATAATTAATGGGTAAAAAGAAAAAGTTTAAAGGAAACTGAGATCACAGATGGTTCCTTAACTGTCTCTATCTAGCTTCCCATTGTTCTTGAATGCTAATATCCCTTTCAATTGTAGCCCATGATCTTTCAAGTTCTACCTGTGTATTTGTTGTCTGTAGGATGGTATTGAATAGGTTTAACAAAATGCTCGTTTGACCTCATAGACCGGGTTCTATATTGGGTTGTTTGGTAACTGGAACAGTCATGAAAGGTGAGGGTTTCTTTTTTGTAAATCAAGAATATTTTTGAGGGTCACAAATTTTTGGTTCAAAATTATAAAAATAGAACTTCCAAATTATGAATTAATAGTATAACAGAAATAAAGGCCTTTTCTAGTGTCTGAGTCAAATTTAAAGGAGACAGTGGACGGAATGAAGAAAAAGGAAACATGTAGTTGTATAACAAAAATGAGGCATCAATTTAAGAAGAATCTCATTTTAAGTTAATACAAGAAAAGGGATGATAACTTTGTAGAAGCATACAGTTTCAGAGTCCCAAAACATTTATAGGTCTTATATCTGCTAAAATCCGATACAGAGGAAATACTGCAAACGATTAGATAATCTGACTGTTTCAATTACTATAATAGAAATTACCATATGAAACACTTCAAACGAAAGTATGAAATAAAAATAGAATGATAGAGAAACACATAACTCAGGCTTGACCAGATCTAGAATCTTCAATCTATATTGTATTAATTCAGGCAAAACGAAGTTATCTCTTTACAATTCCCTCCAGAAAAAAACCCTTTCTTAGTCTTGAAAAATTACATTTATACAAAACCACCAATCTTAGGACGGTTGGTGATTTCCGAACTCTTAGAAACTAACTATTTGTTAAAAAATAGATCCAAAACCATTTTCATGATCTTCTTCATTTTTCTATTTTCTTGGAAGTAGAACTCTTCCAAATAATACTTTTACTTTTCCGATGACTCTCCTTCTGGGATAGAAATCTCAGCTATATCTTCACTCTTCTTGGGTCCCTTCTTTGGTGCCATGAATCTGTATTGGAAAGAAAACCTGTCACATAAGAGAGGTGTGAAAGCTCGACTATATTATCCTATTTCTGATAGAAAAAGCGAGAATAAGATTCAAAACACAGACCTCTAGTTTTATTTTAACTCATTTTATGGTGAAAGTACTGATGCAGCTATCAAGAATTTAATACCTTTAATGCGAAGAATATCTCTGAGATACGCATTTGTGTCGCAGAAATCATGATCTATCCGTTATTAATGTGGCTGTATTTCGACAACTCTAAAATCAACATTCAAAAAACTTCTTTTGACGGAGGTCGAAAAGAAAGTACTAAAGAAGTTTAATTACCATTAAATGTATATTTGTTTTAAAAAAAAAAGTTATTTCTCTTTAAAATTTGGTACTGAGTCGTGGCTTCATGTTTCGGGGTTTTGGGGATCACGATTACATGAGGTATGTCAACACTAAACCCCGAATCCTGAAATCGCGATGAGAACAATTTTTAAGCCTTAACTTCGATATTGAGTCACGACTTCATGTTTAGGGGTTTCGGGGATCGCGGTTATATGAGGTATGTCACCACTAAACCCCGAATCCCGAAATCGCAATGAGGATAGTTTTAAATTAATCGGGATTAAGATTGATTTTCACTTCTTTCGGGAAATCGGGAATTGATATTTCACGATTCAAAATGTATTGAAAAGATGTTGTTCTAAGTAAACCCCGAATCCCGAAAGGTTAAAAAGATGGTTAATTAACTCCTTTAGGGTTTTAAATTATCACGATTTAAAGTACTTTACAGAACGTGCGTCTAGACTTTAATAACATTTGAGCTTCTTGTCTTTCATTATAACAAAGAAATGAAATCATTTCGGGACTTCGGTATCAGCCTTTTGGACTGATAGTGATGATTATACCTTATGAAAAACTGAATCCCGAAAGAGAAGAGTTTTAGTTTTTAAAGGTGAAATTTTTTCAAACCTAGCTTCAACATAGGCTCCAATTGGGGACCTTGTCTCCTTATGGGACGAGGAGAATGGGTGGAATTAGTGCCTTTTATTGGGTAAATGGGGTCAGTTATTTCGGTCTATGAGACATAGCTGCGAAAACTACTAAGGGGATAAAAATACCAACCTTAACTTCGGAAAATTTTCCAAACCAAAGCATTCGACAATCTCGAAATAGGATCACTTGGATTTCCCTTTCTAAAACTGACCTCAGACTTGTGCAAGATAATCAAAACAAGATTAGTGGTTCTACCAATTTTTATTTGATCGTATTCGCATCGAGAGACTCTTAGAGGATAATCTAGAATTCCATAATCTTAGAGTGTAATCTGGTCGAGAGAAGAAAAATACCAGAGCATCTTGCAATTTGTGTATAACAACCTTGTCCTCTATGGAGACATTGCTTCACTTCCAGTGGGCCTGTTCAGTACCCTGGTGAAGTTATCGTATTTTCCACATTGAATTTCCTTTCACCACTTCATTAATTTTAGCATTTAAATGCTGAGATGAGGGCAATCGATAACGAATTTCCTTTCATCATCTCTTTAAATCGGATGGGGGAAATCGATAACGAATTTCCTTTCACCACCTCTTTATGTTAGATGGGGGCAATTGTTAACTAATTTCCTTTCACCATATCTTTCTATACATATTTGTTATGAAGTGGGGGCAATCAATAAGTATGTAACATACTCAGGGATTTTTTTTTTTTTGTAAAGGTCTGTCAACTTATTAAAAAGATCTAGATTGATCTACTTTTGGCCCTCAGACACTCTAACTTTATGGAGAATCTTAGGGAAAATTTATTAACCCCCCCTTTTTTTTCATTCAAGACTTCAATTGAGCGAAAGCGATCTTTTTATTTCTGGTAGAAAGACTAAAAAGGTTAAGATTAGCCCAGACATACTTCCGGTTCAGCCAAGGCTTAGGAAAAATAGAGGATTTTTCCTATCTTTGCTTCGAAAGTTAGTTTGAACATTTCTGAAATTAAGATAAGACTTAAAGGGAGAAAAAACAAGATTTGGTGAAGAGTAAGCTTGATAGTGATCGAAGTGGAATGGTGAGAGACCCTCAAAACTTGGGAGTGTTGACGAGTATTAATCATTTATTTATATAAAATTTTATTTCTTTAAGTTTATATATATATATATATATATATATAATCAACAACTCGTTCACTTGTACCTCATAGGATATTTTTAACTCATGTTCTCGGGTCAGAGTTCATACCTTAAAAGTTCATCATACTTACAGCCAGAAGATTGTTTCCTCATTACCTTTTGGGCAAGTATTTATCAAGGTTATCCATGCAGATTACCCTTGTAGTATAATTGGTCTCTTGAGTCCTGACGCTTTTCCTGCAAACAACTGATAACTGTCAGACACACTCATACTAACCCAGAGAACTGCTAGATTTGAACTGCTTTGTATTTGCATCCTCTAAAAAATCTTAAATAATTTTATTTTATTTATTTTATTTTTATTTATTTATTTATATTTAATCTTAACGAAAGCAATTTTATTGTAAAGAAAATGTGAAAAAAAACTGGTATATACAATGAAAGTTCGAAAACATATTACTGCATGTAGTGTTTAATATATCGCCCATTTATATGGGCGCTTAGAATATCTCCATTTAGATTTTCTAATGAAAAATCATTTTCTCCTTTTGAGGCTGAGACTCTATAAGGGACGGACCAGATCAAGTCAAATTTTCTGTGTTTGTCAGCGTCTTCTCTTCTGGCTTCCCATTTTAGTACTAGATCTCCAGGGAGGAAATCTCTATCCTTAGCCTTCTGATCAAACAAAGCCTTCATCTTATCTTGATATCTCTGCAACTTTTCATTTACTTCAATCCTATTTTGCTGAACTTCAACCAACTGGTTTCTCTTCTGGTAATGTCGTTAGGTTCTTCATTCGAATCTTGCCAAATTTTCATTACTGGCAGAGAAAGATTGATTGGTAAGATAACATCAGTGCCATAAACTATCTAAAAAGGGGACATTCTAATTTCCCTTTTGGTACTTATCCTGTTATCCCATAGAGCGTATTTCAAATGAATATGCCATGTCTTCTTGTTGTCAGTTAGTATTTTTTTATCACAGTTGTCAGTATTTTGTTAGATGATTCAGCTAAACCATTGCCCTGTGAATAATAAGCTGTGGAGTGTACTAATATGATGCTGAATTTTTGACAAAAGCTTACCATAGCCATTGATTTGAACACTTGTGCATTGTCGGTGACTATTTTTTGGGGACAACCGAATCTGGATAAAATGTTTTCTTCGAGAAAGTTGATTACAACTGTGTCAGTCTCATTTCTCATAGGGATAGCTTCCACCCACTTAGTAAAATAGTCCATTGTGGTTAGAATCCACCTATGCTGAGCATTGGAATTTGGGTGAATCTCTCCAATAAAATCGAGGCCCCACTGTTGAAAAGGGGCTTCGGTTTTAACTGGAATTAGAGACAAAGTTGGCACTTTCTGTTTACCTGTAAACAACTGACAGGGAACACAAGATTGGACTTTAGTATTTACATCTGTTAAAAGTTTGGGCCAGTAATATCCAACTCTTAAGATTTTATAAGTTGTGGCTCGCCAAGCGTGGTGTCCTCCACACACTCCCTCATGGAACTCATCTATAACCTTTTCAGTTTCGGTCTCGACCAAGCATCTCAGCAAAAAACCCAGGGTGTCCTTCCAAAATAGTTTTCCTTCTATAATACAATATTTTATAGCATGAAGCTTCACTGTCCTGCCTTGAGATGGGGTTAATTCACTGGGACATTGAAGGGTCAATAGGTAGGAAACAATATCATGATACCGGACCAAAGAAGCCACCCTGTCTTCTATCTCAATGATAGGAGTAGCAAAATCGAGTTCACTTATTTCTAGAGAACTCTCGTCATATTGTAGCTGATTTATTCCAAGTGCCTGCAAGTTGGATTCAACCAACAATTTAGCTAGACCTTGGATTTTAATGAGTTTTTTTGGTTTGACTTCAAGATCGATCTCCTGAATCTTATCTAATCATCTGCCTCTTCTCCCATCACTATTTGGCTGAACCAATACGTCTTTGACTGAGCTTGTAGGAACATAGTCTATGATCTTCAAATTCAATACATACGTTCTGAAAGATTTGAGAGCCTTTAGCATTGCGTAAGCTTGTTTTTATAGTATATTATACTTCAACTCAATGTCTCTCATACTTTTACTGAAAAAAACAATGGGTTGTTCAAAGCCTTCTTCATTTTTCTGTAACAATACAACCATGATAGTGTGTTAGGAAGCGAAGGAAAAAATCATAAATTCTTTTGTGTAATCAGGACTTGCTAAGACTAGCACTTCATTGATAACTTTATTGATTCATTGAAAATATTCTTTGGATTCACTTGTCCACTTCACCTCACTGTTCTTTTTCAACATATCTGTGATCAGCTTCACAATTTCAGCAAAGTTAGGGATAAATCTTCTCAAGAAATTTATTTTCCCTAGGAAGGATTGGATTTCTTTTACATTTCTAGGGATATTTATAGTATCTATAGCCTCAATTCTTTTAGGATCAATTTTGATTCTATATTTTGACACCACATGACCTAATAAATTACCTTCTTGCATAGCGAAATGAAATTTTTTGGGATTGAGGGACAAACCGAATTTACAACATTTCTTGAAAGTTTTCTATAGGTGCACTAGATGTTCCGTATCAGATTTTGAAAAAACGGTCAGATCATTGAGATAGATAACAACAAATTTATCTTTCTCACCCACGAAGGTGATGTCCATGGCTTGCTGGAAGGTTGCCCCTGCGTTCATCAAGTCGAAAGGCATTTTATCGTACATGAAGGTACCCCAAGGGGTAGTGAAAGTTATTTTTTCCTTATCATCATGGTGTACTGCGATCTGATTGTAACCTGAAAAACCATCAATCATTGACATTCTGTTAGCTCCAACTACTCTCTCTAAAACGTGGTCCATCTTAGGCAATGGATAATTGTCTTTGAGTGATGATCGGTTCAGGTTTCTAAAATCGACACATAGTCTGATTTTGCCATTTTTGTTTCTTACTGGGACTAAATTAGCCACCCACTCGGAATATCTTAGTGGGACGATGATTTTAGTGTCCAAGAGTTTTTTGACTTCCTTTTCAATTACTGGTAGCAGAATAGGGTTTATCTATCTGAGTTTCTGTTTAAAAGGCTTGACACCTGGTTTCAGAGGAATTTTATGTTCAATTATAGAAGTATCATAAGTTATCAATTCTTGGTAAGACCAAGCGAAAACGTCTTTATACTTTATAAGCAACTCAGTGTATTTACTTTTGGTTTCTGGGGGTAGGTATTTGGATAGTTTCACTGGCCAAGGGTTTTCTTTGGTACCAATGTCACAGTCCTCAACCTCTTCAGGTTGCGATTGTAAGGTGGATCTTAAAGGGATATCGTCTTGATTAAATAACCTTTCCAAGGGAATTAGGCCCTTGGGGATCTGATTATTTTTTAGAACAAGCATACGATGATTGACGATTTTATCATGAAATTCCTGAGGGTCTTCCCCTTCTTGCATGATCCAAATAGGATCATTTTGGTTTTCTTGGTTGGCATTATTTTCGACAAATTCGTCTATTGATTCTAAAAATTTACGCAGTTGTTCGTCATCCTCAAAAACTTGCCAGTGTTGTATGTTATTGGGTATGGAAGTTCGATGTCTCATTTTTATATGATATTTTAGTTTGAAAACGGTGGGAGGTGTGAAGGTTGAGGCTTCTTTGGCAAACGCATCGGCCTGTTGGTTTTCAGTTCTTGGAATGTAGTGGACTTTGACAGAGGAGAAGAAATTTTCAATCAGAACCCAGATGCAATTCCTGTAAGACCTCAACCTAGGATGTTTCGCCTGGTACTGTCAGTTTACCTGTTTTATGATTAGCTCGGCATCACCAAAGATTTCAAGGTTTTTTATTTTCATTCTCCTAGCGGCTTCCAAACCTAATACTAAGGCTTCATACTCGCATACGTTATTAGTGTGGTCCAAATTCCACTGAAGTCTATAGGAAAAAGGGATTACGAATTGATTATCAAGGGCCACAAGGAGTTCCCCTGCTCCGAATCCAAGATAAGATGAAGCACCATAAAAAAACATCTTCCACACACCAGTGCTATATACATTTTATTTATTTTGTTATTTTTCTGTTTTTTCTTCTGTATAAATTTCATCTATACCTAAAACAATATCATCGTCAATGGATAAGATACAATTACCTAGATCCTGATCAACAATATATACAGGGTGATTGTTCGGGTTGCGCGGATCACTTACCATGAAAGCTAACATGGTTTCTCTGTACAGGCATGTAAATTGTCCTCCAAAAACTGGGATCATAGCATATGTCATGTCAAGCTGGAGGGAGCCCCCAAGATTGGCACCCCAGGATCTATATAACAACATACCATATTTTGGAGGGATATCGACGACCACTACATCCATGAGAATGCTTTTCGCGGGTATTTGAGCCAGATTTACTAACAAGTCTTTAATCATGCCTATACATTTAACTTTTCTAGAATCGAAAGAATATAAATCTCCATAAGGCTTAGTAATTTCGAGACCCAATTTATCCATAATGGCTTTAGGCATTACGTTGTGGGATGCTACAGAATCAAGCATACAGTTATGGAGTAGTTGGTCGAACAAGGTTAACATGATATAGAAGGGAGCAACAGTGTCTTTGGCGCCTTCGAAATGGGGGCCAAAAACTATGTTTGGCTTGTCGTCTTTTAAGTTAATGACATCGGCTTGGCTTTCATCTTCTGAAAAGCTAATCGACTTGGAAATTTGTTTTCTGTACATTGGATTTTTTGCCAGCTCGACAAGAGGTATGGGGATCTTGATTTTATTGATTTCGTTTTCCAGATTGAAATTTCCCACAATTTTGTCATTCTCAACGTTTTGGGCTTCGAATCCCTTCTTATCAGCTTTCTTTTGTGGTGAAGGTTTTGTTTCGGTTGCAGGAACTTTCTCTTTCGATGTTTTGACTGTGAGTCTTTCAGCTACCTTAGTCTTGGTAGGCTGTGTGTCTGTTTGGTCAGTTTTTACAATCTATTTTTCAACATCTTTTGAAACTATCTTGTTTGTCTCACTCCTCGACAAGATCTTTTTCTTTTGGGTGATTGTAACACTCTTGTTTCTAGGTCTTAGATTGTACTTCTGTTGAAGCTTAGCCATTATACCATTGGCAATACCCTGGTAGGTCAAAACTTCATAAGTACTATCGTTTAGGTCATTTTCCAAACTATTTTCTTTATTTAAGAATTTTTCATAATCGTGTCTTGATAAATAGGGTTGTGGCTCGTTATCACCCAGATTGTTTATATCTTCCTCTGATTCCTCAAAATCTTCTAAATCTTCCTCTCCAATGAAGTTTTCACTCTTGAAGGGGGTTGGGATTTTCTGATCCTCATTCTTAATCTATCTTTGTAGGACTTGAGGATTGGGATTCCTTCTGAAATCCTTTCTAGGAAAATGGTCGTTTTTAGCATGCTCTGATTCCATTTTCGAAATCTTATTAGACAGTTCTTTAATTATCCTAGTCATGTCGTCCATTTTGTCTCCCGAAGATCTTCCCGACCCTGAAGATCCTCCTTGTTCTTTGTATATTCTGCTTTCTTTGTTCCCAGCGTCTATTTTGGCTTTTAGCTTTCCTGAAGCCATCATGTTTGATTCGATTTCTAGGGCATCATCTTGCATCTTGGTGAGGTCTACTGATCTCCTCTCTCTCAATAGTAAGGTGAAATCAGGGTCAAAAGCTTCAGGGAAAGTTACTTTCACTATAGGCTGAGAAGGTTTGACCTGGATGGGAATTTTATTGTACAATTTATTAAATCTTTGGGTGAACTCGAGAACTGATTCCGAATTTTTTTTTCTAAGAGCCCCGAACTCTATCAGATAATAGAGCTGATCTTTTCTTTCCCCCCACTGCCTGATGAAATCACTTTCAATTTCATCGTATGACCTTAAAGATCCCGCTGCTAAGCCTCGGAACCAGGTTCTAACCTGCCATTCAAAAGTTTGTACTAAGAGTCTGGAGTAGACATCTTCATGTTCGAGTCCTAGGATATTGGAGAATTGGTCAAAGAAATTAATGTGCTGTTGTGCGGTTAAATCGCCTTCCCCTGTAAATTTTGGGAGATTTTTCATGTAATTATCTGGAAGGTCATGTAGGGGAATCGGGAGGACAAGAGGGGAATATTTGGTAGCTACCTTAGTAAAAATTCCAGGGAGTGGTACTTGGCCTCCTGCGACACCACCTACAACACCGCCTCTAGCCCCTGCACCTCCGTGTGTAGCCATTGATAGATTTGAGATTGAAACTGGTGTTGTACTTGAATGTGACATAAAGGTTGTGGGGAACTGATTGTCAAGGCATAGGAAACTGGAAAAATAAGGACCAAGATGAAGAGAACTCGTTTCTCCAAGCTTGTAAGACGAATATATTAGAAAATTAACGGGGGTTAAATCAGGATACACAAGACATTCATCGAAGCGCTCGGTAGTAGGAGTGTGGATTTTAGGAAAAGAGCATGTATCGATCGACAGTGGGAGGGAGAGGGATCTCTCAAGTGTTCCTCTGATGTTCAGCCATGAATAATTTGGTTGACAGATGACATGTGTTGGTGAAATGATTTGTCTAAGAGATCTTCTTGATTTTAAAATCTTTTCCGGATCAGAAACTGGCGAAGTCTGCTTGTCGTCCGGGTTCTTTCTGGTGTTCTTTCAGCTAGAATCCAGTTTAAAAAATGTGGAGTCTCCAAGTGAAATATATAAGTAGACTTAGAAGGTTTTTCGATCTTTTTTCACTATCAAAGAAAGAAAGTGTCAATGTCGTTCTTCCCAGGGAAAAGATTTGTTTCTTCGTTCCCCGACAACGGCGCCATAAAGCAACGGCGCCATAAAGATGTTGTTTTTGAGTTTATACTTTAAGGCTCTAAAGTATACCGTCAAGGAATCCAAAAAGGGTAGAGATAATTAATGGGTAAAACGAAAAGGTTTAAAGGAAACTGAGATCACGGTTGGTTCCTTAACTCTCTCTGTCTAGCTTCCCATTGTTCTTGAATGTTAATATCCCTTTCAATTGCAGCCCATGATCTTTCAAGTTCTACCTGTGTATTTGTTGTATGTAGGATGGTAGTGAATAGGTTTAACAAAATGCTCATTTGATCTGATAGACTGGGTTCTATATTGGGCTGTCTGGTAACTGGAACAGTCATGAAAGATGAGGGTTTCTTTTTTGTAAATCAAGAATATTTTCGAGGGTCGCAAATTTCTTGTTGAAAATTATAAAAATAGAACTTCCAAATTATGAATTAATAGTATAATAGAAATAAAGGCCTTTTCTAGTGTCTGAGTCAAATTTAAAGAAGACAGTGGACGGAATGAATAAAAAGGAAACATGTAGTTGTATAACAAAAATGAGGGATCAATTTAAGAAGAATCTCATTTTAAGATAATACAAGAAAAGGGATGATAACTTTGCAGAAGCGTACAGTTTCAGAGTCCCAAAACGTTTATAGGTCTTATATCTGTTGAAATCCGATACAGAGGAAAAACTGCAAACGATTAGATAATCTAACTGTTTCAATTACTATAATAGAAATTACCATATGAAACATTTCAAATGAAAGTATGAAATAAAAATAGAATGACATAGAAACACATAACTCAGGCTTGACCAGATCTAGAATCTTCAATCTATATTGTATTAATTCAGGCAAAACGAAGTTATCTCTTTACAATTCCCTCTAGAAAAAAACCCTTTCTTAGTCTTGAAAAATTACATTTATACAAAACCACCAGTCTTAGGACAGTTGGTGATTTGCAAACTCTTAGAAACTAACTATTTGTTAAAAAATAGATCCAAAACCATTTTCATGATCTTCTTCATTTTTCTATTTTCTTGGAAGTAGAACTCTTCAAAATAATACTTTTACTTTGCTGATGACTCTCCTTCTGGGCTGGAAATCTCAGTTGTATCTTCACTCTTCTTGGGTCCCTTCTTTGGTGCCATGATTCTGTATTGGAAAGAAAACCTGTCACAAAAGAGAGGTGTGAAAGCTCGGCTGTATTATCCTATTTCTGATAGAAAAAGCGAGAATAAGCTTCAAAACACAAACCTCTAGTTTTATTTTAACTCATTTTATGGTGAAAGTATTGACAGAGCTGTCAATAATTTAATACATTTAATGCAGAGAATATCTCTGAGATACGCATTTGTGTCACATAAATCACGATCTATCCGTTATTAATGTGGTCGTATTTCAACAATTCTAAAATCAACATTCAAAAAACTTCTTTTGATGAGGACGAAAAGAAAGTACTTAAGAAGTTTAATTACCATTAAATGTATACTTAAAAAAAAAGAAGTTATTTCTCTTTAAAATTCGGTACTAAGTCGTGGCTTCGTGTTTCAGGGATCACGGTTACATGAGGTATGTCAAAACTAAACCCCAAATCCTGAAATCGCGATGAGAACAATTTTTAAGCCTTAACTTCGAAATTGAGTCGCAACTTTGTGTTTTGGGGTTTTGGGGATCGCGGTTATATGAGGTATGTCACCACTAAACCTTGAATCCCGAAATCGCGATGAGGATAGTTTTAAATTAATCGTGATTAAGATTGATTTTCACTTCTTTCGGGAAATCGAGAATCGGGATTTCACGATTCAAAATGTATTGAAGAGATGTTGTTCTGAGTAAACCCCAAATCCCGAAAGGTTAAAAAGATGGTTAATTAACTCCTTTAGGGTTTTAAATTATCACGATTTAAAGTACTTTACAGAACGTGTATATAGACTTTAATAACATTTGAGCTTCTTGTCTTTAATTATAATGAAGAAATGAAATCATTTCAAGACTTCGGTATCGGTCTTTTGGACTAGTAGCGAGGATTATACCTTATGAAAAACTGAATCCCGAAAGAGAAGAGTTTTAGTTTTTAAAGGTGAAAAATTTTCAAACCTAGCTTCAACTTGTAGGATATCCTGAACCTGTTAGTGGATGTGTTGGATCCGCTCAATGAACCTGGTGGATTTGTCAGCTTCAATTGGAGTAGGAGATGAGTCGATCGAGGTGACTACAAGGGGGAGTGAAACATCTATGGGACCCAATGGTTGGAATGCCAACCCCACCTAAAAGGGGTTGTGGCCGGTTGAGCTATGCAGGGCTCAGTTGTAGCTATGTTGGACATAGGGAAGTTTGTCATCCCATGTGCGAGGGTTCTTGGAATTATACATGCGAAGTGTTATCACATTAAGTTTCCTTGGGTCTTTATCCTTTAGTTTTAATTTTTTCCTAAGCCTTTAGATTTTAATTTTGTATTTATCCCCTTAAAAGTGTGTTTTCTTAGGTTCCCTTGATAAATAAAGGTTTTAAGTCATGGCTCAAAATTTGATCCTCACATGAACTTTTGGCCTAGGTTCATTTTTCATGACTTATGTTTTAGATCCCCTCCTTGATTTGACACTAAGTCCCACTCACTCCACGACTAGCTCGACTTGACATGCCACCCTCCTCACTCATGCCTCTGTAGCCTTGCCTTGTTGTGATTTGTCCCATGTTTACTGGTCAAATCATTATTTGAAAAGGGGTGTTGCCAACTCACCAAGAATTTCCAGAGCGCACTCCATGTAATTGATCTTTCACCATGATTCTTGATTATTTTATTGATGTCATCTCTTACTTGTTTTTAGCACCATGGTTGGTTAAAAAGATGCCTTCGAGGATTCATATTTATGAGCTCTGGTAACGATTTTCAAATTTTGAAAAAATCAAATTGTTGTGCTGCACAAACTACCAGTTCATACCAGTTAGTAGTGGCACTACCAGATCAAATGTTGAGGTGGATCTTGAGGCTGATGTTCTCATGATATTCTCCTAATATTTCGCTCAATCTCTGAGTTGTCATTATTCTTCAAGTATTCCATGGTTTTTTCCCCTCTGCATATCATTTTCAAGGAGAAATTATCGTCCGGAGTTTTGGTATTCAACTTGCTCGCATAATTCATGAAGATATTTTCCCTCAAACTTTCCTATCAGCCTCATCCACTCAAGCTTGCATCTACCATCACCTGACATCTTCTCTCCGTGAATATCAGTACCCAAGCAAGTTTCTTTTCCTGCATGCGTAGTGTGCTACTCACAAACGCTATTGAAACATTGTTGCCTCTTCCCCTGCCTCCTCTACCTTTCAATTGGATTGTTTTGACCCATTTTTTTAAAGAATTTACAGTGTATCCCTTCACCATATGATTATTCCTCAGTTTTAATACTTGTACACAGTCAAGGGAAGAAAATTTACAACAATTGTTTCCTAAGCTGGTAATCAGTCTAAATTTGGGGAATGTTTCTAGAAAAGGGCAACCACTCTTCACTATCAGATTCTTTTGAGGTCTGACTCTTTATTTCTTGGTCATCACCACTCCATATCTCTAAATATTTTTATCCTAAACTATGGAGACTCCTCAGAATAAGAAGTCGCACAAGGGAGGTAATGTGGTTAGAACTGAGCCTGAAACATTCATCTATTCGAGGCAAATCCCATGGCTAGAGAAGTTTTTTGAAGGGTGGGCTGCCTCACTTTCTGCCAAAATATGAAAAGGGGTCATCCTGAGGTGACAAGGTAGTTTTCCTTACATTTTGATGGCCTAAATACCAAGGTAGGTGACCTAGAATTTGAGGTGTCTGATACCTCTATTTCAGCTGCTACAGGGATCCCTATCACTGGTGAGAGTTGGTTTAAATCCATGGCCTTGGATGCAGCCTATGCCAAAGACTTCCTTAAGCCTAAATATCAAACTGACAATCTTTCCAAAGGCGTGCCAAGAAATCATCTGGTTGGATAATTTGATAAAATATTGAGGATCATTGAGAGGTACTTCACGTGTGAAGGGAGGTTCAATATACTATACCAGTACCATATAAGGCTTCTGTTTCATTTTACTGGAAAAATTGAAATGAACATTCCCTTATATTTTCTAAGGAACATAGGAAAGATGTTAGACAGGGTTCAATCCAAGTCAAAGGCTATGGATACTATCAGTTTTCATTTTGGGTTGATTAGAATGTTGGTTTCTGAAGAGATGAGAAAGAAGAAAATCTCATGGGAACACTTTATTACTGCTTCTCACATGAAATTGGACATATCAGCTACTCCTCAGTCACAGATAGCAAGTCCTTTTCCATCCACCAGTGCTGCTCAAACAAGTACTAGCAAGAAAAGAAAGAGCAAAGTTCTTGTTCAATATCAAGAAGCCATCAAGGAGGTTGCAAGAACTGAGGAGGATACCTATCATTGTCCATAGAGAGACCTTTCACCCCCTCCTGCACCAGAGTTAGAAGAGGTCCCTTCCTCTACTGAAACTACAACAAAGAAAGGGAAGAACCTACACTTCTCTTCATCTCCTTCAATATCTAGCACCAAGATCAGAAGGACTTTCACAAGGTCATCAGCTCTTAAAGGGACTGTTGAAGAACATGTCCTACCAAAGATCTCCATTCTAAAGAAGAATAAAGATAAAGGTAAAGGCATTGCGAATCCTACTGAGATACAAGAAGTAATCCTTGTGCAACAGGAAGAGGAAGCCATGAAAAATCTTGTTGAGACTGTTCACATCACTACTCCACCTAGCAGCCAGACATTCAAAAGATTGATCAGGAAACTCAGGGATGCTAGGAAGGAGGTGGCTCATTTGAAAGCAGAAGTCATGTCTGACAGGGTTAAGATGAAATAACTCATGTATGGCTACAACCACACTCTTGATCTAGCAATATTTGCAGCAAGAAGAGACCAACCTCTTCATAAGCAAATCAAGAACCTCTATAGAGAAAACATAGAATTTCAATATCAGTATAGAAATCTCAAAGAAGAACTGCAACTATTCCAAGATGAAATGGCTCAAAGAAAATTAAATGTATTGGTTGAAGCTGCTATTGAAAAGGAGAAACCAACAACCAAGGAGAGCATAGTTCCAATGAAGAAGCATGTTACTGCTAAAGGGAATCATATTGTTGTGCCAAAGGGAAGTCCTCCTTCTACAAGAAGGAGTGTCAGGTTAATGAAGTAATTGGTGAAAGGTGAGCTCCATTTTTGAAGATGGCCCCTTTTTTCAAAGATAAGTAATTAAGGAAATACTATATCTACCACCTATATAGGCTATACAGGCTTCTAGTGCTTATTGTTCAGAGTTTTGGGTTTTTGCAAAGAATTAATCCCTTCAACAGTAGTAGCGAAGACATTCTGTAGTGCTATGGCAGTATGGAATAGTCTATTTTTTTCATGTTCCATCACTCTGCTACCTGTAACACTGCTAAATCACCTAAGACTAATGGAGATGCTAACTGCCCCGAGGGTGCTACCAAATCTATCAACATTGAAGTGATGTTGCAGTGAATTATGATGGCGCTACCAAATTGCACACAGACACACATGCGGGCGCTACCGAAATTTTAACAGCTAATGAATTATACAGGCAAGTGTTGTAGGAAAATCTCCCTGTGGACAGGTAGATCACCTCTAGAGCTTGACCTTAACCCTAGACAGAAAAATGCTTATCATGGACACTGACTTTCTTTCAAATCTATCTAAACTAACACATGAGAAGGAAGGATGATAGAAGTACCTGTTATCGACGTTTGTCCCTGCACGCTCTGAGTTGCGCTCCAGTCTTTTTCTCCTCGCTGAGTTCTGTGGACAAAACAAGATACGACCACTTCCTACTCTATTGATATTAGCTTGAAAATAGATCTATCACTAAATGATAAGTTCATGTAACATCAGACACAAACTAGAAAGAAACAGGCCAAGCGTGTCATATTAATGAGAATAACGACAGCAGTACTTACAATCATAGATGTGAATGCGACAGCTTCGTCAAGTCCCCTTCGTCTAACCCTTGCCTGAAAGCTCCACAATCTGGATAACAACAGCTTCACTGATCGCTCTCCTTTGGCTGATTGTCAATTTCCTCCAAGATCATAAGTTTCATATATTCAATTCTTCCCCCTTTCCACCATCATAGAGCCTGTTTATATAGGTTAATAGGAGCTTAACCTATTGAGTTATCTTTAGAACAAGTTGGGAACCTTCTCCTTAGATCAGGGATCTGTCGATCAAACCAAGAATTCGAGCACAACTTCTTCCTAATCTCGAAAGATCCTTTCCTCATTCTCCTCAACAGGCTAACAACTGACCCAGATTAGGGAGCGCTCCCTCAAAAGGGACCTTAGAGCGTTGTAGCGCTCCTTTGCAAGCCTTGGGGAAGCGCTAGCGCTCTCAAGATGAGCAGCGCTCTTCCAAAAGGGCTGGGAAGCGTTATAACTCTCCCTGAAGCATTATAGGGGAGTGCTAGCGCTTCTGGAGCTGTAGTAGGGGAGCGTTCCCCCTCCAAACCTTTGTTTCAGGGTTTATTTCAGGTGTTAAGAGTTGTTTGATCTCAGTAAACCAGTTCTCCTCCTTCAAATCAGTCATGCGAGATGTTATAAGTGTCTCCTTAGTGTCGTTATCATAGCATTATGTCTGAACACCTTTTGCGACACTTGTGACCAACTTGCGACACTTGCGAAAGTTGATGCGACACTTACGACAATTGAGAGGGATAATGCAACACTTATCCAGCTAAGCAATTTTGACGTGTAACAGAATGCCCCCCAAAGTATGAAGTTAGAAGATGCCAACTAATAACTGAAATACTTTGTAGATGCTCAAGCAAGGGTATAGACTCGGAGAACCTGACGGAAGCTACACACAAACATCCAACAAATATCATGACATATTTCAAAACCCAAGGCAGGCATACCTATGCTTGGATGATTCAAGACTCAGCAGGATATGGCCACCATAAAATACACTGTGGATCCATAATTGTATTGATAAAAGGGTATAGACACCGAAGATACAATGTGGATCTATACTCTGATGACTCAGACTGATCGTAGCCACGAAGAATACACAGTGGATCTATGAGATGACAAGACATAGCCACGACCAATACAAAGTGGATCTATGTAACAGTGTATGTGTTCTTTGTCCAATAAAATTCCTTCGCAGCCTGGGCAAAGTATGTGCCAAAGTGATGACTCAACCCAGGGTCTTCTTACCGATCCTGAGATGGTACGAATCTGACCATGCGAATAGATGTCTTGATGTCGAACATGGCAGAAACCACTTGATTACCGGTCAATAGTGTGAACCGTTAACAAGTGCGAGGGAGATCATCATTAATGTCAATGATTCCCAAGGTACCCTAGTACATTCCAGGGAATGCAAATAAATGAGTTGAAGTCAAACACTCATGGAATCATCCGATCAAAGGTCAATGATGTAAACCCACTCTCGAATGTGAGGAGGTTTGTCATTGAGGCATGCAGGTCCCAAAGTACTAAATGGTTTCTAAGTCTAATTCCTGGATAATGTGTTGAAGTCAACAGGAATAGACTCGTCGAGGGAGGGCCTTGATGTATCCCCCATCAACGACACGAAACAGACATAGAGATGTAATTGGTAGATCAGACGGACATGGACTGACACAGGTTTTGAAGCAAGATATTTGGGATGGCTGACTCTCGAGGCAGATACTTCCCTTGAACACTGAGGCACGACAGCAAAACATGACATGGACCGATATTATGCAGTGGGTACCGTGTCTTGCGTCGGGTGACTCAAAGGAGTGAAAGGAAACTCAAAGGATTGGCTCAGTGCAGAGGTTCAGCGGATTATGATATGTGCAAAATGACAAAGTGTCGTGTTCAAGGGCGACTCTAAGAAATGATGGATGATGTTCTCAAGAGACTGCTTGGCTTGTTCCTTTCAATTTTTTCCCCCATCCAGATAGACGAGTACCTCTTTTTAATTTAATGAGCTCGAGGAGGATAACACATGCTCGATATAACTCACCTTCGGTGATCTCTGCTTCCTTTGTTTAACGAACCGGAAGAAGTAAGGGTTCAGTCCCATATGGGTCTGTCAATGTGTTCTTTAACGAGTCCAAAGACAGAAAACTCGAAGGTTTTTCAGGATTATAGAGTTTGGAAAAACACTTAAAAGAGAACTCTCTCAGTGCCTTTTTCGTACAGTAGTCCAATGAGACCGAAAAAGGGTTAAACTATCGCTCGCAAGACGCTCTTTCTGACCTTTTAACGAGTGTGAAAGAAAGCAACATCACTCGACAATATTTTCATATTTAGAGAGTCTGAAAAGGGTTTAAAGGAGACTCCAGGGGGGTTCCTTTTTCGTGTGTTCGTATCCTACAGGTCCGAAAAAGGGATAAAACTTTTACCTGGTTGCGTTCTCATATTGTCGAGCTCGAGAACGAACTAAGACTATGCTCATAAATACGACAAGGTGAATAATTCATTTGAATTGTCGGTAAGCCTGCAATGCCAGAAACTACAATCCAGAGTTTAGTGAAGTCATTTGCATCATTAGAGAAACCCAAATTGACCATAGCTTATAAAAAATGAAATTTTATAAATATCAATTGATTTAAAAAACTCATTTACCATTTCATTTGCAAGGATTTTTGGAGTTGTGGAGGATCTCAAATTGAAGCAAATATTGTTTTTCTCGGTGCCGGAGCTACGATCGACCATTTTGCTCACCGTTCGAACCAGGTAGGTGTTCATTCTTTGCTCTTTCAATTTCATGGTTTCAAGTTGATTTTCATGGCATTATTAATTTAAAACACAAAGCCCTAGGTTGCCTCTTTTGAACCAAATCGGCCTCCTTTTAAAAGTCAATGAAATGGGGGGATTCTTTCACAAAAATGCATTGGAGAAGAGTTGTTAGGATGTCTACACCCTTGCAATTGATTAGACCGACCATTTTAGCAAAAGAAACTCATGAAAATTCCCCTCATGGGCCCACGCACCCCCTCAAATCATTTTTCATTTTTACCATGTTTTAATCATTGTTTGGTAAATATTAAAGGGTGTGGTGGTTAAAAAGGAGGATTGGTTTCTTTTAGATGTCATGGGCATTTGATTTTATGCTTTAAAATGCTTTTTGAAAATCGCCAAAATCACAAAAACGTGAGAAATAATGAAATTCTTGATTTTTGTTTTATAGGTATCTTCGGCAATCATGATTGAATGGAAAGAGAGGGAACACGAGATGGACGATTTAGCCGCTCTATGGAGTCCCCGTATGCGGGCCTCTTTGAGGGCCTCTAGCTTGCTCAAGTTTTTCAAATTGAAAAAAATGAAAAGAGAGATTCTACTGCTTGAGCACATGATTGGCCTTTGGGACGTTATGGAACAGGGATTCCATATTGGTACACAACTCCTAACCATTGAGTTGGAAGATGTGTACTTTCTGACCGGCCTCTCGAAAAGAGGGGTCCCCATAGCTTTTGCTGGGCAGAGGGCAGTACCTGAGTAGGTGGATGTGTATCTGGCACACCACTGTGTTTCGGGAGCAAGGTTGGTAGGGGGCAGGATCCCTATCAAGGATATATGAGATCTGCCTCTTCGATCTATATTATTTTCTATCACGAGTGTGACCGGTAGCACTAGTGCTCATTTGGCATCGAGATCACAGGTGGCCTATGGTGTTCAGTGTTTAGAACCAACACTGTTCAATTGGAGTGCGGCGTTCCTTCGGAATGTGAAGGAACAGATCTCGCGATGCAGGAATGGCCAGAAACAGTTCGGTTATGGCTCGTTCTTAGTCTCATTTTTCTTAGAGCGCATCCCTCAGATGCAGCCTCAGATAGCACTGGCAGTATGACCAATGGACGAGCCTCGGATGGAGAGGTGGACTAGTCTGTCCCCCAGACTAGTCTCGGAGTCAAAGTTTCACTTTACTGGTGACTTCTTCGCCTGGTTGAGATGGCAGTACCTATGGATATAGGACTTCCCCTATGCTGACGTAGACTTCCATGGGAGCATGGACTTGATTTTACCCGCGGGGGAATATTGGGACGAGTCAGGTAAGAGACTAAGCCATTCCTTGTCTAGTTTTCCGTTTTTTAAGTTTTTGATATATATTTATTTTTTTGGGTATGCAAAAGAGTTTTAACAAATGTTTTTTTTTTCAACATGCAGACAAGGGAGCAGTGCGCCCAATTGATATACCGATACTAGGGCGTCGTGGAGGCGCCCCAGCTGCAGTAGATCCAGTGGTACCAGTGATATGTCTCTGGGAGGTTGAGAGGAACCTCCAAGGCCTTACGATGGGTATCCCTCCTCTGTGGAGGGGGGATGTGCCTTTACGTCTGCAGCGGCACACTGTAGGGGTCCCAGAGAATATCAATTCTCTGTTGAGGCATGTAGTGCATGCAGTAGTGTGTTACTCACAGCACAACGCAGTGCGGGGAGATTAGAGTCTTCCTGTGATCATGTTTTTTGTATGCCTTGTCAGGCGATGTTGTATGGGCGGATGGACCCAATATTTTGTTCTCTTACACACTTTTTGATGTAATGAAAACATTTCAGTCACGCCATATGTATATATATACAGTTTTGAGTTTTTATGATGCCAATGATTTGTACATGATGATGTCTGTGATGTGTTTTAATTTACATGTAATGTACAGTTTTTGCTTTCCTTGAATCTTATCTGTGGGCTAGATATCGATCCATGATATAATTAGCTAACGAATCTGAAACACTATTAAGTTCTCTTGGAATGTGTCTATATTCAATGTAATCAAAAATTCGTTCGAGACGAAGAACTTGCAAGTGTAGGCGTAGCAGGATATGACTACGGATAGCATAGATGCGGTTGAGTTGATAAACCATGAGTTGGGAGTCTAAGTAAATAATGATGCGAGAAATACCTAGAGAGGAAGCTTGGGTCAGTAGTCCGATGACAGCGTGATATTTTGCCATATTGTTGGTTGTTGGCCCTAAACAAATGCCTCCTGAACTCACCACCTGGTCAAATTGGTAAATAACCCAAGCTGCTGAAGCAATGTTCCGGGTATGTCGGCTAGTGCCATCCGCGAACCCAAAAAAGATAGGAAAGGCAGACGTCATCTGCGCATGAAAACACAGGCACAGTCATGAGTGGCAACGGTAAAGACTCGAGCACGCGAAAGAAAATACACACCAAACTAAAATACAATAATGTACAAAGTACATATGCTAGGTGATCTAGGCATAGTACTTTTTAAGGTAAAGCCCATTTCGGGGCTCTCCCAAGGAAATTCCATCATGGTCTACTAGTTCATAAGCACCTCTGTGTAAAACACGCTTCACGATGTAAGGACCGTGCCACATAGGTTCTAACTTTCCTATTCCCAATTTATCGTGAGCTTGGTCGTAAACGAGGACTAAGTCTCCTTCTGCGAAGGCTCGAGGTTGGACAGATTTGTCATATTGACTCTTGATTTGTTTCTGATGTGCCTCATTAACGAGAGCAGGATCACGGCGTGTTTCGTCCAGCTTGGATAGATACAAGAATCGTTCTTCTTCTGTAGAAGTATGGGGTAGGAGTTCTACTTTCAATTTTAGTGATGGAATCTCGCACTTGATTGGTAGGACGGCCTCAATGCCATAGACCAACTGGAAAGGAGTGAATCCAGTTGAGGTTTTCACAGAGGTGCGATAGGCCCAGAGAGCGGAAAAAAATTGTAAATGCCACGATGTCTTGTTTTCCCCTACCATGCGTTGGATCATGGTTTTTAGGACTTTGTTGATAGCTTCAACTTGCCCGTTTGCTTGAGGGTAGTAAGGGGATGAGTTTTCATGGCGAAAGCCCAATTTGACATGTAACTCGCTCATCATCTGGTTTTTGAAGTGTGCACCATGGTCGGTGACAATGGCATGTGGTATACCAAAACGAGTAATGATGTGGTTGAA
>ML787200.1:446364-486844 GCA_009831015.1 Picea engelmannii
GTCGTTATCATAGCATTATGTCTGAACACCTTTTGCGACACTTGTGACCAACTTGCGACACTTGCGAAAGTTGATGCGACACTTACGACAATTGAGAGGGATAATGCGACACTTATCCAGCTGAGCAATTTTGACGTGTAACAGCAGGCACTACCGAAAGTTTGACAGAGATACACAGGAAGGCGCTACCAAAATTTTGACAGAGGTTGAATTTTTCATAGAGGACACACAGGCTTGGCTCTACTCATTCGACTTGTATATTTTGGAGGTTGTGCTACAAAATCACAGGAAATTTGGTATAGGCACTACAAAGGCTCGCTACTCAGAACGCCACCAAATGATGCTACCAACAGGTACCAGGAATCAAGGGGATTCGAATCAACATCTTTATGAATAACTGATGATGTGGAGAATTGCAGAGATAGCAGCTGGCAGCATGATGAAAGTTACACTTGGCAGGCAAGGAGCTGCACATCAAAGGAAGATCAAGTCAGTTCAAATATTGGTTGGATCAGTGACCAAAAGTTTCCCCTTTTATAGCACAGTTGTTAGTTTAGGTTGTTAGATGGAATAAATACTTGGAGATTTTCATGGGAAGATGGATAACTCCGACCTCGAGTTGTTGCCTCCCCTTTTGTTATAAATAGACAGTCTAAATGCTTTAGTAGGTTTGAATGGTTGATCTAGGCTCCCTTATGCTATAATATTTTGATGAAGTTACTGTGAACTAGTTGTGTACTTGATTTGAAATATCTTGGTTAATAGAAATCAACTTTCTTATTCCAACTTATTTGCCTGTGATGGTGAAGTATTCATGCTTGAATGATTCACATGGATTGTTGTGGTCATATTATGATGAATGTTTGATTATAATATTATTATGATGTTTCTTTAGTGTCCTTAAACTTTGAACTCAAGAAGATCTTGTGTTAGAGTTTTTCTTCCTTAGGTTGCTTGCAGACCTGATGTTTATAGAAACCTTTACATTCTTCGCACCAAAGTCTTCCCTCTATTCACCTTTACTCCCACTTACTGATTGAATGTCTTCAAGACCTCGATTTCTCATGAATGCTAGCCTAGATTTCTGATTTAGAACATTATCATCTTGAGTCTTATCCATTTGACCCATTAAAAACTCATTTACATTTACACATAACCTGATGGGTATTGGGCTTACCTTCCATGAAATCTGAGGGTGATTCCTAGTGCTAACATGAAGGATATGCACAATCATTCGATTTACTACCTTGGTTTGGCCATCTTTCTAGGGTTGGAAGGTTGTGTATTTGGTGAGATTGGTGTCCAACAATGACCAGAGGCTTGACCAGAATGTGTTGAGAAATAAATTGTTCTGATTTGAGACAATGGTTTGTGGGATTCCAAAATGTACCCAGACTCATTCAAAGAAGAGCTTGGCCATGGCCTCTGCTATGATGATCTTCTTGTAGGCAACCAGAATCACCATCTTAGAAAAGTGATCAACAACCACAAAAACACAGTCATTTCCCTGCTTGGTGGACGAGAGGCCCAACATGTAGTCGATTGAGATGGATTCCCATGGCTTGTCAAGAGTAGGAAGAGGGGTGTACAGACCCTGTTTCTTAGTGGTCGGTTTAGAAATAGCGCAGGCAGTGCAAGACCTGATATACTTGCTAACCTCTTGTTGAAGTTTCGGCCAATAGAAATGTTTTTGTAGCATTGCCACTGTATTTTTGACGCTGAAGTGTCCTACTACCCGATTGTAGTGGGATTCCCAGATCAACTTTGCTCGCTTGCTTGATGGAACACAGATATGTCCCAGACGACACAATAACCCATCCCGAAGATGGAAATTATCGACAACTACGTTTGCACCCAACATTTGGTAGGTGGTGGCGAAGTCTGGGTCTGTCTCATAGAGTTGGGGCCATCCAGAGGTCTCATGGCCGCAAGAGTCTAGCACCGTGGTGAGTGCTGCGACTGGCGGTCTGCTGAGAAAATCAACGACGTGGTTGGTGCTTCCTTTTTTATACTTGATGTTGAGGTGGAATTGCTGCAAGTATGTGGACCACTTTTGATGGTGGTCATTCTGAAATTTTCCTTATGTCTACATGAATTGTAGTGGCTTATAATCAGTGTGGATGACTGCCTCCTTCCCAAGAATGTAATGTTTCCACTGGCGGCAGGATTTCACAATGGAGTACATTTCTTTGTCACAAGTAGCGTACTTACGGAAAACATCTAATAGTGTCTCACTATGATAGGCCACGGGGTGGCCGTGCTGAGTGAGAACGACGCCCAGAGCATAGTCTGAAGCATCTATCTCGATCTCAAAGGGTTGTTGCAGGTTTGGTAGTGAAAGTACTGGGGCTGAGCACAAGTGCTGCTTCAAATCATTGAATTCTTGTTATTGGGACTGGCCCCATGCAAATTTCTCCTTACCACCACACCTGGTTTGATGCAGAAGCATCTCTCACAGCAAGCGAGCCAGCGCAGAATGCAAGTGAACAGCTGGACAAAACCAGCACAAGTTTTAAATTGTCTCGAAGATAATGCGCCAACCTTAAATGTGATATTAAAGAGAGGCGTACTTTTATATTGTAATCAGACCTTGAGCGTCCCACTCTCGTATGAAGTAGATAGAGGAATTTATGTTGAGATGGAATAGGTAGATAGAATTTAATATTAGATTAGACAGTTTTAGAAAGAAAGAGGGAAACGGGATATAGACACCCTCATTGTGCATGGTAACATAATCCTGAGCATTGAGAAGAGAAGCAGAGAGCTGTGGAAGAACACCCATGTATAGAGCTTGAATTAATAGAAGAGTTTAATTCAAATCCATGGTTTTGTGTTTGTTCTCTGTGTATGTATGTTGAATGCTATGCTCATGAGTATTTACTTCCTAGTATGCATTTTCTTTACATGCTATGTATGAATGATTTCTTGCTGAGTGTTTGAAACCTGAGAAAGGAAGTAGAAGAAATGAGTTTCACTTGTTTCTCTATCTGAGAAAGGATTCCTGCAAGGAGTGCAATTGAAGTCGTCCGCAAGGAGTGCGTTGACAGAAGGCTCAGATAGTTTAACTCTTGTTCTGGTTCACCTAGAAGTGAAATTGGGTTATAGGAGCCGTGCAAGGAGTGCGTAGGCTAAGGAAAGTCTCAGTTGTGAATCTGAGTGGAGTGTTGAAGGAATGCTGCTGCAGGAGTGCACAGAGACGAAGGTAGTCAGCACTTGGAAGTGTCTGAGAGTTGCCGCAAGGAGTGCGCGCATGAATCTTCTCTAAGACTCAAAGTCATGAGAAAGCTCAGGAGGGATAAATCCTTTGAAGCTATTGAAGGTAGCACAAAGAGTTGGATCATATCGAGTGACTCAAGGCAACGGAGGTTTGGGACATAGTTGATTAAGTCCAGGAAGGAGTCCTTGGTTCACCTCGTGAATGTATCGAGGAGGAGAAGACAAACGGTCAGGATTTTGTGGAGAGGATTTGCGAAATCTCGCCAGCCGTCAGATCTGCAAGAGAAGTGAGGAGGTTACATCTACATCCGGAGTTCAAGCTCTAGGGATCGTGAGCCGTTGGATCATCAAACAGTTACCCGTCAACCGTGTTTTTGACAGGAGTTGTGCAGGGTTTAAATCTATGTGAACAGAGTGGAAACCCCGAAAGCATCGGAATATTGAGGCATCGGAGTTCGGGAAATTGGGAATCCCGTGGACCAGAGACCGGGAAAATCCATCGTGGAAATCCCGACAAGCTTGAAGCCGTCCATCTGATGGGACAGGTGGCAGGAATCAGGAGTCATCGGTATATCGGAGATTCAGAAGACAAGAACCCAATACCTTTTGAGTTCCGAAACAACGAGGGGATCATAGCCATGGATCTCAAGAAGGACCCATGTCGTGTGATGAATCCATCGGGAATCTGGTCATCAGGGTTCATATAGGTGAGTGGTTTGAATTTGCGTTTGGCGAAGCCCGAGGTTCAATATGAACCGTCCATCATTTGGGATGCGTGTCGGAAGGTCTGACGAAGTCGGGGTTTGGAATATCGGAGGTCTTGAGGACAGGATACTCTTGCAACTTGGAATCGTGAAACGCGATATCCCGACAGGTCAAAGGAACAGTGTGGGGCCACAACAAAGTTAGTGGAGGACAGGTGGCACGAGTTATCGTAGTTTCGGGGAAAGGAAAGTCCCGAAACCATAGACATCAGGATTCGTGATCCCGCGAAGTCTGAAATCCTAACAGAAGTGACGAGACCGTTGAATAGTCAACCTATGTGTGCATCGAAGTATCGACACATCGGGGTTCGGGGTTCGGTAAATCCATTTGTTTGATATCGCGAGTGGTGAAATTGTGATAGGAGAAGTCCCGACAGGCAGAGGAAGGGTCAGCGTTGACTTGTATCGAGGTTCGGGGATTCAAAACACCAGCTCTCGACCATTGACCTCGCGATACTGCGAAGTTCGATTCCCCGATAAGTAAAGAGGGCGGATCGCGTGAAGACTTTTGTGGGTGCAGACTTCCCGATCGGGAAATAGAAGGACATTAGAGTTCTTTAGGCCACACAGAAGGAAATATCCTATGAGCGGATGTGCCTTTCTTGCGAGCGTGTCTGCGTCATGGTTATTTGGCTGAGGGCCCATGCAATATGGAAGAATCCCAATACGAACTTGCAGTAGAAATTGGCAAGGCCCAAGAAGCTCCAAAGATCAGTGAGTGTGTTTGGGGCTGGCCAATCACGAATGACTTGTATCTTGGCTGGATCCACATGTACACCATTCTAATCAATTATGTAGCCTAGGTAATGGACCTTGTCCATGTCGAAGGAGCATTTTTCCAAGTTGGCGTATAGTTTGTGTTGTCGTAGGGTGTGTAGAACTTGTTGAATATGCTACAAGTGTTCGACCCAAGTCTTGTTGTAAACGAGAATGCCATCGAGATACACCACTACAAAAGTATTGGTGAATGGTTGTAGGATATTGTCCATCATCCTCATGAAAGTGGCTGGAGCATTTGTCAAACCAAAGGGCATGACCAACCACTCAAAAAGGCTTTCCTTTGAATTGAAGGAGGTCTTCCATACATCTATTTGTTCTATCAGGACCTGGTGGTAGCCAGATTTCAGATCAATCTTATTGAAGTATTTGGCCCCCATGATTTCATAAAGGAGTTCATTGATTTGGGGAATCAGGTACCGGTTTTTTACTGTGATTTTATTCAAAGCCCAGTAATCAATGCAGACTCGATAGGTTCCATCTTTATTTTTTACCAGCACAATTGGGTTCCTGCAAGGTGATGAGCTGGGATGGATGTGCCCCTTGTGGAGCAGTTATTAGATCTGTCACTTGATCTCTTCATTCTCTAACAGAGAGCGGTGATAGACTAACCCATTAGGAAGCGGTGCGTTGGGGCCAGATCGATGGGGTTCTTGACCTGGCAGTGTAGAGGTACCCCGGTAGGTGAGGAGATGATATATGAGTATTCTTCCATGACCTTATCTACTTTCTTCTACTGTGTGGATACGTTGGCCGCTGAGACCCTGGATGTGGATGTGATCCTTCACTCATTCTGAGAGTGAATCATGAAGAAGACAAAATTCCCTGTCTGGGAGATGACCTTCCTGCATTGCTTAGCGAAGATCAAGGAAATAACACTAGGTGGGACTGCCTCGGGTATCCTATACAATTTCCTGTTCAAAGTAATAATAACACTACGAGGCCTAGACTCATACACAACATGACGTTTCCATAAATAAGGTTGGCCCAAAAGAACATCACAAACTTCAAGAGGAGAAACATCACACAATACCTTGTCTTTGAAGGGCTTGATGTCGTATGACAACCGACACAGTTGGTTGATGCGGAGATCGCTTCCTTGGCGGAGCCATCCAATGGTGTAGGGTTGTGGGTGTGGTGTTGTCGGCAGGGCCAGCTGCTTGACGACCTCTGCTGAGATGACATTCTTCTAGCTACTGCTATCAAGGATGAAGTGTAGCGGGGTTCCTTTTACCCACATCTGTGAATGGAAGAGGCGCTCTCCTTCTTCTCGCTTGTCTGGTTCATCAGGTTGGAGCTTGGTGGTAGAAACAATGGCACTGGGTTCCACGTCAATGATCTATATTCCCCTTTTTGGTTTTGTCTCAGATTCAGAACCTACATCTGATTCACAGGCTTTCAATTCAACCACTAGCAACTACTTTGAGTGTTAGTCAATAGTGTTATGCCAAGAGATCTTATGGAAGTCGCACCACTTCCTGATATATTTCTTTTCCTTTCCAGTGTCTGTCTTTGACCTATGAGGGTCGATATGGACTCGTTTTTCTCTACCACCTGCGTTTGTTAATGAATTTTATAGGGTATCCATTGAATATGCCCTTTTACTTCCCGCGTAGCCTATATAAAATGTCAAAAAGGTTTAAAAGGGAGAAGGCTGGTAGTAGCCTGTTCCACCATGGAATAATCAGACTCATCGTTGTTCATCACTTAAGTCTCCACGGTGATAGCTGGCAATCTTTTATCGCTTGAAATGGTTTTGATGATACAGACCATGTCCAGATTGACAAGCCTGTGGTTAATGAAGCTAAGGTTGGGCCACCCGTGCCCTTCCATGTCCTACTGCCTTCTCCTAAACCTTCGATCGACCCTGATGTTGACTTACCTGACACTATAACTGAGAAGGTTGAGGCTATTAAAAATCCTGTAAGCAAAAAGGCCAAGGCAAACCCTACTGTTGATGGCAAAGGAAAATAGAATGCTCGGCTTATCTCGAGAATGGCTAGGAATAATCCTAAACCTAGTGTTGAGAAGAATCCCATAGTCCTTAGTGAGGATTCAAACTCTGACACAGAACACTTCCTAGCTAGTGAGTACCCTTACTCACAGGGTCTGTTCTCCGAGCCACCTTATGACTTTGTTTCGAATCTTCCCCCTTGCCTAAGAAACAATCCTAGTTACCCAGGGATCGAACTACCTATCGAAACCCTCGGCAATGTAACCAAACCCTCACCTGCACTTTCGAAGCCCGGACAGTTGTCCTGTGACCAATGTGATGTGTGGTTGGAACGATACTATATAGACGTTCCTGTGCTTCAATTGAAAATCAAATCGTTGCAAAATCAAGTTGCAGTATTGACCAGCTAAAGAGAAAAACTTCAAGCAACTGATAGGAAGCAGAGGACTACTGGTTCCATCATTTTTTGGAATGTTGAATCGGCCACAGTCGTTGTCAACTCCAAATTGTCATGATCAAGCTGTTTGCTCGTCATACAGGTATGAATTTTGATATCATTTTAGTTTTGTGAATGATCGGGATTAATATAATGATTTGAATTTTGTTTTCAAATAGCTCTGTCTATCCTTTGAAATGGCTCTGTCACAATGTTGTTCATCCTGTACATTGTTTTCGCTTTGCTAAAAATAAATGAAGTTTCGATTTGGATACACGATTTTCTCATGCCTAGTTTAGTCATTAATAGATTTTTATCGGATTTGATTTGCTTTCAATTGGATTGTTTTTGTATCTAATATGAACAAGAGGTTTTCATGCTAGATTTAGAATACGATCATGTTTTGATTTGATTTCGTTATGGTTAGTATGTTGTGATTGTCGAACGATTTCGTGAGTTTGGTTGTTACGATCTTTTAATATGCTGTGTCATATAATTTTCTAAATCGGGAATACAACTCTGATCATTTTCGATTTGAAAAGAATGACTCTGTTTTTATGGAAACAATACTCTGATTTAAGCCTGTGCAAATGATATTCACGCCTGAATCATGGAACGGTTTTGATTCACGACAACTATGTTAAACCCCAGCTATTCGATTCACTTGATTGGATTATTGTGTATCTTCAGTTAGTATGATCGATTTTATGAGTTGTATTCGTATCAAAAATAGACTTGATTGCAGCTCTGTTAATTTTAATTTTCAAACGAGTTTGTTAACTCAGACCGACTTATGTTATTTCTGTCAAATTCGTATGAGGAAATTCGGGTAAAAGTCGTTTCAAAATGAATTCAAGAAATGATTTCGTGAATGATTTTGTCTACCCCAATTTCCAATAACAAACGATCGGACAATTCTTACAAACTCTGTTACCAACTGATTGATCTCGTTATGATTTCATTTGTGACAATTTACGCACCAGTTTTGATTTGATTTGCTCATGGCACAAATCGTTTGTTATGTCAATACAGTTATGACGATTTGAAAATGATCTTGTTTGGATTCGATCGTGTTTCCTGTTGATGAGGCAGCATAACAATTGCCTATGCTTTTTTTTAATTATATCAATTTCAATTTGATATGGAACGATTTCATTGTTGTTCGATATGATTCTGTTCACCCAATTTTGTGGTAACAAACGAAACAGAGTATATGCTTCTCTGTAGTCATTTGATTTTAGTTTTGTTTTGATCTCGAATTAGTATAAAAATTCCAATTTGAATAATTCATTTTCAAATAGCTATTGGATGATAGTTGAATTTAATTCTTTAAAAGATTTGAGTTGATTTTAATGATGATTCTGTGTCTGATTTAGACCAGCTACAGAATCGCAAGATTCTGTAGCTAGTCTATAGAATTAGATTTTTTATCATTTTATTAATAAAATACCCTTCTAACTTGTCCATTTTGAACACCTTTCAAGTACATCTGAATTGCATTGGACATACTGGACAGTCTAGGAGATATTTGTGTGATTTAGTTTTGTTTTAGGTTCCTAGTTTAGTCAAGACTTGGGATATCTTCCTGGATTTTATGTAAACAGTTTTGATAACTTCTACAGGGATGTTTTACCCTGTAGAAGGTCTTTAAATACTTATTATTTTGTGTAATAAGAGGCATCCTCACTTGTGGGAGAACCAGGCTATGGATTTCTAATACAAACTGAGACATGAGTTGATGTTTTGCTACAGCTTTCGCTTTTCAATATATCAATCTTTTGTTTCAAGTTTATGCATGTCGTTTGCAATTGATTATAGACTACTTTAGCTATCATAGTCTATTGCAGAATGATGTGATTTAATTAATGTGATCCATATCTGATTTCTTTCATTACTTAAAAAATACAGCAATTACTTTGTTCAGTTAATGAATGACATATTTCTCTTCTTCATCAATTGAATTATTTTGTATAAGTCTTTGCATACAGGTTTATCTAACTATGAAGATTCATAAATCATATGATTGTTGTAATTTTTATGTCTTGTTTGTCCTGTAATTATATTAAAGAGCACTGTAGCTTTATGTTTACAAGGAACGCCTGGATAATTTGGAGCGGGTTTCCTCCCTCCGATTAGCTAAGAAAATCATCATACACAGGCCAAATCTGGAGTGTTTCTCCAGGTCAGTTTGTGATTTATTTCAGTTAATTTGTTTAGTATAATTTAAGTAGTTTAGTTAGATATATGTTAGTTAGATGTGTAGTTAGAATTAGTATATTAGTTGTTTAGTTTAGTTAGTTTTTGTTTTATTTCTGTTCATAAAATTATAAAATCAACAAAAATATCTTTCTCTGTCTTAGGGCAGAATACAAATGAGTTTTTCAGGTTTTATTTAAATCTGTAAATTGTAGATATTGTACATTTTGTGAATAAGATTTATTTATGTTAGTAGTTAGATAGTTAATTAGTTAGAGTTAGTATAGTATTAGATAATAGATTGTACATAGAATAGTTAGTTTAGTTTATTAGTTTGTTTTATTTATTTTTAGTTAGATTAGATTAGTTTGTTTAATAGTTAGTTTTAGTTAGATTAGTTTGTTTAATAGTTAGTTTTACTTAGATTTGTTAGTTTAGAGTAGTTTTTCTTTTTGTTTCTTAGGACCTTAAATCGGCTAACGGAGCCTCTAAACCCGTCAGGGTGGTTCATCCCAAACGGATTGGGTTATTAGACAACCCTAGACCGGTTCCACTCTTCCAGTTGACGGACGGTCAATTTCGTCCGTCAACAAATGGCGCTAGAAGGAGGGCCTGAATTTAATTAATGGAATGAGGCAGTTGCAAGACTCCTCCACCACCTAATCTCTCACCTATAGTGACTAGAAGCCATTCAAACGATAATATTCCCCTTCAAACAACAACTACTTCAACCGACGATCCACAGATCACAGTTGAGCCAACAACCCCTAATCCTACATGTGGTGACATACAAGAGATTGTCCGTCAATCTATTATTAAAACACATAGTGCCTTAGCCCGTTTGAGGCAACCTAACCATCCGTGGGGCCAACCTTTGGATTTCTCTGATATCATAGAACAATTAGGAGGCACTGATCTCACTGTGAATCCTTCAGATCCAATCTTAAATCCTACTGCAGGAGGATCTGGGATACCCCCTTCACCACCTCCATCATCTCCTTCCTCTTCTAGAGGATATTCCTCTGACGAAGGCAATTCCCCTTCTCAGCCTTCCACACCCACTACACCAATGGAAAATCAGAACAACCCTGCTAGACCCTGGCTGGATCAGGATGTTGTAGCTGTACATGGAGCTCAACACCCTCTACCTAAACACCCAAAGAAATGGCTTCCCAAGTTTGATCCTGACTCAAAACAGATCACTGAAGATCACATTAAAAAGTTTATGTTAGCCATAAGACTCTGCAATGTCGAACATGAAGATGTTGTCTGTATGTTGTTCCCCTATACTTTCGAGGGCAATGCATCCACATGGTACTTTGCCCAACAACCCCATACCATCGTGTCTTGGTAAAAGTTCGGAGACTGTAAGCCTCCGGAAGTCCTAGTCATGGACCTTTCTAGCTTAAGAATGAACCCAAAAGAAAAAGTTAAAGACTTTAATCAAAGATTCTTGACACTTAAAAACCGAATCCCTGCGTATTCTATGCCTGCCGAGAGTCTTATAATAACATACTACACTAAATCTTTGCATCAAAGCATATCTATTTGGGTTAAACGATCTAAGAAAGCGATGTTGTTATAAGCCTTCGAGGAGGCTAGCCATATTGAAAAAGACATACTTAGTCTTAAAGACTCTACTAGCAACGAAACTGAGACTATTTCTTCTTCCAAAAAGAAGATCGAGATCCTCCCCAGACCCACTCAAAGTAAAACACAACCCGAAAGCTCTGATTTAGAAAAATTAACTAAAGTTGTTCAAAAACTGTCAAATCAAGTTATAGACTTGAAAAGGTTGATCGAAGAAGCTTCCTCGAGAAAAGGGCCTTACAAACCCCCATTCCAGAAGCCTTCTCCCACCAACCGACCTAACCCAACCACCGAAGGCCTTAATCTAGATAGTCTACAATGTGCCCTTCAAACAATTCTAGAAGCTCAAGATAACTTGATGCCTCCTGAGATCCCTGAGGAGGTAGTTGAACAAGAAACAGTTCAAGAAGAAGAGTCTTCCCCAAACATTTTTGGACACTTCTCGGACAACATCTTTCAAGCTAACTTCAAGACAGTTCATCCTTATAATACCAAGAGTTAGACAGCAAACAAACCTTCTACCAAAAACACTACAACTTCGCCTCCAAAGCAATCTAAATCAGCTGAGACTAAACAGAGTAATGTGAACCCCAACTTAGATTATGATGTAGTTGAAGATCTTAAAAAGTTGAGAGCTAACACTTATGTTTACGAGTTATTGAATTTTCCATTTTTTCTACAAAAAATGTTACATAATATCTCGGAGAATGGCGAAAATGGTAATTCTAATGGTAACAAAGTTGTGCAGAACAAAGTTCCCCAGAAGACTTCCACTAAAAACAATCCTGATCCTCAAGATAAATGAATCCTTCCTATAAGTAATGTAAATAATGTAAATAATGTAGACAAAATAGCTTTAGAAACTGCGAGTAAAAAGCCACAAGCTACTACTCTTAGTACTCACAAAAATGTACCTCCATTCCTATTAACTTTCGAGATCTTTAATAGAAACATGCACAATTGTATGGTAGACTTGGGAGCATCATCCAATGTGATGCCATGGTCTGTATGCCAGAAAATTAACGCTGAAGTTGAACCCTCGACTTTAAAAATCATACAACTTGATCGGACGAATGTCAAAGTTATAGGCGAACTAAAGAATGTGCTTATTAGATTATCGTCTAACCCCAAGGTTCATCAAGTTATTGATATAATTGTTGTGGATATTCCAGAAGTGTATGGTCTGTTTTTAAGCAGGGACTGGTCGGAGCAGCTACATGGTTATTTCGCGACAGATTGGTCTCATCTATGGCTTCCAGGGAACGACAAGCCTAACAAAATCAAAGTAAATCGTGAGTGCTACCTTAAGTTCACGGTTACAGATTTGAACGATCCCAATGAACCGTATACACCTTCTGCTGATTCACCTGAAGTACAAGGGATGGACACCTTCTTCGGCAATTTCATGGCTGAGGCTTCACCTATCACCAATCCAGAACAATAGTCCGAGATTGTAGCATATATGTAGCCAACAGCTTCCACACAAGGGTCCTATGTACCCGATGCAAATCAAATTTGGTCTCTTTATTTCGATGGGTCAAAGTCCAAAGAAGGAGTTGGCGTAGGTTGCGTCATTATCGATCCGGCAGGTAACAAAAAATTGATGGCATGTAGGTTGGAATTTGAATGTACTAATAATACTGCAGAATATGAGGCTTTACTGCAAGGTCTCAAAAAATCTTCGAATATGAACATTCAAAATTTAACCGTCTTTGGCAACTCTGAAATAGTGGTTAGACAGGTAAGAGACTCTATCCACTGTCTATCTCCGCATCTCAAAAGCTACCAGTCTAAGATATGGAATTTAATGAATAAATTTTCTGCTTTCAATATAAATTCTATTCCTAGATTGAATAACTCTGAAGTAGATTTATTAGCTAATGTAGCTTCTAAACTTCTTCCTGCAGAAGGCTTGTCCCCAGATGCATTCTCCGTTGAGATGTTGTTTCGACCATCCGTTCCTGACAACATCACGAATTGGAGAGTATTTGACGACGATCAACAAATTATTAACTTTCTGCACATGGAAGAAACCTTTCGAGGCGCGGTGATAGACAAACACACGCACGATGACAATTTGCACGATTTCACGGTAATACCAGATCCGAGAACTCTTGAATCTTCATCGGATATGGTAAACTCGATCCCTAAATCTGTAATTAGATTAGAGAAGTTTTATGATTTTCAAGATAAATTTAAAAAGATGGTCAACTGTAAAACCAATAGTTCCTCATTATCTTATGAAAAAGTAAACTTAGGAACTAATGAAAATCCTGAGTGCATTAATCTAGGGTTGGGATGTTCTCAACAAGAAAAAGATGCATTTATTAAATTGTTCAAATAATTTAAAGATGTCTTTGCGTGGATGTATGATGACCTTAAAACTTTTGACCCTAACATCATACAACATGTCATTCCGACGAATCCCCAAACCTTACCCTTTCAACAAAAACTAAGGAAAATGCACCCCAAGCTTGAACCGACCGTTCAAAAAGAATTGAATAAGCTCCTAAATGCTAAGATAATTTTTCCTGTTAGACACACTCAGTGGGTTTCTAACCTTGTCCCAGTCCGGAAGAAAAGTGGGGAAATTCGACTCTGCATCGATTTCCGAAACCTTAATAGAGCGTCTGATAAAGACAACTATCCTGTCCCACCCATGGAACAGATCCTTCAACAAGTATCTGGTTCTGAGAGGCTATCCTTATTGGATGGTTTCTCGGGATATAACCAAGTCCTGATGTCTCCACCAGACCAACTTAAAACTACCTTCGGTACCCCGTGGGGCACTTATGCTTATCGTAAAATGCCCTTTGGATTGATTAATGTCGGTGCCACTTTTCAGAGAGAAATGGACATTGCTTTCCGAGGCTTAATCAATCAGTCCGTCATAGTTTACTTAGATGATGTGACTGTATTTTCTAAAAACAAAAACGATCATCTAGCTCACTTACGAGCCGTCCTACTGCGATGTCGCAAATACGACATCTCCTTGAATCCTAAAAAATCCATCTTTGCAGTAGAACAGGGTAAACTCTTAGGATTCATTGTGTATAGTGAAGGGATTATTATTGACCCCGAAAGGACTCAAGTCATCGTGAAAAACTCCCCCCTCCTACATCCAGAAAATCTATGCAATCTTTCTTAGGCCAGATTAACTTCATGAGAAGATTTTTCCCCAATTTCTCCGAAATGGTCAGGCCTTTACAGAATCTGATAAAGAAAGACACCCAATATCACTGGGGACCCATAGAAAATCAAGATTTTAATGCAATAAAGAAGGCCATAATAGACGCTCCGTCTCTCATGAGCCCAGATGTTTCTCAAGACTTTACACTCTACACTTTTGCTTCTAACCGTTCCTATGTCGTCGTCTTAACCCAAAAGAATGTCGAGAACAACGAAGTACCCATTGCCTTTATGAGCTCTACTTTCAAAGGCACTGAGCTTAATTACCCAGCGGTATATCGGCAAGCCTACGCTGTTTTCAAAGTAGTTAAGCACTTCCTGTCCTATCTTTTGAAGTCAAGGACGAAATTCATTGTCCCCTACCCAGCCGTTAGGAATCTGTTAGTGCAGAAAGAACTAGGAGAAAAGAGAGCTAACTAGGTTGCCTCCTTGCAGGAGTATGACATCGAAATCACCCCAGCTCAGATAGTGAGAGGCCAAGGGTTATGCAAGTTAGTTGTTGATTCAACAGCAGGACAACAAGAAGAAAGCGATACATCAAACCTAGGACAACGCGATCAAAGTCTAATCTGTTGCGCGCAAAACCCTGTTAGTCCTTGGTATGACGATATAAGATTCTGTCTTGAACATGGGTCAGCCCCCCATCACCTGGATCCTGCTAAAAGAAGAGCGCTGAGATTAAATTCTACCTCCTTTCATCTGGTTAATGGTGTTCTGTTTCATCAAAATTTTGACGGCGTACTGATGCGTTGTCTTGAAAAAGACGAAGCAAATGTTTTATTTCAGTTCTGCTATGTTCTACAATAATTTTTCGGGCACTATCCCCTTTCTCTTAGCCCCCAATGCATGTGACTAAGTTGATAGGCACTTATTTGGGACTTCGAGCCTCTAGCTTAGGAATTTTTCAAGCACATCACAAAAAATCTCTCAAAGTTTCGAATTGTCGAACTCGTGAAGTGGGGTGGATCAACAGTCCATGACTACTCAACATCCAACGACTGGAACTCACTATGGAACCTCAGGCATCTGAGTTCCGTGACTTCATAGCTTCAGAGCTTCGATACTTCAATGGATTTTACATCCACACACCCCAACACCCTGAACCATTAATCTCTGAACACTTCCATGCCACCTTTGGTGATGTCATTACGTCTCATCACCTCAGCATTATGAAACTTTTGAAATTTCTTCCTTCCGTTCCCTTATGAACCATCCTTCAGGAGTGTCAAGTCTCTAGACTTTACAACTGGCGCCATGCGTCCACTGGACCCATGGTTTTCGTACTTGAACTAAGATACTGAATAGTCACATCACTTAACAAGTTTCAAATTGTGGGGGCATGCATCGACGGTTTGGAGTAACCCATATTTCGTCCCGCAATTCTTCTGACGCTGACATGTAACCCCCTGCTAAAACCATAATTTGGATTGTTGAAGCACCTTGGGAAATTAAATCCCATGCAACTTGGGTCCCCACAATGCCTCCTGACCATTGATCTTGATGTATTGTGATCAATGCCAGTGTGGGTCCATCGACCTTTAACTATTTCATGTAACCTCAGGGCCCACATAGTATAGCTGACAACATTCCAAGTGGGGGCATGTGGTAGGTATAAGAAAGGTCCACGTAACCTCCAAGTGACGTCATCATGACTCACCACTTCGGCTCTTTAGGGCTTCAGAACTTTGGGCTCTGGGAGTTCTTGCCTCAACACACACTAATTCTTTTGAACGTAAAAGTTCCGAACAAGCCAATCTGCTAACACAGGTCCCTTTTGACGGACAGTCCGGATTACTCCAAACTTCATAGCTTCAGGAGTTCTCTGTCCTTCATACCGCACCATAAATTCCACCCTTGGCTTCAACCAACGGTCAAGATCTTCTCCCAGATCTATGGTGTAGATCCACTTCGGGGACTTCGAGCTTTGGGAGTTTCAACCTCTCCACATTTTTTTTCTCCTGAAGTGATTTCACCCAAAGTCCATGGATTTCCTCCACGTATCCTCTCTCTCAGGTCAACGACACATACAGACTCCGTTACTCCACGTATTTCCAAAGGAACTCACAGCTAACCGCCTCGCAACTTTTCCATATCTGGTGATTGAGAATTGTCCTCCTTCTCCTGAACAGATCCTATGACCCACATTACTCTGCGGCCCAATACCACGTTTGTCATGGTTTTATAATAGCGCTACACATCCTGAGCTTTGTAACATGGCTAAGGTAACCTCTTGGCACTCATGAATGTTCTGAAGTCCAAAGTTATTTCCTCTTGACATAATTTCCACCTAAACCCTTGGTTTCAATGACCACTTATCCGACCCATCCAGGCGCAGTGCTTGAACCTTGGCTCTAATACTAATTTGTAACATCCCTAGCCACCAACACACAATGCAACGCCACTACTCGAACACTTCACTTAGCTCTGATACCAATTTGTAATGTCCCCAGCCACCAATAGGTCGGGCAACGCCACGGAGGAACATACATATATATATAACATGAATTTCTAATGGATTTAAACAAATAACACAGAATTACTGCTACAATACAGACTCAAATGGAATTGACAGTAATTCCTACATGCAATGGAACACATGATAACATTTCAAGAATCTTAGACATGCATAACATACATAATTAAGCACATAAATGATACTTATCTTTTAACTAGAGAAAACACCACCAACTGCATGCAGACCTTCCATGAACCTCCCATCCTTAGACCACACTGCTCATCACTCTCAATAGTGGGTCACCCCTGAGCTGTGACTAAAATCCATCGAGCAAGGGATTCCTAGGCCAAACAAGTTCAATAGGAAAGTCACACAGTTTAAGAGGAGGGATTCTCTCTTAGGAGCCACTTATGCCCATTGCGCACAGACTCTCATTCCCCACATGCTTTTCCCACACTAGGAGTATACACCTTCACTGTAGAATCTATGCGACTCCCTCTAGGAGAAATCACTTCCTCAGCACACACTCTCACCTAGAGAGAGTTGCTCACTGGCCTGACAACCTGCTTCTTCAATCCACAACAACCTCTCTCACTTGGAGAGAGTTGCTCACAGGCTTGACAACCTACCTCTTCAACCAGAGGCTTGAATACCCGCTTCTTCAAACCAGAATAGCTAATTCGGGTAAGGCAAGGGATGACTTACTAAGTTACAGAGGTGAAAAAAAAAATTCACAGGTTCAACAATGGTGAATATGGATGACTGCAGGCTTGCTCAATGTGTGAGTGAACACATGAGGAGAGATGGGGCAGACTAATTTAGCCTAGCGAAGAGGATGAGAGTGTGAGAGAGAAAACTGTCTATGCATGAACCTCTCTGCATTCTATGACTAAGTGCTTCCGCCCCCAACAACAATAATTTCCCCCTTAAGTTTGCATGTGCCTAAGTTGACACCTGTCACTCATGGAGCACATTCCTTTCCCTTTGGAAGTCCCTCATCTTTCTCTAGGAACTTAGGATAAAAACATATTCCTTTAAACAACTTTTGGAATAATAAAAAATTAGTATTCTGTTGGATTTAAACCCTTAGGATTAACCTCTCTTTCCAGCCTCTCATCCCCCTCTCTCCCTTACCTAGCCTAGTGGAACTTAGTCCCCCATTCTAATTTAGCATGGTCGATATACACGCATCGATGCTTTTATATTAATAATATGAATATTTACATGTACAAAACATGCTCCTGGCCTTTAACACCTAGGCTCTCTGGCCTACTAACACATAAGCCTACTAGCTTATAATTTCTCGGCTCACCAGCCTACAAAACATGTTTACAATTCATAATACAGTTGGGGCTCGTCCTTGGGGATATTACACAGTTGAAGGAGAGCTAGAACTATATCTAGATCCTGGTGAAGAGAGGTCGGTACATGTGAAGAGAGGTTGGTACAAGAGGAGATGTCGTGGGATTTTAGAGGACGGGTGCTTATGGATTTATTTCTTCAACTACCGTTGGTTGATCTTTGAATTGTGTAACCATCTCTCCCTTTTCTTTGGGTAACAGTCTCTAGCTTTTCATACTACACTTCTAATGGATTTTTCCTTCCCAACATGTCATCCTCTTCACATTGCAAAAGTCTCTTCACATTGTAAATGTTTTTTGATCCTAACTGTAGGTAAATTTTATCATTTTGAGATATATATTTTCATATGTGCATATAGTCAATTTATCTAGTGTGGAACAAAAAATAAACAATACTTACCTCATTTTTACTTCTTCATCATTTGTTGCAACATACATTATCGAATTTCCAAATCACCTCATGATCTCCAAATTTTCATTTTGGATCATAGATTTGGGTGGCTATCTATCTCTCTGTTGTCTATGCATGTATTTCATATTAAATATATAAGAATCCCATTCAATTTTATTGTAATTTTCTGGGCTGTAAAAACAAATTACACAATACTTACCTCCTTCGACACCATAATCATTTCCTGTAGCATTTCATGTGGCTCGACCATCTCTAATCCTTATGGGCTTTTCATGTGGCTCGATCGTCTCTACCCATTACTTAGGAAATTGTTCATGATATTACCAAACTGTCAATGGATGGAGAGGAAGTACAATGATCTTCCACTATTACGGTTGATGTTTCTCCAATTCACACTCATTTTGTCTCCAATAGGTGGGTCACTCTACTATTACTTGGCATGGCTATTATTCTTATCAAACAAAACGATGATTTACCACACCCTCTCTATCCAAATGCCAGATAGTGAAACCCTTTCGGGGGCATTCGAACCCCCCGATCAACCCAATAGGTCGAATTCAATTCATATTCAGGCAGTTTGTTCTTTGGACAAGATTGCTTCTGCTTCCCTAGACCAACCTTCTTACTTATGGTAGTAGTAACCCAGAGCTAGATGGCTTAGGTTATTACTTTTCTTTTGGTCCAACTGCTTCCTGCTATGCATCAACAACTACCCATGCTTATGCTTTGGTAGGAGCTTACCAACTAAGGCTTAGTACATGAAGTGAATCGGTTAATGTAGGAAATATTATGAGGTGCAATAATGAAATTTGAAAGCATGTCATAAATCTAAATAAGAGGCTACTTAAAGTACTGAAATCACTGAGAAATCAAAGAAAGAAAAAACCACATCTAACTAGAAACCTTTTACTTCTCAGTTCGTTTGATAGCTCGCTTCTGCTCGAAGTGGAGCCTACCTACTTCTGCCCTCCCCATAGGAGAATTGGAGGTGAGAAAAGTTTCTTATTAGCTCAAAAGTGCCACCTATGCAATAAATAAGGATTGGGCTCGAGATTCGAGTCAAACCCTTTCATAAGATGTGTCCAAGACTCCCATCCTAGTATGACCTAGCCGATTTGGATTCTTGATAGCCTTCGAACAACACAATCTTGGCTATGTTGTCCTCGATAATATATTAGGTACGATCATTGGATCCCATTCTCCAGTCATACATACTTGCAATGCCTCATGTGTTTAGAAGTGCCATCAGAATAGGTGGCCATCTTGGAGCTTTTCAAATATGATAAGAAAAGAAAAAAGGTTGTAAAAAATGTGACACCTGACCTATCGAGTTTCCCTATCCCTCTCGAGTTATTTCAAACCATGTAGTTATAAGAACTATCAAGGGTATTACTACTATGATCAAAGCAAGTAGAACATGAATACAACATGTATGTATGTGAGATCACCTTTTCCCACTGGAGCTATCGCTAAAGTGATTGCTCACCTTTTCCCAGTGGAAGAGTGTTATGAGAAGCATAGGTCTACAGGAAAAAAAAACCACATATGCCTTGTGTGATTATGCTACTAAATAAACTAATGAAACCACTCTCTGATGAATGGGCGTTCTCTGCCACATTGCCTCATGGCTTGCTCCAACCTCGCTCGTACCCATTGCTTCATGGACAACCTGCATGTGACACAATTGTTGTGTAGAGATACTAATTATGTAACAGGTCGAAGGAGATTTCTCACATGTCTAGTCTTTGCATGGAGGGAAAGGCATGGAAATTTATTAGATTAACATAGTCTAGTGTGCATGGAGTGTTGCGCCTGGAAAGTGATTAGATTATTTTTTAAATAAAACTTGAGTAGACGTCTTGGCTTCCTCTTTGATACTGACAAGGTGGTCACCACAACTATAAATTTTACTATCCAAGTTTCTTTGAGAGTATCTCCCCTCGTTATTCCATTATATAAATATGTTCTATCCATAATCTAAGTATTAAGTTTGACAACTATCAGTACTAGCTACACATTTTTTACTGTTAAAAAACATATACCGTTTATCATGATGATAGTTATCTTAATGGAAACATTGGCATATCAAATTGGTTATACATATCTAGTTCTTTACAGTTTCACAAACACTCACAGATCAAATTGATTATATATATCTAGTTCTTTACAATTTTGCAAACATTTTGGAAGCATTACAAAAATATCAACGGTAATTAGCTATACTTTATAAGAGATTTTTATTATATATATATATATATATATATATATATATATATATATATATATATATATAATTTTACATTTTCACAAACTATTTGAGAGCATAGATCAAATTGATTATATATATTTAGTTATTTACAGTTTCACAGACATTTTGGAAGCATTAGCAAGCCATACGTATGCCCCTTCTGCAGGCATGGGTAAGTCAGGAGGATTTTAACTCGAAACCTCATCAAACATAACACTTCATATCACAACACTTTCCAATTGAGCTCCCCCCAAGGCTCAAGAAATAGTGTTATTTCTTCTACATGATTTCCTCTTAATATTTACAAATCATTTAATGCATGTTTTATTATTAAAACATATTTTTTATAAATTATTTTTAAGTGGACGATATAAGTTCATGGTATAAATGTGGTTTGGACTACAATAGTTCATAATGTGTTTTGGGATGATACCATAATTAAATAAATTTGAAGTTAAATATAACATTTCATAAGATGTTTATTGTTACAATATAAAGGATAACATCACATAGCTTTACTTATGGAATCTTCAATTGAGTAATAACGTGGTACACAATATTGTCGAATAACATGATTTCACCATGATGAAAAATGATTTCTTGGTCATGATGGCATTGTTATATGCTAATGGTGCATATTACCTTGTTTTTCTAAACTAATAAAGAGTTATCCTTGTTATTGTCCATTACTATATTTCTATTTCTATGTGTTATAATTACTGGAATACAAATGGTTATGGAAATTTTGGAAATTGCAATTGTCGATAAGGTAGACATGTTTTTATAGGATAACATGGACACACCTCATTAGAGGGATTCTCAGATCTAATTGCCCTATCTATAGTCAACCATATTCCTTGTTGCACCTCTTTCAAGGCTTTTAACTTGGTCTTTGAGAGAAAGAACTTACATCTTGGGTGAACTAGAGGTTCCCCACTCGCAACTAAACCTCCTTCCACAACCCCCAACTCCACTAAATTATTAATCTTATTTGACCACAAATCATAATGAAGAGGAGACTTTGGCGGAGCCACCCGCTAAGGAGGACATCTTCCTGGAACTTAAGAATTAACTGAGGCTTGTGAAGGGTCTTATAACTCCTTAAAAATCTTAGAAGCATCTCCCACTATATTCCTAGGGATCTCCTTGGGACATTCTGTAATAACCAAATATGGATTATGAGTTAAATATCCAAAATACTTGGAATATAAAGATATCCATGAGAAAAATAAATAATATATAAATGTATAAGAGAATGAATAATATAAGATGAGATACTTACAATTACAATGAGGGCCCATTTATATACCCTTGTAGGGGTGCCCTTTCATGAACAAACATGTCTTTTCATTTATGATGTATTAAGTATTATTATTTAATTATTCTTTACTTATACATATTTCTATATATTTGTGTTCATAATATTTCCTTCCCCTTAAAAATGCCTTTTCCTCAAAGCATGATTAGAAAAATAACTATCTCTTGTTCTAGCTCGAACTGTCTTCTCATGATCCTTTGTTTTTGTAGTTGTGATACTTGAGAAGACAAAATGATCTAATCTTTGAATTCCTGAAGTAATATGTTGCATCTTCTCGGGAGTGATACATCCGAGATCTAATTTCATGGAAACTTTTTTACTTTTTTCTTTATCATGTTGTTGGTTGTAATGATTCTTGTGATTTGGATGACGATAAGGCACCAAAATCTCTTCTGGATTTTGTTTTTTGGATCTCTATTAAACTTTTGATGTTTTTGGTAATTCAATTGGATCAATTTTTATTCCTTTCTCTGAGGTTTGGACAGTATTTGGTATCTTCTTTATGGTGTCTGTCATAGTTCCCTTGTCGAACATTGATCCCGTACTGACGATTTTATGTAACATTTTTCGTTGCAACTCTTTTAATCTTCTAAATTCTTAATTTTTTTAATTAAGGCTTGATGATGACTAATTCGGATTTTATGAGAAGAATGAAATGAATACATATTATTGAAATATGCTTAACACTGAATAACAGAGATACAGTAAAACTACTTTTCTATTCAATAAGGAAATAAGCTAAAACTGTAAAATGTAGTGGAAAACAAGCTTGTTGGAATGGTGGCAACTTATCTCTAAGAAAAGATGTGACGACTGCACTCATTCGCGATAAGATCATTACAATGAGGCTCTGAAGGCATTTTTACAATAAAAATTAATGTTAAAAACCATAGACATCCAAAAATCTAGCCCTAGAAGATGAAGCGCCAAAAGTCATGTGGGCCCTGTTTGGGTAAATTAGTACATCAACTTCCCGGGGTCGCAACTTTTGTATACGATCTTTGTTTTAGGAACCTGATAGCTAGTTGGAAAGGTCTATCCGAGGACTACACATTTCCTACAACTTATGAAAGAGCATTTTCGATTGTGGCGAGCCCTAAAAACGTTGTTTAGGGCCTCAAAACGGCCCCGCAAGTCAGGGACCCAAAAACTAGGAAAAAAACCTGCCAAACTGGAAAACTGCCAAAATGAAATAGTTGGAATATGTGGGAGGCCACCAACATCCATTTGGATCAATCCTCCCCCCTTAGGAAGGAATGGTCTCCTTTGCATTGATTTCCCCCATCAGATGAGGAAATTTCTATTGAATTTGGCCCCGGATGAGCCACTTGCCTTGGTGCGGGAGTTGCCCTACTTTGACAACTCGATAAAGATGGATCCTTTGCTTTCAGGTTCCCTTGATCTGTGTCTACAAAATATTATCATTAGACGCATGTTTCATGCAGTCAGGGTTGAGATCTATTGGTGTCAACTGCTTTGATATCTCTGAGGTGTCCAATAATTGTGGGAAATATGGCCGCAGGAGAGCCACGTTGAAGACTGGGTGCAGGCTAAGGAAAGGGGGAATGTTGAGCACAAAAGCATTGTCACCCACAACCTTGGTGATGGTGTATGGACCATACTAGAGTGGGTGAAGCTTTCGATGGGGCCCTGTAAGGCGTTCTTTCTGTAAGTGCAACCAAAATTCGTCACCCACCTGAAACTTATGTGGCACCCGGTGTTGATCATGGCGTTGCTTATACTTGGAATTAGACTTTTGTAAAATATCCTAAACCTAATGGCATATGTGATGGATCCTCTCAATGAATTGAGTGGCTTTGTCAGCTTTTGGTGGAGCAGGATATGATTGGTCGAGGTGTTCGCCAGGGGTAGTGCAACATCCATGGGGCCCAATGGTTTGAATCCCAACCCCACTTGAAAGGGGTTGTGGCCAGTTGAGCTATGCAAGGCTTGGTTGTAGCTATGTTGGACATAGGGAAGACTCTCATCCCATGTGTGGGGGTGCTTGGAATTGTACATGCGCAGGATATGTATGATCATATGATTGATGACCTCAGTTTGGCCATCTTTCTAGGGGTGGAAGGCAGTGGATTTGGTGATCTTGGTATCCAGCAGTGACTAGAGGCTTGACTAGAATGTGATGAGGAACCGACTTTCCTGATCTGATAAAATGGTTTGTGGGATCCCAAAGAGTATCCAAACATGTTCAAAGAAGATCTTGGAAACGACCTTTGTAGTGATGTTCTTCTTGTAGGCTACGAGAATCACCATCTTGGAAAAGCATTCAAGAACCACAAAAACACAGTCCTTGCCCCTCTTGGTGGACATGAGGCCTGACATGTAGTCCACTGAGATGGATTCCCATGGATTTTTAGGAGTAGGAAGAGGGGTGTACAGGCCCTATTTCTTAGTGGTCGGTTTGGAAATAACGCAGGTGGTGCATGACCTGATATACTTGTCGACATCCTGACGAAGTTTCGACCAATAGAAATGTTTTTGCAACACTGCCACTATCTTTTTGATTCCAAATTGTACTTCCACCCGACTGTGGTGAGCTTCCCAAATCATCTTCATGCGCTCTCTTGATGGAACGCAGAGATGGCCCAAACAATACAACAACCCATCCTGAAGATGGAATTAGCGACCACTGAATTTTCTCCCAACATTTGGGAGGTGGTGGAGAAGTCAGGGTCTTTCTCATAGAGGTGGGGCCATCTATAGGTCTCATGGCCAGAAGAGTCTAGCACCATGGTGAGTGTCACGACTGGAGGTCGACTGAGGAAATTAGAAAATTGAATGGTACTTCCTATTTTATATTTGATGTTGAGGTGGAACTGTTGTAAGTATGTGGACCACTTCTGATGGTGGTCATTCTATAATTTTCCTTAGGTCTGCATGAACTGTAGTGGCTTGTGATCAGTTTGGATGACTGTCTCCTTCCCCAAAATGTAATGTCTCCACTGGCGGCAGGCTTGCACAATGGAGTACATTTCTTTGTCGTAAGTAGGGTACTTACAGACAACATCTGATAGTGTCTCACTATGATACGCCACTGGATGGTTGTGTTGAGTCAGAATGACACCCACAACATAGTGTAAAGCATATGTCTCGATCTCAAAGGGATGTTGTAGGTCTAGTAATGAAAGTACTGGGCATGAGCATAAATGCTGCTTCAAGTCATCGAAGGCCTGTTGTTGGGACAGGCCCCACACAAATTTTTCCTTATTTCCACCCCTGGTTACTTGGCTAAGGGCCTATGCGATATGAGAGAATCCCAACATGAACTTGCGATAGAAATTGGTGAGGCCCAAGAAGCTTCGAAGCTCAGTGAGTGTGGTTGGGGCTGGGCAGTCACGAATGACCTAGATCTTGGATGGATCCACATGCACACCATGTTGATCAACGATGTAGCCTAAGTAATGGAGCATGTCCATGCCGAAGGAACATTTTTCCAAGTTTACATATAGTTTGTGTTGTCGCAAGGTGTGAAGAACCTACTGAATATGATGCAACTGTTCCACCCAAGTCGTGTTGTAGATGAGGATGTCATCCAGATACACCACTACAAAAGTACTGGTGAAAGGTCACAGGATATCATCCATCATCCTCATAAAATTTATTGGAGCATTTGTCAAACCAAAGGGCATGACCAACCATTCAAAAAAACCTTCTTTTGAATTGAAGGTGGTCTTCCATACATCTGTATGTTTTATTGGGACCTGGTGGTATCCCGACTTTAGATAAATCTTACTGAATTATTTGTTCCTCATGAGTTGATCAAGGAGGTCGTCAATTTGGGGAATCAGGTACCAGTTCTGGATTGTGATTTTATTCAGGGCTCAGTAATCAATGCAGAGCCACCAGGTCTCATCTTTCTTCTTCACCAATATGATTGGGCTCCGACAAGGCGATGATCAGGGACAGATGTGCCCCTTGTGCAGCAGTTCTTGGATCTACTTCTTGAACTCCTTGTTTTCTAACAGAGAGTAGTAGTAGACCGACCCATTGGCTAGCGGTGCACCTGGGGTCAGCTCGATGGGATGCTTGACCTGGTAGTGCAAAGGTACCCTGGTAGGAGAGGAGAAGATATCTCAGTATTCTTCCATGACCTTATCCACTTGCTTCTGTTGTGTGGAGAGATCAGTTGCGGAGGCCCTAGATGTGGCTGCGATCTTTGGCTTACTCTGAGAGTGAATCAGAAAGAAGACAAATTTCTCGTTCAGAGAGACGACCTTCCTACATTGCTTGGCAAAGATCAAGGAAATGGCACTAGGAGGGACTGCCTCAGGTATCCTGTACAATTTCCTGTTCAAAGTAATAATAACACTATGAGGCCTAAACTCATATACAACATGACATTTCCATAAATAAGGTTTTCCCAAAAGAACATTACAAACTTTGAGTGGAGAAACATCACACAATTCCTCGTCTTTGAAGGGCTTGATGTCGTACGACAGTCAACACTGTTGGCTGACGCAGAGATCGCTTCCTTGGCAGATCCATCAAATGGTGTAGGGATGTGGGTGAAACGTTGTCTATAGGGCCAACTGCTTGATGACATCTACTGAGATGAGGTTCTTTTGGCTACCGTTATCAATGATGAAGTGCAACGGGGTGCCTTTTACCCACATCTGTGAATGGAAAGGCACACACCTTCTTTTGGCTCGTCTGGTTCACCATGCTGGAGCTTGGTGGTAGAAATGGTGGCACTGGGTTCTGCATAAATGATCTCTCTTCCCCTTTCTGGTTCTAACTCAGAGTCAGAACCCGCCTCTGATTCAGAGGCTTTCACTTTGGCCACCAACGATGTCTTTGAGTGACAATCAACAATGTTATGCCAAGGGCTCTTATGGAAGTCGCACCACTTCCTGGTATCCTTATTTTTATTTCCAGTGTCCTTCTTTTCTTGCAGCTTGGATTGGTTGTCCTGATATTGTCCATCTTTACTCTATACTTTGTTATGTAGGTTGGGGCCGCCCTTTCCTGTTTTTTTTTTTGTGAGGGGTTCCCAGGCCCAATTTGTCGCGTATTTTGTTAGAGCTTTTGCTCGATCTTGATGGAATATCGATAGGCCACGACCAAGGATGAGATGTCTAGAAAATCCATTTTGTTCTAGATGTATATATGCAGAGCACCATGATAATTGACCACCATATTTTACTCTGAATCTTTGACACCCAGCTTCGTGCACAGGGTATGGAAGATATTTGTGAAATCTGGCACTGCTTGTTCTCTTTCTTGTCGCAGTATGGTCCATTTGGTATACAAGTCGTCATAACTTTCGACATGGTAGTATTGTTCCTTAATAGAATCCCTGAAGGATTCTCAGGTGGCCACGACTGTAAATAGTGAGGGTTCCTCTGTTTCCTTTTGCTCACAGAAAGTTTCCCACCAATCTTTGACATGGGGAACGACTTTGAGGAGTGCAAAAGTAATTTTTTTCTCTATTTGAAAAGTTATGGACAAAAAAATACCATTCTAATAGATTCAACCACTTGTCTACAAGATCTTCTTCTATCTTACCTTCAAATATAGGAATGTTGAATTTGATTTCTACCTTGAAGGGGGTGGCGCCTCAGTTCGAGGAAGATGCGTCACTTGTTGGTAGTCGCTGAAGGATTTGTGCAAAAATATCCATCATCTCATTCCTCTGTTGTGTGAGGGCTTCCTCAAGCAACATTTTGGAAGGATCTCTTGTCCTGTCATATTTCTTTTCTCCTGCCATGAGAGGTCATTTGGGCGTGTGAGAGATTTTTTCCTCAAGAGAAACAAGCTCAAGACCCAATTCTTTGTACCCTGACCTCGTTGGGGACATGCATTAAGACGACAAGGAGAAGACCTCTCTGATACCACTGATATGGATTTTATGAGAAGAACAAAATGAATATAGACTATTAAAATATGCTTAACATAGAATAAAAAAGATACAATAAAATTGTTTTTCTATTCAATAAGGAAATACGTTGAAACTGTAAAATGCAGCGGAAAACAAGCTTGTTAGAATGGTGAAAAATTATCTCTGAGAAGAGATGTGACGGCTACGCTCATTCACAAGAAGATCATTACAATGACACTTTGAAGGCCTTTTTACAATAAATAGGATTGTCAAAAACCCTAGACATCCAAAAACCTAACCCTAGGAGATGAAGCGCCAAAAGTCACGTGGGCCCCGTTTGCGTAAGTTAGTACATCAACTTCCCTGGGTCGTAACTTTTTCATACGATCTCTATTTTAGGTGCACGATAGCCCGTTGGAAACGTCTATCCGAGGACTACACATTTTTCTGCAACCTATCATTTTTATTGTGGCAAGCTCTAAAAACGTTGTTTAGGGCCTCAAAACGACCCTGCAAGTCAGGGACCTAAAAACTAGGAAAAAAACTGCCAAACTAGAAAACTGTGGAAATGAACCAGTTGGAATAGGTGGGAGGCCACCGACATCCATCTGGATCAATGACTTTTAAGGAGACATATTTCATCATCCTTTTCAAATAATTTCTTCTTGAAATCTTGATTAGATTGTTCTAACTTTTGATCACCTTGTTTTTTATTCTTTAATTTATTGATTTGTGCAATCAAGCTTTGATTATGATTCTTAAGACGACAAATTTCTTTCTCTCTATTAGCAACAACTTTGTCAACTTCTTCTTGTTTTTTCTATATTTTCATTTGATCATCTTGGTTGATCAAGTTTGAAATATTTTTAAAATCTTCTAATGATGGAACTTATGAATTCGACGTCATTGTTATGTCCTGGAGCGCAATTTTTTTTTTTACTTTTTGTCATAAAACGTGAATTTTTTTTTTCCACATTTAAGATGAAGGTACCTAATGTTTCTAGTCAAGTTAAACCAAGAATTATACCAACATTAGGTTGAGTCATTTTAGTAACATCAAATTTGGATATGTATTTATATCCGTCAATTATTACTTGTAGATTCTAAATTTGTGTCTTTCCAAAGTGTTTTTCGATTATATTTGACTCTAAAATTGATAATTGATTGGAAATATCAATATTGATGTAATTTTCCTTCTTGTACAGGCAAATCACAATGTTAATATTTTTTCCTTAAACAATTCCTTTGACTTTAATATATAAAAAATAGTTGTTGAAAGTCCTTTATGTGTAAACCTTCCTTCATTTATGTTAAAATCCATTTTTTTTGGTCAAGAGTTCTATGATATTCTTTATTACTTTGATTTTATGTCTTGAACAACCTTGTAATAAATGGTATGCACTCCGACAAGTGATAATAATGGTTTTAGAAACAACTCAAAAACTTCACTGTGCAACTTTTGAGTTATGATGAAATAACCCTTTTAACACCCCTTTTTAAATTGTAACTTAGGGAATCATTTTAATTAATTATACCATTTTTATTAAGGATCTCTTTTTACTATTCTTTACTTTTACTAAAAAAAATTATAGTACTTTTGTATTTATTTTTTAGATTTCTTTTTGTTAAAAAAGAAAAGAAAAGTATTTTTGATACTTCAATCAATATATTTGGATGTCTTTTCTTCGCATATATCACTTTGTCATAACAAATTAATAATTTGATATGTTTGATGGAAATTAATGAGATTGGGTAAGGCCACGACAATTAATATTAATCATTGTGGTGATTCTTCAAAACCAGTCCATTGACCTTGATATCCTTCAGTTGGGTGACAGTTGGACAAACACTACACCACGATTCATAAGGACTAATTAATTTGATGCACGTTGGATAATGTATGAATGAATCACGAAAGGATGGACTGAAAATTACGACGAATGATATGGACGGTGTATGGATGTTGTACGCATGGAAGAAATGTCTAGTGATTGTATGGTGGAGTTGATAATTGTACGATGGAGGTTCAATAGATCTATACAGAATAGATGATTTCCTTCTCTTTCGTGTGTATACATATATATTTTTTATGTCTCTATGAATTTGCGGCAAAAGAATTTTGAGAGAAACTCATAAATTATTTTCCTTAAATTTGCAAGAGAATAATTTATTTATTTCTGGAATTTTTTATTTTCTTCCGTATTATTCTATTTTTTTATTTTATTTTTTCGATTCTCTTCTAAATTTGCAGTGGAATAATATTTTTTTAATAGATTGGTAAAATTGATATATTTATTTATTTTCTTATTTTTTTCCTTCAAAAATCTTCTCATATAGTAGCAGAATAGTAAATTGTTGTTATTATTATTTTCTAATGAAATTTGATTTTTTTAATGGCCAAGGGCTAGTTGGTGATAAAAAACCAGATAAAAGAAACCACAAATTTTTTTTGGTGTGGCTAGAAGCATATATGGCCAATGGCCAAGATCATAAACAAAGCTTTGATACCAAATGTAATAACCAAGTCTGACTCACCAATTAAGTATCCAAAATATCTGAAATACAATGTAGAAATCCATGTGGATAACCATATATAAAATACATGTATGAGTAATGACTAAGATATGAGATGAGATGCTTACAATGAGAACAAGGGCTCGTTATATACCCTTGCAGGGGTGCCCTTTCATGAACAGACACATATTTTCATTTATGATGTATTAATTATCATTAATTAATTATTCTTTATTTATATCTATTTCTATCTATTTGTGTTCATAACACATTCTAGGACCAAGGGAGGGGGAACACCTTTAGGGATTGAATCAGAGATGACATGAACAGGAAAATGCTTGGTACTTAAAACCATACCTTTATTCTTTGCACCCAAAATCTCAGTCGATAAAGTTCAAGAATCAAAATTTCTCTTCCTGCTAGCTTCAGAAGGAAGAAAGGGTTGATCTACCCGAACCATCCCAGAGTCCTTACTGATAAAATTCAAAGAGGAGCTAAAATCCTTCTTGTTCGAAGACTAAAATCCTTCACCCATTTATTTCTCTCTTTTTGAGATAACGAATATGGAAGAAAATTACATCTCAGGCGGCCTACCTCCTAACACACATTACATCTAAAGGGGAACTTCCAATAATCTAGAACCTGAAAAAAAATGATGTGAATTATAGGCTACATCTAACTCCGGAAAAAATACCCTTTCTTAAATAGAGCTCCATAAGAACCATCACCACTCACTTATCCTCTTGGATGATACTTTGTTCATTGAAGTATACAAACTTAACCAATGAGTTGGCTATTTCCTTGAACACTTGACCAGACCAATGCTCCAACATAAGACTAGGAAGCAGAACCCAAATATGTTGGATGACAAAAGGTTTAGACTAAGGATCGAAGTCTGAATTCCATTTTCGCAACACAAGGCTAGATGACCCCCAATGTCAAGCTCACACCAATATTGCCTCCAATTCTTCGTCAAGCTTGAACTCAAAACATAGCCATCATTTTACTAGAATATGGAACCATGGTAAATACCCCAACAATTTTCTCTAACCCACCTCCATCCAACCGATTAAGTGAGTGCGCATCACCACCTTCCCCGTGAATTTACTTACCAAAGCCCTAGAACACAAGGATTCTACCATCTCTAAGCCCATGTCATTCCCTAGAATCATATTAACCCTATCTACGCAAGCCTTCACACATTTTTTTTTCCTCTTCGAAAAAACAGTGTCTGCAACAAGACCTCTAATACTCGGAAGGGTTACCATGCTCAGGCTTACACCTGAGTTCTCAATTGAATTGAATAGTAGATCAGAATGTACATGATCCATTAGTATTGTCACAAATTTCCCTACCAAAATCCTTTTTCCAGGTGACTTCTCCACATCCAACAATTGAACTATCCCGTCTTCCTTAATTGCAATGTTAAAGTCCCTAGTAAAATGTAAAATCTCTCGGAATTTCTCATATGAATGAAATATGGAAGGGCACTTCCATGTGTCATTGTCACCATAGTCGAGTAAATATTCCTCCATAACTTTAGGCACACCATAATTGTCACCACACAAAATCACCTTGGTCAATACCTATCCTGTGGTAACCCTTTGAGCTAACCATTATATTATATGTGCTATATAATCTCTAATAATTAATCAATTATATTAATGTCTATAATAATAATAATAATACAATTTTAAGGTCACGACCAAGCCAGACACCAAATTGGTGTATGAGATCCCCTTGTTTGTGGGACAAGGGACCCACTCCACCCAACGATTTGACTGGAAAAGTCTACAAAGGTATACATACCCTACCCCCCTCTGGATTTGAACTTGTGACCTCTTAGGAAGAAACGCATCCTCTTAACCATTACGCCCATTCAGGTTGTATATAATAACTAATTATGCATTATATAAAATATTTATAAGACGTATATATTATTATTAATCTGTTTACTATTATTTAATTATAATTATAATTTTTGGGTTTTTAATTTATTATTAAGTATATTAAAAATATATTAGTGTATTTAATTAATTATGAATTATTCTAAACAAAATATAATAAAAATCTACATATTTTGGTACTATTTCATTTATTGTGTGCATAAGAGTCTAAAATTGTTATTTTTACCTCTTAACTCTACATTAATCCAATTTACTTGTAAAATCCTTCTTCATTCTCATAATCAACCAAGAGATAATCTTTGAAATTAAAGTCATAATATTATTACTGATATCCCAAGCTTCAAGGACACGATTTTTTTTTTTTTTTTTATGTTTTCCTCAACGCGTTTTCTTACTACAACAAGTAAACTGGTTGTTCCTCTCGACTTAGAATTGGATTCAAGAAGGTTGTCGGGATTCATCCCCGGTTGGACAGAAACAAGTGGTTTTTCAAATATTATAGGCAGCATCAAAGCATTTTCCAATTCTCTGACTTTATTTTTTAATCTTTCATTTTTCGCTTCCATGTCATCAATTGATATATCTAGGGAATTTTTCTAGTAACCATATTGATTTTTGAAAGTTTGGATGATAAAACACCTTTTAGATCCATTGTTGAATCCTTTTCCCTTTTTCCTCTGAATTTACACTTTCAAACACTAGCCTTTTTAGTTATTTATCAAATGATGCATTGTGGAGGGTTAATGACCCTTCTTCATCAAAAGTGGTTTCTTGGATAACCAGCTCCTTTTTTGGTAGAATTATTTTCTGTTATTTTGGTAATTCAATGCTCTCTATGTCATCATCAAGGTCCATGTTTTGCAAAAGGATATCATCCTCAGGTATGAGTTTCTTTGTTTCTTATTGGTTTTTATGCCTTTTCCTCTTAAATGTTGGTAATTTGTGAGTTGATTCAATATTCTTTTTACTATGATCAGGATCATTGTTGCCCCCTGAATTATTGATTGAAGAATTTAGTTTGTCTTAGACAATGTTCTGGGTATGCCATTTTGGAGTTACATTTTTTCGAGATGAACTTTGATACTTATAACCTTTTTTCAAATGTGACTCTTCCATGCATATTATATGCCTCGTTTGTGCTTATAATAGTTTCAAGATCCTGAATTGATTTTCCTTGAGAACTATTTTCTTTATTCTCCTCCTCCTCATATATGTATGTATTGATATATGAGACACCAAAACCAATAGAAATTATATGATTCATAAAAAAATGTTGTGGATCAAACCCTTTCACATAGTCGACCACATTTATCTTATAAGGCTCAAATTGAACAATGAATTCATCAATATTCGAGGCATTCTTAACCACAATCTCACCAACCTTACATGGTAATTGAATAAACTATTTTTTTATTTCTTTGAGCAAAGAAATTCTCCCAAAATCTGTATTGTATACAAACTTCTATTATGAACATTTTATCAGACACATAAAATGGGAGATAAGTGGGTGCTACATGGGAACAATAGATTTTGATAATGTTGTAATATTCATTATATTCAACAATTCCCATCTGATTTAAAAATGATGTCACTTCTAATGACAACCTTGAAGTACTTTCCCCAACATTGATTTTTTGAAAGAAGAAAGGAAAGAGTTGTAAACTTCATAGAAGCAGTACACTTCTATTTTCTTCTAGAGATTCAGATACCAAGTATAAACTGGGTCGGTCATGAGATAAGTTTGTTTTGAAAGATGGATCCCTTGAAATTCATGGCTATCAATGATAATGAAAACTGAATAACCAAACATATAAAATCTTTTGTCTTTCTTAAAGTTTGACAATTGAGATGTTATTTCTGTGGATATAATCCTTGACCAATCAAAAACTCTTTTTCCTTGAATAGAGTAATACAAGATATACAGAGCCAATCTGGGAATAGCAACAATAGATTATAACCCAAGAATTCTAGCTAAGAACCAGACAATTTCTTTGTAGGGTTTCTTGAGCTCACTAAATTGTATTAAAGATAAGTCTTCTGACATTGTTGAGGGATCCTCCAATCACTATGGAAATATATCTCTGTCGCCATTTTAATCTTTTATAAAATTCTTGGCTTCCTTGACTTTAAATATTGCAGTTGGATTTGGAAATTTAAGCATCTTATTGAAAGTAGGTCGACGCAAAGAAATTGACAAATGCCCATTCATTTTGATAATCCTTTGGTATTTCTTGAAGTTTCCAGTAAACCATATTACTAAATCCTTTATATAAAATACTTTTGGAACACAACTCGCTCGGACTATCCCAGATGTCCATATGATATTAGCATTCCTTTCTTTAGTTGGTAATGAAGAATATTTCCCATAAACTTTGGACTAATGATTTTCTGAATTTTCTTGTGCAAATGTATTCAGTGTGTCACCGTAGAATCTTTCTCCTCCTTTATCCATCCTCTTATGTGATTATTGTAACATGTAAAGGAATTCAATGATTATAGAATAATATTTTCCCTCTTTGAGTTAATATTGGAGCTTTTGTTTCGAGGGAGGAGTTGGATGAATTAAATTCGAAATTATGAGGTTAATATCAAAGAAGTCACTATATTAATAACGGTCCTTATTTATGGAAAAATCATTCAATGCGGACACAGACCAATCTCCCTAGCTTGGGAACCCAAATCTAGAAAAAAACAACACATAACATATTACTTTCCGTATATTCATACAATCAAAATATTGATAAGTAAGAACCCATACATGTTAACTAATGTTTTTCCTCGCTAATTGTAGCTCCTAGCTTGATTCAGGGGTTTTTGAATAGGAACCTGCATAAGAAAACAAGCTAACTAGAAAAAGAAACAATAGTACTTTGGAAAATCTATACAAATGACCAAGGAGAAATGTAATAAAGACAATTTACAATCAACGATATTTATAGGAAAGAAAACATGTTACTGTATTAATAATAATGGAAGAGTTAAAACCAATGCCTTGGTGTTGTGAGGCTCTCTCCAATAGTTCATTGCTCCAATACCCACATTGCTTCCATGAATTCCATCACCATCAACTGAATACTTCGACACAAGAATCCCTTAAGGCCAAAGAACAATATTCTAATCATAAATCAGAAGCTAAAGTTATCAACCGTTATTCAGTACTAGTTATTCTCCATTAGCTATTAACCTTTTCTCATGAGAGAAGTTTCCTTTTATATATTGAAACGGGAGTTTAGGACAAGAGGTTAGGATCTCGCCAAATCAGGAATACAGGTGAGATCCTGTAACACCCTGTTTCCCCCAGCTTGTAATTAATCATAAAATAGGATTACCATGTTGTGGCATGGGAACAACATAAATGTATTATTGTTTGAGTTGCCAATAACTGACTGTGGGGTGTGAAGCCTTGAAAGTATTGGCCATGATATCACTAGTGGAATAATGTGAAAACTATATGAGAGGGTTCATTATACCAAATAACCCCAAATTTACCTTGATGAGGATGAAAAACCTCCTTCGGATCCCAAGGAGAGAAATCAGTTAATGAAGAAAGGACCACCCCCATGAATGGGAGCATGGTCTAGCTGAAGAATGTCAGCCCCAAGTACCACAGAGACCTGCAGAACCAAGCTTCCTTCTAACAGAAGGAACGTGATGGGTCGAGAACCTTCCGAAAGAAGGATGGTAAGATAGATACACACAGACAACCAGAGAAGGGACACGGGATGAGAGCGCAAGCTCATAAGGGAGATGCACGGAGCTCTCTAGGGGATAATGAATAGAAGGTCTCGATCTTGATGTTGAGTGAGAATATGATAAACCTCGTCGAGGCCATAACAGAGAGAAATATCTGAAAGTTGCAGAGAGCAGAACCCGAGCAGATGCTGAACAGAGAAGAAATCCTTGAGAACTGTGAGATTTCCTAGTGATATCGTGGCTTGACATAGGGGTGGCCAGAGTGCTAAGAATGAATTTCTCTGAGCCTATGGTAGGGTGGAAGGACGAACACCCACAGTCAGTTAGGTGGCTACCACCTGTAATAGTTAAGTAATCGCATATCTTGTGTATTTAAGTGGTACAGTGAATTAAAGTTGGATATCCTATGAATGTTGCACGGATAGATATATTTTCTTAATGATTATACTGTATCCCTTTTATTCCTGCTTGATTGTGTAATTAGGCAAGTAGGAAATTGTATGAATTGGATGTGTTTTTATACTCATAAATTCTTGCGTTTTGTGGTGGCTTAAGCCAGAGCCACAAACTATGAGTTCGTTGACCTTAGGTATAGTTTCATGTATGAATGCTGACCCTCCTATAATTCTTAATACCTTGGAGGACAGAGTGGGTTAAGATCAGGAGAGGTGGTGCAAATATGCACAGGCCCTCTGTGAGGTAAGTAGAGACCGAGAACCACTTAAGTTCTAGACTTGGTGAAGGAGCACGATAATAGTGTAGAAGACCCTTCCAAGCATTACATTCAAGAGAAAGAGTGCAAAACTCTTAAGCCTTTCAGAGCCAACAAATATCAGGAAGACTAGTGAGGTTCAAGTATCAAAAGGGAATATCCTTTCGTTTAGAAGATGAACGGATGAGATCCGTTCGAGAGGACATAGGGTCTATTGCGACCTTTAGATTTGAAGAAGGGGCACATGCGTTAACGCCTCGACTCCTTCAGTCTTCGCAATATCACACATCGAGTGATTCACACGTTGGCGTGACTAAACTCTCGAAACCCAAAGTTGTGACATGATCCAGACCGTAGATCTAAGGGTCTATCTGGACCCTCCTTGACCATTGGATTGGTGAGATCAGTGATTTTCACATCGGGAGATTCGCACGATGGCGAGACTAAAACTCCCAAAACCCGAAGTTTCCAAGGGAGGAGCTAGCATCTCTTAAGCTCTTTTTGACATTCGGGAGTCAGGGAATCAGGGTTGGCTCACTTGCAAAGTCTTGACATGCGAAATCATGACGCACCTTTTGCGTAGGCATGCGGTCACAACCCGTGGTCATGTGGAGGTGAGGCTCGCGCTTGGTTCTTAGTCGTGCAGGTAGAGTTTCATAAAGGAAGTGTGGATTTGTTTGTGAGATTCCAGCAGGGAATCAAAGAGTTGCTCCAGTGAAACAGAGTTAAGAACGATCCTTGACCAGGAAGGTTTGAGATTTGAGATCTTAGAAGTCCAGAGACTTGGAGGATATCTCAACCGTCGATCAAGAAGAGGGTCATTGGACCGTTGATCTGGGTTGAAAGGTAAACCACCCATAATGAAGGCAGGACCATTTATTGGGTAGGACAGGTTCCCGTAATCATGCGGTCATTTCCAAGGTGACATTAAGAGGGGGCTTATCAAAGAAAAGGAGCTAATGCTCGACACTCTGGGTTTTCGCAGCAGGGTGAAAAGGAAGGTTGCGGGTGCCCTTAAACCTGCACCAAGAAGTCGAAAGGTTATGTGTTTAACTATAGAACAAGACCATGAAGGTCCCAAAGAATTATTTTTCTTTAGAATCAGAGATCATTGGCAGGAGGTCGGACTGGTTCCCTAACTTTCCAAATTAGGAACCATGAATGGAGTTTTTGTCCTTTAAGAAAATCGAAAATTTTTATGCCCCATCGTGGGTGTTTTACAAAATGGTATCAGAGCATGGTTACAGCAGTTGGCCTGCTTGGGATCATGTACGATTCATGTAATGATATATTGTTATCTGCATATACTCCTTGAGGAGAAGGACTGCAGATTGAACCGATGATTTTGGGAATTCTTGTTGAATTTCAATAGAAGAATTTCTTTAGCCCTTGTCAAAGTGATGACTACTCTTACCAGAGTAGGGACATGCTAATTAACATTTATAATAAGACTTGAATGTGGAAAACTAAAGGTGGCAGGGTTCTATAAAGAGTAGTTGAAGCCCGAAGGACGGATGACTTGACGTTTGTGACACTGCCTCTAAGCACGGGTAGTTGGAACCTCGGGCACTGATGATGGTTGATTATATAATGGTTAATACGTTTGTGGGATTAAAGGAATCTGATAGAATCAGGTAGGATTCTTGGCAGTATAATTATTGCTTTATATTAAACTCAGAGTATATAACTCCTCATGACCAGAGGAAAGGTGAGATGAGTAAAGTCCTATAGAAGTTGAGGCAAGAAAGTTTTTTTTTGCCAGCTATAGTATAGAAGGGAGAGTGACCAATTGCCTACTGAGCCAAACTACAAGAAATGGTATTTCCTTTTTGAGAAAGTGAATTTGATTGTTAGTATGCACAATTCTGAAATTGTCTGTGATGACTCTATAAAGGTGCAATAAAATGTATGTGCATGGAAACTAACAATTTGTTTGGTTGATTGAAGTTAAATGTGCAAGAAGCAAGGGAGTCTTGAATATGGCAGCGTTGTAAGCCATAAGGAAGACCAATTGCATGTTGATCCAAACCGCTATGGGAAGGAAAGTCCCATAATTATGAATCTGTTTCCTATGCGAAACAAATATGGAAACAAAATGTGGAATTTGGATATCTATGGGTTACAGAGTTACAAGAAATTTTTTAATTTAAAATTTATGATGATGTCTCGTGAATTTTTATATGACGTGATACAGGTGAGAAAGAGTATAATCTGATCACATGAAATAAATACCGACTCAGGAGAAGGAGAGTAACCTTCGTCCCTATCTATGATTGAGTCGGGAGAAGGAGAGTAACCTTCGTCCCTAACTTTAGCTGAGCCGGAAGGCTGTCAAGCTGTAAAAGAATGAAAAATGGTTATTGAGCCATGAGAACCCTGTGATAAGCCATGATCACCTGAAATACATTGTGTTGAGGTAACACAAGATGGAGGGACACCTCGACAGAGAAATTATGAGGTACGCCTCAACTATAAGACTCGATAGAGTCTCTGGAATTCTTTCTGTGTGAGAAAACCTTTGCAAGGAAAGATGGATCACCCGAGGGACTGTATAGCAGTGAAGGGGATGCCTGAGCCTAGGCCTGGAGGGTGAGTGACCACAAGAAAGAGGAGACCTTAATATTTGTTGTAAACTATTGGGATCATGCACACGGTGGGTAGTTCTTCCTATGCAAGGAAACCTTGGCAAGGCAATATGGATCACCCGAGGGACTATATAGTAGAGAAGGGGATGCCTGAGCCTGGGCCTAGAGGGTGAGTGACTGCAAGGAATATGAAACCTTGATAGTTATTGTAAACTATTGATTGGGATAATGCACCCAATGGGTACGTCAAGGAAAAACAATGAGCTTGGATAACAAAACAACCATGTGGATACAAATCCACGAATTGCGTAGATAATTATTGTGCTAAGATTATGAAAATTTTCCTAGAAATTTTTATGCAATGTTTTCACATAAGACTATGATTAACGTGCTTGATTTTCCAAGAATTACTGAAAGTAGGTGACAAAGATTAAGGGTCTGAAAAATGACTTGACCGAGAGAGAAAGATCAAGATTTCTAAAACAACTGAATGAGAAAGGCATGATAGGTATTTTTGAGAAAGAACACTGAGGACGGTGTTCCTTTAAGGGGGAGGGAATTGTTGTTGGATCATGTTTTCATTGATGCCAATGGTTTGATTGATTGATGTCATTTATTGATTTCAAGTGATTGATTGACGCCAAATGATTGATTGATTGATGATTGATGTAATGTAATATGTATTTTCCTTGATGAGAATGCATAGATGAATATGGATCAATGAGTTGTCATTGATACAATGAAGATGGATCAATGAGTTGTCATTGATACACGATGAAGATGGATCAATGTGGTTTCATTGGTATATGATGCATTGTTGGAAAAATGTATAGATGACACATTATTGACTCATCATGATTGATAAGGTGCACAAATGGATGAACTCCAAAGTGGTCCCCTTATGGTGAAAGCCCTCACGGGAAGATGCTTTGTGGATTGAGTTATCCTAGAAGAATGGTTGGAGGACCCATGCTCTCATTATTGTATTATCATGATTGATAAGGTGCACAAACGGATGAACTCCAAAGTGGTCCCATTATGGTGAAATCCCTCACAAGAAGATGCTTTGCGGATTGAGTTATCCTAGAAGAATGGTTGGAGGACCCATGTTTGTATGTGGAATAATGAGATGAAGATCAAGGAAATTTTTGGTGAAACTATCCTAGATGGATAATGCTTGTCATTCCATTTCTGGTGGTATGTGGAATGTCACATAACTCCTCATGGTTTGAGATTTATGGCCTTACGAAGATGAAGGACCCCCACATGAAGGCTTGAAGCCCCCAAGGTCAAAGAAGTCAAAGTGACCTAAAAGAA
>ML787200.1:486894-497903 GCA_009831015.1 Picea engelmannii
CAAAATCAAGAAGGAATATTTAAATGATAAAGTATTGGAGAACTTTCTATTTATGGAAAGTGGTTAACCCTAAAATAAGGAAAATAGGTTAAGTGACCTAGAAATGGGTTCAGTGACCTAAAAATGGGTTAAGTGACCTAGAGTATGAAAGTATAAATAAGATAGCATTGGTCTCTTGTAGATCATCCTTTTTGTGGATCAATGGAGAGTTTCTTGTGAGAATATCTTTTGGATTATTGATGGAGAGCTTCTTGTGAGATCTTCTTGAGCATTTTTGGTGTGGAAAACTTGAGAATATTGAATATATATAGGTGAATGAGGTAACCAAAGGATATATATTCTGAATTTCAGAGGGAAGGTGAATAAAAGAGGGCCAGAATTCAAGGGAGGATAAAAAAATTTCACGATGCTTTCTAAGGTATGTTATTTACAGGTCATCTCACCATTTTCGCAATAACTTTTTTTCTACAATAATTCATACCGTGATATTGATATTCCAATGAGGAAACATATCCAAGTATATGTGGTAAAAAACTAAAATTGTGGGTCGTTGTATTTTTGGAGATACACGCCGTGGAAAATAGGTTTGTGGATAGTCCTTTAACTAGTCTAAAACAGGTGTTTTGGGTACAAACGTCATAAATTCTTCATAACAGATCCAAATTCAGTGAGACAAATGTTTTTGGTTAGATTAAAGTATTTAGTATTCTGTGTAACATTTTTGGATCGATTCAACAAATATTTTGTGCAAGGCATGATCTACAAGGTCGCTCTCTAGAATAAGACAAAATTCAGCAAGGTATGTCATTTTTGCTATAACTCCTTTTCTGAGAGGTTACAAGTAGTGGCACCTGGAGGAATTGCATAAAAAACATTGAAGAACATTGTGTATCACTTTCAGATATTTATTCATTACAGGTACAAAGTTATGATTATTTCAAGTTAGGATTGTTGACTAATCCAAAACTAGTCATGGTTGAGCCAAGCAGTTGATAAGTTGGCACATACATGAGATGTATAGTTGATGATGTTGGTACATATTGATGAGTCATTTTTTATGAGTATTTGAAACATGATTTTTATATACTTGGTACATGGTTGGATGCACTTTTTTTATGGTACAGATTGATTACAGGTTGTTTGGCACAGGTTGGTGCATGGTTGATGCACTTATTTATGGTACAGATTGATATATGTTGAGGATTATTGCCTCATATCAGTTGGTGTTGAGGGTGTAAGTTGGGTCTTACATTATAGAGCTGGTGCTCTTGTATAGTTGTACTCTATTCAGTTGTTTCTGAAAAACCCCAAGGATTGTAGTCCGTAATAAATAAAAAATTGTACATACATCTTGTATTCTTTATGTTCCTTGTGGTGATGACTTGTTGATGATATATTGTTGATATATGTTGCTGATATGTGTTGATATTTAACTAGTTATAAATGACAACAATGAGTAATGAGTTAATGGTGATTGTTAACTAAGGAGTTTTTTGAAAAAGATCCCTACACTGTTCACCCCCCCCCNATAGCAGGTCTTCACTACAAGCCTTAACAAGATTGAAGGAGATACATAGACACACAAATGGATGATGAAATACCAAACCTTGATGAGGAAAACTATTCTACTTGCAAAATAGAGATGAGAATGTATTTGAAGACAATGGGAGCAACTATTTGGAAGGAAACCATTGGTGGATCAGTTCCGTTGAAGAACAAGTCAAAGTTTGCAACTCAAAGGGAAGGAAAGAAGAATGATGCATTGGCTCTTAAGACCATTCTTAGTGGACTCTCAAGGCCTATCAAAGAAATCATGGAACAATGCACTTCCACCAAGGATCTATGACTAAAGCTAGAGGAGACATATCAAAGCAAGAAGGAGAAGGAAGATATTGAAGACCACTCCATCAAGATTATCAATGGTAAAGAATCTCCAAAAACCCTTGATTGTATTATTTCTAAATGTGATCTTGAAAACATTTCAAATGAAGACAAATAATCAAGTGATAATGGTATCACAAAGGAAAGCAAAGAATCATGTGATGATGTTGACAAAAAGGAAGATCTTGAAAGTAATTCAAATAAAAGTAAAGACTCCTCAAAGACCCTTGATTGCAATGATTCAAAATGTGATGATGTTGAATATTTCTCAAGTGAAGAAGAATATCTAGAAATAGTTGGTGTAAAGTTTGATGGTAGTTATCCCATGGAAAGAATAGAAGAAGATATATTAGAACTTCAAAAGGAAGTTGAAGAGGGTTTATATATATATAGAAGTGATCATTATTATATAGACTATAAATATCTTTCGGATAACACTAAGAAGTTTTTTAGGAGGAGTCTAAGGCACATCTTGAAATTAAAGGAAATGCTCAAGGAACAAGAAGAGAGCAATAAGACTCAATTAGAATAAAAGGAATAGGAGATCACAAGACTAAAGAATGGAAAAGAAGATATGAATGTAGATGATGAGGTTAACAAAAATTTTGAAATCATTTTCCATCTCAAGACCCAAATTGAAGAAGCCAAAAGAATAGAGGAACTATTTAAGAATCAAATAAATGAAAAGGAAGATTCATGTTGTAAGTTAGAAGATGAAATTGTCGACCTTAGAAAGAAGGTAGAAAAGTCAAACAAATTCTTGAATAGCTCAAGAATCTTGGATGAGATCTTGGAAAGTCAAAGATCACCATGTGATAAATCAGGACTTGGATACAAAGAAGAAACTGCATATGTTGAAGCAAGCACCTCAAAGAAGCATGAGGTAAGTCCATCAAAGAATGAAGACAATGTTGCAAAGAAACGATCTACACAAGGCAAGGAAAATTTTAAAAGAACAAAGAAAGGAAGACATCAAGAAGCTATCTTTGGGACACCAAAGCAAAGGTATGAAAGTATTTTTCATGGGCATTGCTATTCATGTAATGGATATGGTCACGAAGATTTTGAATGTAGATCTTATGAAAGGAGATATAATGGAAGATTTTATAACACCATGAGGTGTTGGAGATGTGATCAAGAAGGACACATTGTTGTTCACTATAATTCCATGAGATGCTACAGCTGTAGTGGATTTGGCCACAAATCCCAGGAGTGTTGGAACACAAGAAGAAAGTCCATGATAAGGAATTCAAATAGCATGGCTAGAAGAAGGAATGAAGTTAGAAAGGGATACATCTTTGAAAATATGGATGCTCAGAGCTCAAGTTCTGAGGAGCAGGGACATCTAGAGAAGTGGTTAAAGAATTCAAAGCATCCATAACAGAATGAAAGACTGAAGGGAAGCTCGAATGTGTCATTTACTGAGGCATATGCGGTTGACAGTGGTATCAGTCGCGTACATATGTAGGCTGACCTTGTATAGGTCGCATACATATCTGAGTTATTGTGTAGTAGACCATGTATATGTGGTAAAGGCTTGGGAAAAAGGCAATGCACATGGTTTGCATATTGATGTGATGGTATAACTTTGTGTGGCAGGGTATGACATTGTTTGTTGTAGGTTTTGACACTATTTGCTCCAGGTTTAAGTCTTCATCTATTGGATTATGTAAAATAAAATCTCGGGTGCACGACACTAACCCATAAGTATGGATGGATGCATTTTCAGTTGAAGAACATGTTGGTTATAACAGTGAAGCTATGGCACCCTGGTTATATAATGTAGTGGTATCTTACTTGTTGGAAAAATTGATGCATGCATTTGGCATATGGATGGGCTACACATTGGGACATGTGGTTGGTGAGTTGATGAAATGATCATGTTGTACATCATTGATAATGTACATGTTTGGTACACACGTAGATGGCATATGCTTGATGATACTACACCATTGGTACTACTTGATCAACACAACAATTGGTATTTGTTTAAGATACATGATTGTGACACTTAGTTCATGATGGAGACATATCATGAGTGATATGACACATGGTTGGCATATTGGTAGATGCACATGGTTGGCATATCGGTAGATGCACAAGGTTGGAATATTGGTAGATGCACATGGTTGACATATTGGTAGATGCACATGGTTGGCATATCGGTAGATGCACATGGTTGGCATATTGGTGGATGCACATGGTTGGTATATTGGTAGATGCACATGTTGGCATATTGATAGAGGCATATGATTGATACATTCCATGGATGATATATTTTTGGCACATTGCATGATGTTGATGTACATGGTTGATGTACATAGGTGTTGTGCATGATGAGCACACATTTTTGTACAGGATGTTCTTGGTTGATATTTTGCTCATGATTCTTTATTTCATTGTTGACATATATTTTGCTTCATGATGCTTGGTATAGCATGTTTTTGATGCATGATCAGGTCCAAGGATCGTTATATGGTAGCGCATTGTTCATATCGCAAAGAAGATAGGGGAGACATACCCATAGGGGGGAGTCATTCTTCTTCCCATGATGCTAGAAGGAGATATTTATCAGATGCATACCTAGAAAAGAGCCCTATATTTGAAGAAAGAGCACAGAGGCATAATTCCAGGAGGAGTGATGGTCACAGGGGGAGTATGTTCGATGTGTTTTCATCATTAAATTAGAGTGATATCCCTTGTTCAAAAGGGAAGAGATTATTCAGAGGAATATCAAAGGCACTCAGACAGGGGGAGCAACCCCAAGGAAAGTTCAAGCAGGGGGAGCAACCCCAAGAGGAAAATGGCCCTTTTCCATTTATGTCAAAAGGGGAGAGATAGTCACATTGATGTGATTGAAGATTATTGATTTGGGAGAGATAGTCACATTGACTATTGATGTAGAGCATGCCTTACCTACATGTTGACATCAATAATTGGTAATTGGTGTTGACAACAATATTGGTATTGCCATCAATGCCAAAGGGGCAGATTGTTGGATCATGTTGTCATTGATGCCAATGGTTTGATTGATTGATGTCAAGTGATTGATTGATGCCAAAGGATTGATTGATTGATTATTGATGTAATGTAATATGTATTGTCCTTGATGACAATGCATAGATGAAGATGGATCAATGAGTTGCCATTGATATGATGAACATTGATCAATGAGTTGTCATTGATACATGATGAATATAGATCTATGTGGTTTCATTGGTATATGATGCATTGTTGGAAAAGTGTATAGATGATTCATTATTGTCTTATCATGATTTATAAGGTGCACAAATGGATGAACTCCAAAGTGGTCCCCTTATGGTGAAAGCCCTCACGGGAAGACGCTTTGCGGATTGATTTATCCTAGAAGAATGGTTGGAGGACCCATGCTCTCATTATTGTCTTATCATGATTAATAAGGTGCACAAATGGATGAACTCCAAATTGGTCCCCTTATGGTGAAATCCCTCACGGGAAGACGCTTTGTAGATTGAGTTATCCTAGAAGAATGATTGGAAGACCCATGCTTGTATGTGGAATAATGAGATGAAAATCAAGGAAATTGTTGGTGAAACTATCCTAGATGGATAGTTCTTGTCATGACATTTCCAGTGGTATGTGCAATGTCACATAACTCCTCATGGTTTGAGAGTTATGGCCTTACAAAGATGAAGGACCCCCACATGAAGGCTTGAAGCCCTCAAGGTCAAAGAAGTCAAAGTGACCTAAAAGAAGAAATCATTATTTAAATGATAAAGTAATGTGACAAAGTCAAGGTGGATTATTTAAATAATAAAGAGAAGTGACAAAATCAAGAAATGATAAAGTAAGGTGACAAAATCAAGATGGAATATTTAAATGATAAAGTATTGGAGAACTTTCTATTTATGGAAAGTGGTTAACCCTAAAATAAGGAAAATAGGTTAAGTGACTTAGAAATGGGTTAAGTGATCTAGAGGATGAAAGTATAAATACGATAGAAATGGTCTCTTATAGGTCATCCTTTTTGTGGATCAATGGAGAGCTTCTTGTGAGAATTTCTTTTGGAGTATTGATGGAGAGCTTCTTGAGCATTTTTGGTGTGGAACACTTGAGAATATTGAATATATATAGGTGACTATGGTAAACAAAGGATATCTAAACCGAATTTTAGAGGGAAGGTGAAGAAAAGAGGGCCAGAATTCAAGGGAGGATAAATTATTTTCATGATGCTTTCTAAGGTATGTTATTTACAGGTCATCTCACCATCTTTTGCAATAAAACTTTTTATTTAATGATTCATACTATGATATTGATATTCCGTTTAGGAAACATATCCATGTATATGTGGTAAAAAATTCAGATTGTGGTTCATTGTATTTTTGGAGATACACACTGTGGAAAATAGGTTTTGTGGCTAGTCCGGAAACTAGTCTAAAACAGGTGTTTCGGGTAAAAACATCATAACTTCTTCATAACAAATCCAAATTCAATGAGACCAATTTTTTTAGTTATATTAAATTATTTAGTATTTTTTGTAACAGTTTCAGATCTATTCAACAAATACTCTGTGCAAGGCATGCTCTGCAAGGTCGCTCTCTAGAATAATCCAGAATTCAGCAAGGTATTCCATTTTTGCTATAACTCCTTTTATGAGAGGTTCCAAGTAGTGAAACCTGGAGGAATTGCATAAAACACAATGAAGAACATTGTGTATTAGTTTCATATCTTTATTCATTACATGTACAAAGTTATGATTATTTCAAGTTAGGGTTGTTGACTAATCCAAAACTAGTCATGGTTGAGACAAGCAGTTGATGAGTTGGCACATACATGAGATGTATAGTTGATGATGTTGGTACATATTTATGAGTCATTGTTGATGAGTAGTTGACACATGATTGGTATATACTTGGTACATGGTTGGATGCAATTTTTTATGGTACAGATTGATTACAAGTTGTTTGGAACAGGTTGGTGAATGGTTGATGCACTTGTTTATGGTACAGATTGATATCTATTGAGGATTGTTGTCTCATCTTAGTTGGTGCTAAGGGTGTAAGTTTAATATTTCTTTATATATCTAGTTCTCTTGTAGAGTTCTACTCTATTTAGTTGTTTCTGAAAAACCCCAAGGATTGTAGTCCGTAATAAAAAGAAAATTGTACATACATCTTGTGTTCTTTGTTTTCCTTGTGGTGATGACTTGTTGATGATATATTGCTGATATATGTTACTAATATGTGTTGAAATTTAACTTTTTATAAATGACAACAATGATTAATTAGTTAATGGTTATTTTTAACTAAAGAGTTTTGGGAAAAAGATCCCTACACTGTTCACCCCCCCCCCTCTATATGTAGTCGGTGTGTCCAACAATTGTAACACCCTATTTCCCCCAGCTTGTAATTAATCATAAAATAGGATTACCATGTTGTGGCATGGGAATGACATAAATGTATTATTATTTGAGTTTCTAATAAATGACTATGGGGGGTGAAGCCCTGAAAGTACTTGCCATGATATCATTATAGGAAGAATGTGAAAACTATATGAGAGGGTTCATTATACCAAATAACCCCAAATTTTCCTTCATGAGGATGACAAACCTCCTTCGGATCCTAAGGAGAGAAATCAGTTAATGAAGAAAGGACCAGTGCTTGAATTATCAACCACCCCCATGAATGGGAGCATGGTCTAGCTGCAGAATGTCAGCCCAAGGTACCACAAAGACCTGCAAACCCAAGCTTCCTTCTAAAAAAAGGAACATGATGGGTCGAGAACCTTCCAAAATAAGGGAGGTACGATAGATACACACAAACAACCATAGAAGGGACACAGGACGAGAGCACAAGATCATAAGGGAGATGCGCAGATCTCTTCAGGGGATAATGAATAGAAGGCCATGATCTTGATGTTGAGTGAGCATCTGATAAACCTCATTGAGGCCATAACAAAGAGAAATATCTGAAAGTTGCAGAGAACAGAACCTAAGCAGAAGCTGAACAGAGAAGGAATACTTGAGAACTCCGAGAGTTCCTTGGTGATATCATGGATTGTCATGTGGGTGGCCAGAGTGCTAAGAATGAATGCCTCTGAGCCTATGGTAGGGTGGAAGGATGAACACCCACAATCAGTTAGTTGGCTACCACCTGTAATAGATAAGTAATCACATATCTTGTTTATTTAAGTGGTACTGTGAATTAAAGTTGGATATCCTATGAATGTTGCAGGGATGGATATATTTTCTTAATGATTATAATGTATCCCTTTTATTCCTACTTGATTGTGTAACTAGGAAAGTAGGAAATAGTATGAATTGGACGTGTTTTTATACTCATAAATTCTTGCATTCCGTTGTGGCTTAAGCCAGAGCCACTAACTGTGAGTTCGTCGACCTTAGGTATAGTTTCATGCATGCATGTTGACCCTCCTATTGTTCTAAGTCCCTTGGAGGACGGAGTGGGTTAAGCTCTAGAGAGGTAGTGCAGATACACACAAGCCCTCTGCGAGGTAAGCAGAGACCGAGAACCACTTATGTTCTAGACTAGATGAAGGAGTGCAAGAATAATGTAAAAGACCCTTCCAAGCGTTAGGTTCAAGACAAAGAGTGCAAAAATCTTAAGCCTTTTAGAGCCAACAAAGATCAGGAAGAATAGTGAGGTTCAAGTATCGAAAGGGAATATCCTTTCATTTCGAAGATGAACGTATGAGATCCGTTCAGGAGGACCCAGGGTCTGTCACGACCGTTAGATTTGAAGAAGGGCACAGGCATTAATGCCTCAACTCCTTCAGTATTTGCAAGATCACACATCGAGTGATTCACACGTTGGTGCGACTAAACTCCTGAAACCCGAAGTTGCGACGTGATCTGGACCATAGATCTAAGGATCTATTGGGACCCTCCTTGACCATCGAATTGGCGAGATCGAGGATTTTCACATCATGATATTTGCACGATGGCGTGACTAAAACTTCTGAAACCTGAATTTTCAACGTGATCCATACCATAGATATAAGGATCTATCGGGACCCTCCTTGACTGTCGAATTGGAAATATCGGGGATTTTCACATCGATATATTCGCATGATGGCACGAAAAAAAATTCTGAAACCCGAAGATGAAATGTGATATGGATCGTTGCATCAAGGAAGGTCATATAATGTCGATCTAATGCAATCATATTACCACAAGAGTATGTGGGAATTCTAAATTCCCTAAGAACCAAGCTTAGAAGAGATAAGTGCAAAGTGTGCCAGGAGGGCCACCAAAAGTCTTCTAAGGAAGCAGAGGGCTGAGTTCCCTTAGAACTGAGTAAGTTTCAAAAGCTCAGGAGGTATAGCATTTCTAGAATGCAGAGGAGACCCAAGGTCACAAGGCTCACAGAGGAAGCAAACATCGAGGCCTTTGAAGCATCGAAATATTCCAAGTCTCGAAAGAATGGTGCCAAAGCTCAGGAGGAGGAGCACAATAGTCGTCGAATAAGATACAGAGGGAAGATCTGGACCATTGAACTTCATGTCTAGGAACACAAGAGAGCACGCAAAGAAACAGACCTGAATTGTTGGGTCTGGAAGCACGTGGACCAACAGTCGTATGATCTGGAGGATGTGCACGAGGTTTAGTCCTTTAGAGTGCACAGGAGAAGAGCCAACTTCGTGATACACAAAGTCCCGACATCATTAGAACCATCCATCATCAGAGGACATGTGGACGAGATCCATGTATGTCGGAGGTTTGCAAGGGGAAGAGTCACTACGATCCTAGCCATTCATCGGGAGGGATGCATGGCAGTCGGTCATCATTTTGTTGACTCGCGACTTGAAGAGGTCAAAGGGAAATTTTGTGAAAACTCGCGAAGCACGAATTCATGAAAATATCACAGTCATTGATCAAGGAGAGATCTGGATTGTTTATTTTCCAGGAAAAATATCGACATTTCAGCATTTTGGGGATCGGGAGAACAAAGGTGATTCGCATCGGGGATGCTCGATGTGCGAAATCTCGACACGCTTGAAGAGTTGAACCTCAGGTCATGATGAATGGTCACATGGACAGAGGCTAAGGGAGTAGCTATCATCCATTAAGTTATTTTTAGAATTTGAGAGTCGGGGAGTCAGGGTTGGCTCACTCGCAAAGTCCCAACACACGAAATTGTGAAGCACCTTTTGCGTAGGCATGCAGTCATAGGCCGCGATCGTGTGGAGGTGAGGCTCGCGCTTGGTTCTTAGTCGCATAGGCGGAGTTTCATAAAGGACCTATGGATTTTTTCATGATATTCCAGCATGGAATCGAAGAGCTTCTCTATCACAATAGAGTTAAGAATGATCCTTGACCGAGAAGGTTTGCGATTTGAGATCTCAGAAGTCTGAAGACTCGAAGGAGATCTCAACCACCGATTGAGAAGAGGTTCGTTGGATCGTTGATCTGGGTTGAAAGTTCAACCACCCGGAATGAAGGAAAGATCATTGATTGGGTAGGATAGGTTCCCACAATCACATGGTCATCACCAAGGTCACATTAAGAGGGGGATTATCAAACAAAAGGAGTTAACACCCGACACTCTGGTTTTTCGTAGCAGGGTGAAAGGGAAGGTTGTGGGCGCCCTTAAAGCTTCACCAAGAAGCCAAAAGGTTCTGTGTTTAACTATAGAATGAGGCCATCAAGGCCCCATAGAATTTTTTGGCTTTAGAATCGAAGATCCTTGACCAGGAGGTCGGACTAGTTCCCTGACCTTCCAAATTAGGAACCATGAATGGAGTTTTTTTCCTTTAAGAAAATTGAAAAATTGTATGCCCCGTCGTGGGTGTGTTACAGATCCAAACTGGTCAAAGGAAACCTCATATGTTAAGAACCAAACATCAATATAGCATATAAAAACCTCAGGAAAAGTACTCAACGCCTTGAAAAAGAGATAAATTCAGATAATAAGCCTCTTCGAGGGGGCAACCTCCTTTTACCCCACTTAAATGTTCAAGTACAAGATGATACAAAATGAAAATGTCTCCTTGGTATATATAGGAGACTAGGAGGTGTAATTACAAATAATGGCTTAAAGCCGACATAATTAAAATAACATTACTAATCTAAATTACAACTAATGGCCTAAAGCCGACATAAATAAAATAGCATTACTAATCTAATATGC
>ML787200.1:503119-538747 GCA_009831015.1 Picea engelmannii
TAATGGCTTAAAGCTGACATAATTAAAATAACATTACTAATCTAAATTACAACTAATGGCCTAAAGCCGACATAAATAAAATAGCATTACTAATCTAATATGCCCCAATTAAGGGGTAATGAGCCAATATTAGGGCTTAACATCATATCCACTACTTCTCTCTAGAAACTTCGTGAATTTCTTCATTTTTCCTCCCTTTAAAACAATGTCGCACCCTATGAATTAGCAACATGAGACACTGTCGCATGTTGTAGTGGTGCAACATGGGACACTTTCACAAAAAGTGTTTTTAAATCCATTTTCACTTATTTCAAGGAAAGGTATTTCTCCAGTGATCATGGATTTTGAGCTTTGGATGATGGAAAATAGGTAAACACTATCAGTTGTGACAAAATAATGTGTAACAGAATAGCCCCCAAAGTATGAAGTTAGAAAGGGGTGATAGATGAAATACTTTGTCGTGTGGGTATTGAAATGAAGAACACATCGGTTGGGGACCTATCAACAACAAATAAGGAATTACAATATCATAATTGAGTAGGCATTCCCATACTCATAATACAAATGAATCAAAGAATAAGTTTTTGCATACAAAGATCCATGTCAAATATGATAGGTCATGGCCACCAAAGCTACATTGTGGATCCATGCCAATGTGTCTCAAATATGAACATAGCCACCAAAGATACATTTTCGACCCATGTAACAGTACATACTAAAAATAATCCATCACAACCTGGATCTATCAGATATAATCTAAGGTCTTCATCTCCACCATTCCAAAGTACAAATCTAACCATGTGAATATAGGTATCGAAGTTGAACATGGTAGAAATCATCTTATTACCGGTCAATGGTGAAAACTTTTAACAGATGCGAAAGGAACCATCAATGATGACTATATACCTTAAGTTACACAAGTACATTATACTAAGTGTGAATGGATGAGTTGAAGTCGAGCACAATAGAATCATTCGATCAAAGGTCAATGATGAAAACCTATCGTCAAAGGCAAGGAAACTTGGCATTGAGGCATGCAAGTCTTAAGGTACTGAAAGTTTCTAAAACATCTTACTAGATAATATGTTGAAGTTGATAGGAAGTGATTCATCACAAGAGGGCCTTGATGTATCCCCCATCAACGACGTGAAATAGGTACAAGGATTTGAAGTAGATTAGAATATAGAGTGATTTAGGACTGATTCATGGATGGTTGATATTGCAAAAATGGCTGACGCAGTAGAAAAAAAATTTGTTAGAATTCTCTTGAACATATTGATCACACGACAACTCTCTTGGAAGAACTAACTTTAAATGAGGATCACAGACCAAAATATAAATTTGGAGAAAATTATGATCAATAAGAGACAAGTGGATTTCCCAATCTGACACGAGGAGTGAAAGAGTGTCATCTTCAAGAGTGACTTGCTGCCAAAAAATAATACATATTTAATACAAGTTCCCTTCCCAATTTCCCCCCAACATTTATGGTGAGTACCTCTTTATTTTTACACAAGCTTGAGGAGGATAACATATTCTTGTACTATAAGCTCATCCTTCGGATGAGTCCTTTAGAGTATTTTTAACAAACCCTTGGAAGGAGTGGTTCAGTCCCATATGGGTCTTTCAATGTACATTTTACGAGTCCAAAAAAAGTAAACTCGATGATTTTTCATGTTTAGGGAGTTTTGTAAAACACTTAAAGGAAACTCCAGGATTAACTTTTTCATAAATTTAGTCGCCCAAGTCCGAAAAATTATAAAATAATATCCATGAGAACTCTTCTATCCATGATTGACTAGAGTATTCATTTTTCACAATTAATCATACTCAACCCGAAAAAGGGTTAACCAAATACTCAATAGATGCTCTTTCAAATTATTTAACAAGTGTGAAAGGAAGCAAGTTCGCTCGACAATCTTTTCATATTTATAGGGTTTTGAAAATATCTTAAAGAAAATCCCTATCATGTTTTATGTATGTGTGTGTGTGTGTATATATATATATCAAGTTTTTGTAAAAACTATAAAAAACATACTCGACCGCAACTTTATGTTTCAAACATTTGACCCATAACCTACACAATCTACAACAAAACATCAATCTTGCTCAAAAAATAATGTCAACCAATAAGGCACTATATAAAAATGGTAAAAAGGAAATAGAATATCAAAAGGAATATTCCATTCTTGGTTAAAATAGAGGCAAAAGTAACTTATGTTTACCATTTGTGTTTTTTACCTCCCAATAGTGAAAAAAAAACCAATTTGGTTGATTCTTCAGGCAGTGATTGCATGCATATCTGAGACGAACAAAGTTCCCTCACACAAGAATTATCCAAAATACTTGGAATATAACAAAGTAATCCATGTAGGACTGTAAATAAAATATGAATAGATAAGATAAGATAAGATATAATATGATTACAATTGAGAATGAGGGCTCGTTTATATACCCACGCAGGGGTGCCCTTTACCAATAGTCATGTCCTTTGAGACATGACCTTTCATTATTAATAATTATTATTTATTAATTATTATGTTATGAATATCTATGGTATATGTATATTTATGTTCATAACATTGTCTTCCCCTTAAAAATGCTTTTTCCTCAAAGCATACTTTATGGAAGACTTATCTCTTGCTCTAACTTGTATTTATTGTATTTTGATTCGTCATTCCTGAGTTAGTAATTGTTGAGGACTTGAGACGATAGGAGCTTCTAAGCACTGAGCAAAATTGTTGAATTCTAAAGGAGTTTGCCCATCCTAATTTGATCTTCTGCGGATTTGGGTTTTTATAGGGTTCTTGGAAAGAACTTGATACATTTCTACTCCCATGATCACTTCTATTTTGACTCTCACTTGTAGTGGAAGCAATATTCTTCGACATAGCGGGTATTTGTTTCTGTTGATACATTGATTGGTTGAAGTATCGATTTTTGTGATTAGGATGTTGATAAGGCATCCTCGCAACTTGATCTTTACTTCTTATACTTTCATCTTTTTCTTGATTAACTTTTGGATTTGAGTCTTCTTCATATCTCTGGCTTGTTTGTACCTCGACATTTGAAAAATTATTTACATCAGCTGGATTTGCCTCCTTTTTAGTTGTAAGGTTGATTGGGTCTGTCATTGTTTCCTTATCGACTAATGATGTTTTGCGATCTAGCTTCTCTTGTAAAGTATTCTTATCATGCTTCAACTTTTTAATCTGAGTTAATAAATCTTGATTATGTCGTCTTAATCGTAAAAGTTCTTCCTTATTGTCTTTTTCTGATTCTAGATTTTCCTTTCTTTCGTCCTTTAAGATTTTGATTTGCTCAAGTAACTTCTGGTTAAGGTTCCTTAGGCATGAGATTTCTTCCTCCTTTTCAATTGATTTCTCCTTGAGACCTCGATTTTCTTGTTTTGAATTTGTATTCCCTTGCTTCTTGTCTTTTAACTTTCTGATTTTAACCAGTAAATTTTGATTATGATTTTTTAATCGTAATATTTCGTCATCTCGTTCTAGTAAGTCTTGGTCCATTTTTTGTCTTTCGATTTTTAGTTCTTCATTTTGTGCAATGAGTTCCCGAATACACTCTTTGAGGTAATGATTATCTTTCTGTGTTAACCCATTAAAATGTTTTTCCTTCTCAATTTCAAACTGTAAATTTTTATTTCTTGTTTTATAATGTCCTAGTTCTCCTTCCAATATTCGTGATTGTATTTCTAAATTACCTTGATATTCTTCCATAATAAATGATTTTTAAATGTTTCTTCAATCCTTTTTTTTAAATTCCTTTTCTTTATACTTCTTTTATATAAATTGAGATTGTTTTAGAAAAAAAAAAATTAAACTATATTTCACTTTCTGAGATCCACTTCACTTTTTAAAATATCACTTTATTCTTTTTATTTTTTTATGACCCTTTATATGTTCTTATAGTTACTTATATATAAGTATATAAAAGAACTTGATTTCCTTATTTTTATTATTTTTTCCATTTTAATAACTTTTACTCCCACTCACTTTAAAATTTATTATATATATATATATATATATATATATATATATATATATATATATATATATATATATAATTCTATCCTCCATATTTTACTTTATCACTTTTTTATCTCTTCTTAGGATAGATATATGTTTTGTTTTTTTAATTATATATTTTCAACCACTTTTAAATATCTTTTATTTTTTTTTACTGTTCTCATTTAATATTGACTTCCACTATGAAACCTTTTCTTTGAACTTTTATGTTTTTTTAATTATACTTTTAAATATCTTTTATTTTATTTTTTTAACTTATTTTTTTAACTGTTCTCATTTAATATTGACTTCCAATATGAAACCTTTTCTTGAACTTTTAAAGCTTGCTTTTACCTCTTGAATCTCAATTTTTCCTTCGATTTGTTTAATTAAAGTTTAAGGAAATTATATACTTTATGAACCCCAATGCACTTAGACTTAAGCGGATTTATATGGTAGGTGACTTTTATTGTTTTGTATAAAGATGTTTTTCGAGCCGTACGTGCCAAATGTAGCCAATCTTTCAGAGTTTAATTAACACAATTTTTTTTTATGGAATTTTGTTTGACTTATGACAGTGTACTCCAACTTTACGCATATACCCAATTTATGCATACACTCTGAAATAGTAATCTTTGTAGCGGCCGAATTAAATTGTATTTGTGGCTTAAAACCTTTGGGACTCAAGGATACATAAGCAACAACTTTTCCAATGGTCAATTCTCCAGAAAAACGGTGGCGCGTGGCAATTTGTTTAGTTAGTTGATCAATCGACTCCCTAAAAGGGTGTGACGCTTTCCAAGAAAAAATTATCTCAAATTTATATAGAGTATAAATTCGTTTACAAAGTCAGCACTCAAGCTGTGTCCATAGCAGTACTACTCCAACACCCATGCTCAGAAGCACACAAAACAACACAACCCAGCACAACACGCAGGTTGTAAACAAGTAAAACAAAATACAAGGCAGAAAAAACCCATCAAAAACACGACAAAGAAGCTAAAACCAGTAGTGTTTGATCAACACCGCACGCCCTCAATGGGACCTCGAAGTGTTTGATCAACACCGCACGCCGCAGCAGGACCTCAAGGTGTAGACCAAAACACCGCACGCCCTCAAAATGGACCTCAAAGCACTGATCCAAACCCTTAGGAAGGAAACAAAATGAGGCACAGAAAATTGCAACGGGAAAGAAGGCACCGAACAAGCTCCACAGGCCCTCTCGGCCCCAAACAACAGTAATAGGAAAAAAGACGACGTCGGCCGCAGATAGGCCCCATGCGCCCACAATGGCGCTCCACGCGGGTTCCTTCACTGCAGCCAGCCGATCCTCCACCGCCACCGTTCAAGACACCACCGTGCAAAAACCCCTGTAGCCTCAACCAGACCGCAAAGAGAAAACGCCCAGCTGGCCTCCACTCGAAAGCCCAGCAAAGGACCCGGCCGCAACCCGCAGACAGCACCCGCGCGCCCAAAACATTGAGCTCCTCCCAGTTTCCTGCAGCGCCGCCACCCAGATCCGCCATCGATGCAGCAGGCCGCTTCCCGCCCACCCGCTCTGGTCCCGCCCGCCCGCTCTGAAATGGGTAAAACCCGCGCCTGTTCTTCACCACGAAGAGAAAACAGGGATGCGGCTAGCAAGACCTAGCCGCATAGCCCTCCGGACATCGCTTGGTTGTAACCCTAGGCTCCTGCAGCGTTTCTTCTCCTCGCTCGGTGGTATATTCAAGTTGTCTCATTCAAGGGCGTGACGCTTAGAATGAGTGACTCCTTTCGTCGCGGTTTCCTATGCAATACTTACGTGTAGCTCTATGACATCACAATATCATGTGAACAATTAATTCTTCCTATCCCTTAGCGATTTCAGCGACGACAGCGGCTATTTGCACTCTTGAATATATATTTTTATTTAGTCGTTTTGCAGAAATATCAAGGATTTAGAGAGGGCGATTTTATCATTGTATATTTGATGATCTCAGAAGTTGTTGACTTATGTTTGGTAACTCGTGGCTCCAAGACTTCCAATCCGACTTTCCCTTACAGAGTATCGTGGCTGGCGGTTGATGCACTGTACAGGTGCCTTAATATTCTAACGTTTAATGATTAGTTCTTTCTTTTCAAATTATGCCCTTTCCTCTTGACAGTGATTTTTTAGTAGCGGAATTCTCTCTCTTCTCTTTTTATTTTTATTGAGTTTATTTTTATTTTTTTATTTCCAGGGACGTAATTCGTAATTCTTTCTTTTGATGAGATTTTGAAATTTTAATGGCCACAAGCTTGGTTATGGTCAAGGACCTTGGGATTGGAGAAGCTCCGATTTATTTTATTTTATTTTATTTTATTTTTTATTTTTTTAATTGTGTGACCAAAGGTCAGATTGTGGTCAAGGACCAGATAATAATTCAGAGAAACTCTTAATATGTGAATGGCTAAAGGCCTGCAATGATGTTTCCACGGGCAACAGAATTTGACCTGAGGTCTATGGGCTAAGGGCCAGGATCAGAACGAAGCTTTGATACCAAATGGGACAAACAAAGTTCTCTCACACAAGAATTATCCAAAATACTTGGAATATAACAAAGTAATCCATGTAGGACTGTAAATAAAATATGAATAGATAAGATAAGATATACTATGATTACAATTGAGAATGAGGGCTCATTTATATACCCACGCAGGGGTGCCCTTTACCAATAGTCATGTCCTTTGAGACATGACCTTTCATTATTAATAATTATTATTTATTAATTATTATGTTATGAATATCTATGGTATATGTATATTTATGGTCATAACAATATCTGGGGTCAGTTTTGAATCTCATTTCTTCCAGGTAATAAATCTTCCTCACTTCTGCAAATTGATGGTCAATATTTTAAATTTCAAGCTAGTTTTAGGTGTTTTCAGGATTGTTCCCAAGCCCAAAATGTGCCTCCCAGGTGTCGCAGGGCCTCCATATCGAGGAATGTGACACTTAAAAGTTTCACAGTCCCACTTTATCAGGAAGTGCGACAATGTCGCTTTTTGTGTAAAAACAGGGTGCGCACCCGTAAAGCTCAATTTTTTTTTTTAAATGGTGAAGGTTGAAAATTTTGGATGTTGTCTAACAAATAAGTTCTTCACTTGTTGTTTGCAGACTTTTGGTTGGACAAAATGTTGGAATGGAGAGAGAGGGAGAATGAAATGGAAGACCAAATCGCAGGCAATGATCCAAACACCATGTTGGCCCTCTGGAGGTGTGGGTTGGAAAAATGCTTCCATATCCACGACATCAGGGCCCAAGTTCGACTATTGGAGTTCCGGGTAAAGATGTGGGAGCCCGATGAACAATTTTTCAAGGTGGGAGTTCACGATCTGACCTTGGAAACTGAGGAAATTTATTTCGTTACTGGGCTCTCAAGAAGAGGAGAGCGGGTGTCTTTGTCTAGATCTAGGGGAGGTGGTGAAAAGATGGAGAATTACATCTCTCAACATTGTGTCGCTGGAACTAAGAAGAGCAGTGGGAAAATTCCCATAAAGAACGTTAGAGATATATCCTTAAGAACCGTTATTTTCACCATCACCCAAGTTTTCGGAAGTGCATCTCCTCACCTAGCTACCAACTCTCAAATGCACTACATAGTTGGTTGTATGGTACCAAGAGTATTTAATTGGTGCGAGGGATACTTGAGTGCATGAAAGATTAGTTGACCAAGTGAAAAACCAGTCGGTTGAAGCAATTCGGTTACAGTTCAATTTTGGTATCCTTATTTCTCAAGAGAATTCCACCGTTATGTTTGTAGAGTATGGAGTTGTATGAGGACCTTGACCCATAAGAGCCTCATATGAAGAGGTGGGTGGACATGATGGCGTGTCATGGTGGCGACCCAATAGTTTTATATGATGAGAAGTTCTTTAAATGGATGAAGAAGAAACTCATCATGATCGAATACTACACATATACATGGATGGATTTCTGAGGAGATCCAGACATATTCCTTCCCTAGGGGTATTAGTGGAATGATTCAGGTAAAATGAGACCATTTTTTTTTAATTTTAAAATTTTAAATGTTTTTGTTGTATTGAGACATATTTTGTTTTCATCATGTAGATATCGGGTCGAGTAGACCATATGGGACTTCACCGATACAGAGGTGAGACGAGAAGGATGCAATGGTTGTTTCTTAGGATATTAAATCAATAGAGGATCTCAAGGAGATAGAACACAACCTCGAGGGTTTGACCTTGGGTATACCAGATATTCAAATTGACAATCTATTGCGACATTACCAGTGACATACTATGGGAATATCCAGACACATATCTCATTTGCTTCGACAAGTGGCTCAGGCCATAGTATGCTACCATGAGCATCGTGGACCTATAGATGACTAGGATCCTTTTAGTTGTTTGGTTATCAACATGTATTGATATAAAATCCATAAGCTTCATGTTGTCCCAACACGTTTTGTAAAACGTTTTGAAAGCTTAATATAAGACGATTTCTACTTTTGTTCTATTTGGTGCATATGTGCATTTTACAAATGTTGCAAATCTCTATCTAATACATAATTAGATAAATAATTTGTTAATTCATTTAGATTTATTGGAATGTGTTGATACTCTAAATAGTAAAACTCTCTTTCCAAGAGACGAACCCTTAAATATACTCATAAAAGAGTAGGACTTCTGATAGAATAAACATTACTTAACTGTAGTACTACAATTTGAGAGTCAATTCGAACAACTAAGAGAGGAATTCCAAGTGAAGTAGCTTTAGTCAATAGTTCAATAATGGTGGTATATTCTGTGATGTTTTTAGTCGCACGACGAAGACATATACCATGTAGACTTATCAACTCATCAATAGGTATGTAGATTTCCCATGTAGTAGAACCAAGGTTCTGAGTACTGCAGCTAGCACCATCAACAAATAAAACATAAGGTGAAGGGAGTGCTAACATCTACAAACCAAGCACAATGCAAGATAAGAAATAGACAGAAATCGTTGAAAAACATGATAATAACACACCAAACTATGGTACAATATATACAAAGCACTCGTGTAGAATGACTCTAGGCATAATACTTCTTCAGGTAAAGCCCATTCCAAGGCTCATCCAAAGGAATCCCATCATAATCCACTAACTCGTAGGCACCTTTCTCTAATACATGTTTAAAACTATAAGGGTCGTGCCACATGGGCTCTAATTTACCTACACCTAATATTTCACGATATTGATCATATAACAAGACCAAGTCACCTTCAGAAAACACACGGCGTCTAATATTTTTATCATATTGAGCCTAGACACGTTTCTTATGGGTTTCATTAGCCATAGTGGCATCACAATGAGTTTCATCTAATCGTGTCAAGTACAAAATACGTTCTTCCTCGACGATGGTATTAGGAAGTAATTCGATGGCTAGTTTCAAAGATGGTATTTTTCATTCAATCGACAACATGACTTCTAAACCATATACCAGTTGAAATGGCGTAAAAACCATGGTTGTTTTGACCGAGGTTTGATATGCCCATAATGCCAAAAAAAACATCGTATGTCAATTTTATTTGTGAATCCCTATCATCCTACGAAGAATCATTGTCAAAACTTTATTTACTGCTTCAACTTGACCATTGGCCTGTAGATAGTAAGGGTTTGAGTTTTCATGTCGTAAACCCAACATGGCAATTATTTATGATATTGTGTTATTTGGAAAATGAGTGCCATGATCGTTGACAATGGCTTGGGGAACACCAAATCGAGCAATAATGTGATTAAAAATGAAAAGGGTTACAGTTTTCCTAGTTTTATTGAATGTAGGCATCGCCTTGGCCTGCTTAGTGAAATAATCCATGGCGACACTAATATACCCATGCTCTTGAAATGAGTGAGGGTTACATTTCATGAAATCAATGCCCCATTTAGCAAATGGACCAAAATAAACTACAGGGTGCATTGGAGCATGAGGCACACATAACTTATGATTGTAGATCTTACATGCATGAAACTTTTGGAATGCAAGGATGCAATCCTTAAATAGGGACGACCAAAAATATTCAACTCATCTAATTCTTTGGACAATGGCATACCCAAACATATGACCATCACATACTATGACATGACATTCATTTAGAGATCTCTTGACCTCCTCGTGTGTTAAACACCATCAAAAAATGGAATCAACACCACAACGATAAAGGGTATCGCCAACAATGATGTATTGTTGAGCTTGGTATCGAATTCGAAGTCATTCAGTGCTAGACAAATCAGGCTGAAATGTTTGGGTTTGGAGAGAGATAATGATATATCCATACCACGGATTTGAAGAACTGATCAGAAAAAAAATATTCATCAGAAATGGAATCTGTTGCCACATTTTCCGTGTTAGTTGAGGGAAGGTCACAAATTAACTCAGCAAAAACAAAGGATTTCTTTGACTTGGATTTCTCAAATTCCAAATCAAACTCTTACAGGATAATGATCCACTTAGAGTATTTTCCCCCCAACACTTGTCTAGTCAGAATATGTTGCATGGGGTTGCAACAAAAAATGATAGTGGTTTTACGAAATAAGATATAGTGACAGAAACGTTGGAAAGATTGAACAACAACCAATGCCAATTTATCCGCATGTGAATATTTGATTTTGGAAGTGATGAGACTCTGACTTAAATAGTAGATCACATGTTCATCGTTTCATTCATCATCTTGGAAAAGCACCATAGAAATGGTACTATCATAAGTGATAATGTACAAAAAGTAATCTCGACTGTAATCTTGAGGATGTAATAATGGTGTATGAGTTAACACGTGCTTCAAAGCATCAAAGGATTTTTACGCGCTTTCATCCCAAACAAAAGGAACCCCTTTATTAAGAAGTCAAGTAAAACCTTTGTTCAGTTCAGCGTAGTTTGGAACGAATCGACATAAAACATTTTCCTTCCCTTACACACTTTGGAGTTGGTGTAACATGGAAGGAGGAGGTAAGTTCAGTATGGCCTCAATCTTCTAGGGATCAACACAGATCCTATACTTGGATACGATGAAACCTAAGAGGTGTCCTGATTCCACACAAATAAACATTTATATGGATTTAAGTGAATATTGTAATGTTGACATCGAAGGAAAATAGCTCGTAGATGGTCTGGATGATCTTGACAATGCATGGAGTGTACAGGAAAATCATCAAGATATGGTTGAACAATATGCTTAATGTCATGAAATGCATAAGACATAGCTTGTTGAAAAGTAGCACCAGCGTTCTTGAGTCTGAAAGGAAGCTTTTCAACCTAATTTAAGAAGTTTTTCAACTTCTACTTAATAGTGGTGGATTTTTTTGGATGAACAGGACAAATATTTTTCCAAACTTGATTGACTTCAGGGTATGTCTTAATTTTTTGAATGACAATTTGTGGGTCGATACCAAACATTTCTTCATAAGATGAAGCAAATACATCGCAGATTTCTTGGAATAGGGCCATGTAAGTTCGAATTTTATCAGAGGAACAAGAGGCACCTATATGAATATTTTCCATGACCTTGGGATTTACCAAGATATTCATGGGCATAGTAACGAAGATATTCCCTAAATTCCCTGTAGATAAAACATCATGGATTAAGATGGGAGTTTGGGAATTCTCAATTTATTCAGATGGAAAGGAAGATTCTAAATGACTCTCAATAGTCTCAAGCTTAGGGAGAAATGAGGAACAATGATGACCATCATCCCATGAAGTGTCCTCTAAAGAAATAATCTCCATGATACTTTCATCAGTATGGAAAGTATCATCAAGAGGACCAAGAGATGTAGTAGAAATAAGCCAAGAGGAGTGAGAGTATTCATCTAAAATTAGATTTGATCAATCATCAGTATCATAACTGGCCACAGAGGCAGATTGGATGGCTTGATAATCCAACTCAATCAGACTAAGTGAAATTTGGTCACCATATCATTCATATTCTGTAAGATTTGGTACTACCCAAGGATCATATGATTCTAGGGAACTACTAGCACTAGTCGAAATCATGTTAATCTGAGTGACAACAAGAGGAATGTCGGGTGGTGGGAGCGGAGAAATGTCAGGTGTTGGGAGTGGAAAAGTTCCCATTAGTGATGAACATTTTAAAATACCCACTCCAACATCCTCGTAAGTATATGATCTTTGTTCGATTAAAGGAACATTACCAATGTGTGAATCCGAATTAAAGTAGGCAAGTTTGTCTACCATGACTATTTTTCCTTGTTGAGGGAAATGAAGTACAGGAAATAATGTAGAAACCATGGAGGACATGGCATAAATCCAACTAAGGCCTAGTAAAAGGTTATAGTAGAGGGGTGCATCAACCACTTTGACCTCAACAATACAAATTTTACCTTCTAATTCAATTGGCAATGCATTGAGCACTCCAAAGGGTTTAAAGCATCTATCGTCAAAAGATTTTAAAGTATTGGGTGATTGATTGAGTGAAGGAGAACAAAAAAATTTCCAACAACTAATAAAAATTACGCAGGTCGAGGCTCCTTCATCAATAACAGTATGAAAAATGCTTTTTGTTCACGCAATAACTTGGATTTGAAAAGCAAGTTGGTGTGGAAGTCTTGGAAGATGAGTTTCAAAATAAAAAAAACTACCATATTCGCATCACTCGGGTCAACTCCACCAATAGCTGACAACAATTATATTTGTTGCACAGGGCAAGTCTGAAGGACTTCAAAGGTCGACATCAAAGAGAGTGCTTGAGCCAAGTCTTCTAAAATATTGTAGTTTTGAGCAGCTCGTGTGTGCAGGTTAAAATATGAATTACGAACAACACCTTTTGGAGGTGGTTGGATCATTGTGTCAAAATCAGGTTGATCAATTTGAACATGACCAGTAGTAGGAGAAGTATATGTAGATATAGGAGTAGAGGTAGAAGGTTTGCCAACAACACTTCCATTGGAAGTAGGATAGTCTTTGGTCCGTGTTGTTACGAAAACCTATTCAATATTTTCTCAACACATAAGTACATAAGAGATTTCTGAGGTAGAGGATTTATCTTGGGCAACCATTTGATTTTGTTGAGATGGGAAAGGATTTATCAAAATGACGGGTGTGGTTGAAGTTCCTTTAAGGAAATGAGTAACGTCAGCACAACATGGAAAATCCTTAGTGTAATGTTCTTCTTTGAAAATGAGACAAGAATATTTAGGATTGTGCTTTTGTGTATCCTCAGCAGGTTGAGTTTTGAGTTTCTCTTGTTGTGGGGAATTTTGCTTAGCTTTTCCTTTCCCCTTTTTCTTACTTCCAGGTTGTTGAGATTTACCGATAGTTATAGACTAGACCACATTAATCACGAAAGTTTTACCAAGATTAGTAGCAGTAGGTGAGGTGTTTTGAGTGGTAGCGGTAGGAGTAACCTTAGAGTTATATTGACCAGAAGGTTTACTCATAGAGTCTTGGGTAACAAAACCCACCACACTGTCAACGATGTGAGATTCTGTAGGAGGTACAGTTGTTGGATTCGTGGATGGGTGAGGAGTCTACAGAATCGATTCATATAACATGCTATATTGTGAATATACAAGGTCCAAATACTGAGCACAAGTGATATCTTTCTCCTCAGTTACAACACTACTCATAACGACATCGCGAGCAATAGGAGGTAACAATGACTTGGTAAACTAATATACCAACTATTGGTCAGGTATACTGGCTTTAATCAAATGATGTCATTGTATCCACTCATGCATATGACCATAAATTTGAGTCGACGTCGACTCTCATAATGAGTTTACAAGTTTGATACCAGTTTCATAATGAATGGGAAAGTGATTCAAAAAATCTATTTCCAACAAATTAAAGTCTTGAAATGTTCCTCATTGTAATTCCATGTACCATTTAACAACACTCCCAGTAAGAGTGCGCTGGAAAGGATGTAAATGGATAGAATCATCATTTAAGGAATTGTAAGAATACCATAAATGATAATTCATGACATGATTTGATGGGTCTTCTCCAGGTTTCCCATCGAATTTTGGAATATCACTTGGTAACTTGGCAAGGATAGGCAGCGAAAAAAGATAATGAAAAATGGGATCATTTGTTAGCTACGATAGGTCAGGTAAGTCTAATGTTGTCAGGAATGGTAACTGTCGATCAAACATAGGTTGTTGAAATGTGGGATATTGGTAAGCATCATAAGGATTATCCCCCAGAGGAGGAGGATATCATTGTTGAGGGTACATTGGTGCTATAGGAATCTGAGTTCCACCAGGATGATAAACCTGAAAGGGTGGCCCCATAGTCATTTGTGTACCAGTAGTAGGAGTATGTGTGTGTAATTTTTGGCCAATAGGAAATCAAGTTCTACCAGGCCCACCGACTTGAGGTAAATTTTATGGAGTTCTTTCTATTCCGGGGAATGAAGCATCACTCAATATTTGGATACCAGTGGGGTTTCCTACAAAAGGTTGTTAACCAATAGGAGTTTTTTTACCAAGAGGGAGATAGAAGGGTAACTCCCAATAGGATTTGGTTGTCCAAAAGGAGGATTTATCCCAGTTAACGGAGGTTTCCCCCAAGTAGGAAAAGATGGTCTTGTAAAAGGATACCCCCCAAGAGGAATAGATGGTCCTACAAAAGGATGCCCCCAAACAGGAACAAATATTATAGTAGATTGAATGACAATTAAAGGCACGTATAGCCCCATATATGGTTGAATAATGGTCAAATACACAGATGGTCCTATAGATGATTGAATTGGAACATTGATCCCACTCGTCAAACTAGGTTGTTGAATAGATCCATAAGAAACGTTAGTTTGCGAGGTGTGTACCATACTTGGAATAAACATACTAGATGAAATAGGCATACCAGTTGACCAAGGAGGATAATGAAACTATGGGGCACTAGTCAAAGCTACAGAAAAGGTTTCGTTGAGTGATTAATACCCAGGAGGTAAAGAAGGCCCACTAAAATCATAATATATGCTAGATCCACTATGTATAGAAGTTCCACCTATAGTAAGACGTAAGGTTTACATTTTGATACTTCCTAATATAGATGTTGTAGATATCGACTAATCCATGGTCGATGCAGTGAAAACAAATGACGGGGCACGTAAAAATGGAGTTCGATGATTGACAATTAAAGATTGATACCAAGTGTTTTCTCGTTAAGGAGATACAATTGGTGCAAGTAATTGTATAATAAGAGGTCCTTCTAATTCAGTTACAAGTGGATTAAAATGTATATGGATCTCTTTCGGGATATATTCTATAGTAACGAGACCATCCTCTGAAGAGACAAACTCATGAGACTAACCTGTATAGGAGTTAATTCTAACATGTTTGAAATGATAGAGTTTCGAGGAGTTACACGTGATGGGATAGATATGGAACTTGGTGAAGGAAACTCATGTTGAGGACTAGAAAGTGAAGGTGTTGAAACTAAACTTAGTGAAAGTGGAGAATTATCAAGTATTTTAGGTTCAATAAGTTCAGGTTCAATAGGTTCAGGACTCAACAAACTATGTTCTTTCAATCTCAGGTTCCTCAAGTTCCAAAGTTTCAGTTTGTACTACCTCAGATTCTTCTATTGTTTCAATTTTTTCTGTATTTTCAGGGGGTATAGGTTCAGGTTGTGGAGTCTCAAGGTATGATTGTTCAGGTTGTGATACTTTCGGTAATTCAGGGGGTAAACCCGCATTCTACGGGAACATAGAAAGTGTTCTTCCACTGTAAATTTTACTAACAATTACCAATTATACCTATGATCTACTAAATAAAACAAACAACATTCGCTAAAAATTCTAGGAATCAAACACAATAACAAAATATCTTCTCACAATGACACTCTAGTTGGTGATGAAATCCAACATCGTGGGATCAAAATGAGAAGGGGTTGGGATAAAGTATGTAGCGACCTACTTAATATACTTACACCCTGGTACAAGTTTCTTCACAGTAAAATCGTGGGTTACACTCCAAGAAGCCTGAGTGAGTTTGAGCAGTGTTTGTCCCAGGTACAACAAATATTTCCCCTTCGTTGTCACCTTGTGTATAAATCCTAAAGATAAAATCCACTAAGGTTACCACCTACAACAATAAAAGTCTAGGGAAACAATCAAAAGTCGGGTATACACGCAAGGGTAGGGAAATTAAGACCCGAAATCCCCTTGATAGTTTCCTCTCAAGTGATCCCCAAGTATATTTTGACATCGTTTGTAATACGTGCAGACCACACCACCAAGGCCAATGAAGAATGGTTAATTAATTTGATGGCCCCAATGTGACCTTGTGATTGACCCTTGTGTGAGAAGGGCTACCCATAATAGTGATGTGGAAAATGGATTTCTCTCCCTATCTCAGGATTCTAATTTTATTTTGTAGCTTTGGAGAGTTAACCTCAACACATATTTCAAATCCCTACAACTAATCTAATGTTGGTTTGCAACCAATCAAAAAATTTTGAATAAATTTTACTAGCATTGATTTTATGGTTGTTGTTTACTCGAGAGGAAAATGGCGTGGACGAGATGATTTTTTGACCGACTCAAAATGATGCAAAGATATGAAAATGAAATATTTCACTTCAATGAAAGCTATATTACGAGAGGGAGAAACATTTTTTATTCCCGAATGCACAATGTCCCAAATTTTCATAAATACTAATAAATTTACCACTCAAAATAGCTAAAATATTCCCTCCAACTAATGCAGTGCAAGAAACACAACTTTTGTTTTCAATAGAAAAGAAACAAATTTCTTTAAAAGAAAAAGCAATCTAGGCAATATGTGAATTTTTTTGTTTATGTTTCGTAAAATAAAGTATTCAAGAAAAAGAAAAACTCTCTTCTCACCAAATAATCCAAAAATAAACAATTAGGTAATATCAATCAAAAGTCGGACTGAAAGACACTTGAAGACAAAGATAAGAGATTATACCTCTTTCAGAAGTAAGAAAAAATTGACAAAACAAAGCTAATAATGAAATATTTCAATAATGAAACAAATGGTCAAAATCACACTTTAAATCTGTTAAGAAGACTGTTAGGAAATCCTAAAATTCATAGTAAAAACAAGAGCTTCAATCTAGGAAGGAAAGTAAATAAAAAATTGTTCTTTCAAGCAATGTCGCGGGCTACTGTGCCACACAGTGATACAACTGAGAGTGTCGCAGGATACAGACTAGTATAGTGCTACAATGTCGCTATGTGTCTCAAATGGAGGGTGCGACAGTCAATAAAACTTGGAAAAAAACAAAAAATTATGAAAAGCTTCTAGTGAATTTCAAGATCTAATGCTCAAACAATACTAGAAAATGACTTAGAGAGATAAAACAAGCAAAGGAAGCAAGACCAAAAAAAAAAATCCAGATGATTTGTCCCCAATGGAATCACCAATTTTATTTATGGACTAATTAGTCAATGTGGACACAGACCAATCTCCCTAGCTTGGAAACCCAAATCTAGAACAAAACAACACATAATATGTTACTTTCCTTAGATTGATACAATCTAAATATTGATAAGGACTCATACCTCTTTACTAATGTTTTTCCTCACTAATTGTAGCTCCTAGCTTGATTCAGAGGCTTTTGAATAGAAAATTGCATAAGAAAAAAAGTTAACCAACAAAAGAAATAATAGTGCTTCGACAAATCTATACAAATTACCAAGGATAAATGTAATAAAGACAATTTATAATGAACAATATTTATAGGAAAGAAAATATGTTATTGTATTAATAATAATGGAAGAGTTACAACCAGTGCCTTGGTGTTGTGAGGCTCTTTCCAACGGTTCATTGCTCCAATACCCACATTACTTCCATGAATTCCATCACCATCAATTGAATACTTAGACACAAGAATCCCTCAAGGCCAAAGAACAATCTTCTAATCACAAATCAGAAGCTAAAGCTATCAACCATTATTCACTACTAGATATTCTCTATTATCTATTAACCTTTTCTCATGAGAGAAGTCTCCTTTTATAGATTGAAAAGGAGGTTAGGATCTCCCCAAAACAAGAGTACGGGTGAGATCCAAACCGATTGGAGGACACCTCATATCCGAAGCTTCTCTCTAGAAACTTCACAAATTTCTTCATTTTTCCTCCCTTTAAAACAGTGTTGCACCCTGTGAATTAGCAACATGAGACATTGTCGCATGTTGAAGTGGTGCAACATGCGACACTTAAGAGTGTCGAATGATGCAGTGCTGCAACATGTGACACTTAAATGTGTCGCATGTTGCAATGGTGCAACATGCAACACTTTCAAAAAAAGTGTTTTTAAATCCATTTTGACTTCTTTCAAGGAAAGGTATTTCTCCAATGATCATGGATTTTGAGATTTGGATGATGGAAAGTAGGTGAACATTATTATTTGCGAAAAAATAATGTGTAATAGTTCTGATTCATTAACTTTGCACGATCCAAGCATTAAATATTTCTTTGATTACCGTAACACAAGAAAAATACTTTGGTGGAGAGGAAGGATGAATATTAAATTTTTTAGAACTCTAATCTATGCTTCTGGGATTATAGTGAGGAATATTAAAAAAGTTTCGAAGTATCAATTATCTATGGATAGAGGAATGATCATATTATAAAAGGAAACATAGAAACTCTACTTCTGCGGTAAAACTCAAAAAAAAAAAGTGTAAGAAATAACACGATGGGTAGAGAGATAGGTGGGGCAACAAAATTTTAGGAAATCTTTGCTTCCACAATGAAAGAATAGGACTAAGTATGGAAATCTACAGACGGATAAATACTTAACAAAAATGAATCGATATTTGACCTCTTTCATACCACCGCTCCGAAGGTGAAATAAGTAACTTTGAGATTTGGAAATTTTCTAAGTATGGTACATTGGGATAGAAAGAGATATCTTATAGGAGCGATTTAAGATCAACAGTGGGCTCCAACTGCAGGATAGTAACCCCTTGTGGGTTGCTAAGAATTTAGAATCTGGAGACCAAATACCTTCTCCATTGGGCTATGGGGTCAAGAAGATAACAATATACAAAACACAGAAATCAAATTATGTACAACCAGGAAGAAAAAGATCAAGAGAAGAAACTTTTAAGATGTTTCCCATTCATTGGAAACATCAAGGCTATCCCTTTCATGTCTTTGATCATGTAAGAATTGTATTCCAAATTTTTTTCAATGATATAAGTCTCAATCATGCCTCTTCACTGTTCTAGGAAGCTTAGTAATAAAATCCACTGTGACAACTTCCCAGTTCCATTCTGGAATGGGTAATGGTTGTAACAACCTTGCTAGATGTTGTTGGACTACAGAGAGGGGGGGTAATCAATAATAGAGATTTTAATCCTTTTTAACCATAGTAAATATTTTTTGTTTATCTTTATAATCAATTTACCATTATCATTCAACAAGTGAAAAATAAATGAACCATGAACAATGAGAAATAATACACATACACAGTACACTAGTATTTTTACGTGGAAACTCAATGTGGGAGAAAACCACAGAATTTTTTTTCTTATATGACTTTAACAATTACATTCATTAGAAGCACGGACTTCCTTTGTTTTCTAGTTGCAATTAGAAGGAGGCTCCAACCCCCTATATTTCCAGGCTACAAACTGAGGGAAGCTCCAACTCCCCAATTCTCTAGATACAACCCCCTATGTTCTCTATTTACAACTGGAAGGTGGCTACAACCACCTATCCTTTCCCCATCCAACGGCCCTAAAATATAAGTGTCAAAATGATGAAACCACTTCCACACTATCACTGTGAGATATACCACTATAAACATATACCAATATGTGCCAACAACCTGTAACCAACCTATACCAATAGCTTGTAATCAACATGTACCAGAAGTTAACCTGTACCAACAAATACCAATAGGTACGTGACTTGTATATGTTGTAGCTCGTGTATGTATGTGACATGTCTATACTACAACCCACATATGTACACGATTTGTCTATACTGCAGCCTTTGTACACCTTCAGAAAGCTAGGGTTTTCACCTTTCTGAACCTCAAACACTTTGTTGCCTCGGTCAAATCAACCTATAACATATCACTATGTCCAATCTGTAGTTGTTCCCTATGCATACATCATCATACATATCCCTTAACGAAGTGCATCTATGTCTCTCTAGTCATGTGCCATACATGTGTATACAATCATGATCAAATGTAATAACCTTCACATGGTATATACATCAGAATCTCACTGATATGCAACCTCAAACTACACTAATAACTTCATCAACACATCACATCCAAAAAACCTCAACTATGTACCAAGAAACACAAGATATGCCTCAACACTCAACCCAACAAGATGTAACAATAATGAATACCAACCTTACCAGTGCTATATTTTTGTAAATCTAGCTCATACAATAAGCTCCATACAACCAACAACCTCTCTATGAAAAATTATCAAACTCCCATAACCATATCTCATGTAGACAACAATATCCAACTACATAAAAGAATATGATATACCTTTTGAACCTATAGATAGATATATTGTACCTAATCACTAAAGACCTTCGTGGGAACTTGATTTTAGATGTTGAGAACCCAAAACTCTCAACAACTCAAGATTTCATGTCTTTTTCAACTGTATGTGCCCTCCTTTACTGCTAGCCCGCATATGTAGGTGACCTCTTCCACTGCAGCCCGTGTACACCTCAAAAAATAGGATTTTTTCAGTATTTCTACAACTCTGAAAATTTCGTCGTCAACCCTTCTTGCTACCTCAAACTTGTGTAACTTGAGATGTACCAATGAGTACCTGCAATAAACCTTAGACAATAATAGATATTCAATGTGCTCAATAGGTGAAAATAGGAGACCCTTTCTCTCTTATTTATACTCTCCAAGTAGCTTCCTCAAGGGGTTACCTTCTAACTAACTTAACCCAGCTTCCTTGTTTCAGAGATAACCCACTTCTAATCACTTGTCCACTTATAACCACTTTATCCACAAATAGTAAACTCACCACTTCTGGTTGCAACTAATTTATTTTTAATTATTTTCTTTTTGCAACAACTTAACTCATGATTAAATCCTAGTCACAACCACTTTGACTAGTAAACTTCTTCTAGGAGATTCTATAATAAATTGAATTCTTTGACCTTCTAGGGGCTTCTAGACAACTCATAAGGGTTCTCCAACTTCACAAGGGCATAACTCTATAACCGTGAGGATTTATGTGGCATTCCACATATCACCAGAAATGGAATGACATGTACTATCCATATAGTATATTCTTACCTGCAAATACATTGATATTCATACCTTTATACCTCAAAAAATCTTGAGTCCCTTAAACATACTATTGGGGCTACAAGAATTTTCTACCGAACTTGCTTCAAGGGTTGACATCAATGAAAACCAACCCAATTAATCAACAATCTCCCCCTTTGGCATTAATGGCAACACTTTGATGCAACAATGAATTCATATCGCTCATGCTCCCCCTAGAAACATGCCTATGTGCTCTCGCTCCAAGAATATTACTCTCTATCCATGCATCTGATAAATCTCTCCCCCTTTGACATCAATGGAAAAGATGAATTTATGTCAGAGTTGCTCCCCCTAACCAAACTGTCCTTGGGGCTTCTCCCCCTAACTGAACACTTCTTGAAATAGCTCCCCCAAACTGAAATGTCCTCTTTATGTTACTTCATCATGTAAATCTAAGACATATAAGAATAACATTCAAAATTCATTGTGGGGAAGAAACTATGCCAAGTTTCTAACGCATATACTCAAAGGCTTCGATTGGAATCAGTTTTGTAAAGATATATGCAATATGTTTTTTGGTCCCAACATACTCAACTCGAATGTTATTCTCTACAACCTATTCCCGTAGAAAATGATACTTTATTGGAATGTGCTTTGTCTTTTAGTGCATCATTGGATTCTTTGAGATACTGATGGCGCTTGTATTATCACAATATATCGAAATGGGCTCATCATACTCAACTTGTATGTATGTTAAAATTCGTTTCATCCATAGAACATGTGTACAACATGTTGTTGCTGCAATATACTTTTCTTTGGCTATAGACAATGATACTAATGATTGTTTATTTCTTAACCAAGATATCAATAACTCTCCCAAGTAGAACGATGCTCCACTTGTACTTCTTCGGTCACCAATGCAACTTGCCCAATCTGCATTTGTGTAGGCAATAAGTGATAGATCCTTTCTTTTTTGATACCATAATCCAAATTCTTTTGTACCCTTGAGATATTTGAATATCCTATTTACTTCTAGAACATGTTATTCCTTTGGTGATGCTTGAAAACATGCCACTTGTCCATCTATCTGCATTACATTTTCTCTGGATGATGTCACATAAAGTAAGTTTCGAATCATTGACTTGTACTACCTCTAATTTGTAGAATTTGAATCATCATATTTACTTAACTTACAATTGGTCTACATAGGAGTATTTATTGGTTTGCAATCTTCTATTTTGAACCTCTTTAGCATTTCTCTGATATACTTGGTTTGAGAAATAAAAATTCCTTGGTTTCTTTGACATATCTGAAGACCCAAAAATAAGGATAATTCTTCAAGTAATTTCATTTCAAATTCATTCTACATATCCTTTGGAAAATTCTGGCCCATCATGTCATCATCACTTCCAAAGATAATATCATCAACATAAACTTCAATTAACAAAATGCTATCTTGATTTTCCTTGATGTATAGGTTGTTGTCTGCATTTCCTTTCCTGAACCCTTGTTGTTGTAAATATATGTCCAGTCTGGAATACCATGCTCTGGGGGCTTGTTTAAGACCATAAAAGGCCTCCTTCAACTTGCAAACATAATTCTCATTCTCTAACAACTGGAATCCTTATGGTTTCTCAATGTAGACTTCTTCTTCTTCTAGATCCCCATTTAGGAAGGTTGATTTCACATCCATATGATACACTTTAATATTCTTGGAGAATGCATAAGAGAGGATAACTATGATTTCTTCCATTATGGAAACTGGGGTAAATGTTTATTCAAAGTTGATACCTTCAACCTGAGCATATCCTTTACATACCAATCTAGCTTTCTTCCTGATAACTTGTCCATATTCATTAAATTTCTTTCTAAAGACCCACTTTATGTCGATCACATTTTTTATTTTGGTCTTGGAACAAGTTCCCAAGTGTCATTATTCTCTATATGATCTAACTCTTCTTCCATAGATTTTATCTAGAATTCATCCTTACTCGCTTCCTCAAAACTTCTTGGCTCAGTCATAGATAAAAGTGCTAGGTGCAGTTGTTCTGGTGAATGAATTATTCTTCTAGTCTCAAATCTTGCATCTTTGTTCTTGATTCTTTGATTTGATGGATGATTCTTTTGTTTTCATTTGCGAGGTGTCTTTAGAGGTACTTGAAAATATTGTTGTTATTGATCTTCTATTTCCAACTACTCTTCTTCGTTTTCTTCTTCTGCTGCTCATTCTTCCTTTGCTTCTTCTTCATGAACATGCTCTATTGAACCCTTTTATTCTTCATTTATTTTTTGTCCACTTGTCTCATCAACCATCACATTGATTCTTTCCACAACTTTGTTGAGCCTTATATTGAAATATTTGTATGCTTTCCTTGTGCTTGAATACCCAAAAAGTATGTCTTTGTCCACACGAGAATTGAACTTTCCAATTCTGTCATATTCTCTTTTGATGTAGCATTTGCTTCCAAAAACTATGAAGTGCTTCAAATTCATTGGTCTTCCTTTCCATAGCTCGTAGGGAGTTTTATCATTGTTGTTTATGAGCATTACTCTTTTTTTAATATGAATTGTTGTATGCATTGCATGTGCCCAAAAGACGTCTATCAACTTGGAATCCATTAACATAGTTCGAGTCATTTCCTGTACTATCTTGTTCTTCCTTTCGACAACTCCATTCTGTTGTGGTGTCCTAGCGATGGAGAATTTCCTTTTTATTCCATGCTGCAAAAATCCATAAATTCCTTTGAAGTAAACTCTCCTCTGTTATCATATCTCAAACATTTGATTTTTGAATCCATTTGATTTTCAACCATTTCCTTATATATCTTGAAGTTCTCGAATTCTTATGACTTCTTCATGAGAAAACAAATTGCAATCATCCTTGTATAATCATTAACCAACAACATAAAATATTGTTGACATTTTAAACCCTTCATTCTAGTTGGTCCAACTAGATCAGTATGCACAATTTCCAGTGGTCTTGTTGTGGAGTATTCCTTTGAATTGAACTTGTGCTTTGTTTACTTTCCTTGTTGGCAATGCTTGCATAAGTGTTGGTTGGCTTCATGATCTGGGGCATTTATTTGACTGCTTCCTTTTTGCTAACTTTGAAAAGGTTATCAAATTTTATATGACCCATTCTTCTGTTCCATAGCTAAACTTCATCTTCCTTTCCTAAACAACATTTTTCATTTCCAATTTCACTTAATACATATATGTTGCTTAAAGTTCTTACAAATGTTTCAACCAATCTACCTAAACCTGCTTTTCTTATATCACACTTATCTTAATCAAACACAAGTTTGTGACCTTGGTCACACATTTGACTTACACTTAGAATATTGTGTTTCATATCTTCCACTAGTAGAACATTTTATTCCTTGGTATCCTGGTTTCCAATTCTGACTGTGCCTCTTCCAATAATTCTAGTTGAGTCGTCATTTCCAAAGGATATTGATCCATGTCTTTCCTTTCTAAAGGTTAGAAACCTATCCTCATCACCTGTCATGTGCTTTGAGCAGCCACTGTAAACATACCAACCACGTTTCTTATGTTTGTCTTGTAGAGACAGTGTGCATTCTTCATTGTTGAACCGATTTTTCTTTCTTATCCATATTCTTTGAGGTTATTTTATGTGACTGTTGTTATTCTGTTGTGAGTCTCTTGGAGGAACTATCATTCTACAATATTTTTCCATGTGTCCAAATTTGTTGCACTTGTAGCATTCCATATCAGTACTCAAGGATTCAAATTTGTTGTAGTTTATGTTTTGTGTTTCACTAGGCCTTCTTGAATAATCATTTCATGCATAACTTTCATAGTTGTCTCTGTTCCTGTTATTATCTCTACAATTCACAACTTTATGTCCAAAATTGTTACATGAATAACATAAACCAAGAAAGATATTTTGATACTTGGGAGTTGTAGATCTTCTAAAATGAGTTACTTTTATGAACCCTTCTTCTTGAGGCCTTCTTGTTTCTAACTATCGTTGATTTTGAAATCTGAATCATCTAGGTGGAGGAGTGTATTTGTGATCTTCCTTGTGAAAATTCTTGTCTCCTCTGAATGTATCTGCATAGCCTCTTGGTTGTGTTTCTTGATTTTTTGTTTTGGAGCTTGATCCTTTTTCTTTCTGGTTGTATCCAAGTTCAGACTTGTCATGATTTTGCCTTTGACTGCTAATAATATCATCCAAAACTTTTGAGTTGTTTTTCATGTTTTTCTTTTGAAGGTCTTTTCTCAATGTGACAAATTCTTCTTCCAAGCCTCCAATGATCTTGTCTTTTTCTTCCAACCATTCTTTGAGTGATTCTTCAATTATATTGTCTTCTTCAACTTGGATTTTTAATTTAGTGATCATCTTCTCTAGTTCTTCGGATTTTGAATTTTGAGTTTCCTCTTTTCTTTCCAGTTCTTCCTGTAGTGACTTGCTTTTCTTCTTTTCCCTTTTTATAACTTCTATTGCACTCATCAGTTCTTCTCTGTAGTCAACTTCTGCCTCTTCATAATATTCTTCGATGCCTTATTCATTGAAATCTTCTACTTCCATGAATATAACCCTTTATGTATCACTTTCACTGACTTCATCTTCGTCTCATGAGGTGTTGTCTTCTTCGGTGCAAAAACTTTTCTTGAGAAATTTATTTTTAGTTCTTTTTCCTTTGTATATTTGTTTCTTATTTGAATCATCTTCTTCATTCTTTTTATTTTTATTATGGGGACACTTTTTAGTGAAATTACCAATACCATCATAATTAAAATAGATCAATGGAAGCTTACCTCTATATTTGCGATCAGTTCCCTTTTTCAGTCTTCTAATGAATGGCTACTTCTTAATCGTCTTCTTAGGTGTCACTACTACTGTTATTTGACTTTACCTTTTGTTTTCCCTTTTTCTTTGACTTATTGGATGCTTTGAATGTTGCTTCTTTTGTAACTGGATTCTCCTATTCTATTCTCATTTCATAGGTTGTGAATATTTCATGTAGCTCATCCATGTTTATCGAATCCAGATCTATTATCTCTTCTAGTGCTGAGATCTTAGGATCAAATATCATTGGAAGAGATCTTAGTACCTTTTGAACAATTATAGATTCATCAAATTCTTCTCCCAATCCTCTAATTGCATTCATTGTTTCACCAACTTATAAAAGGTAAGCTGCAATATTCCCATCTTCCTTCATCTTCAGTTGTTCAAATTGACCTTTGTAGGTTTGAAGCTTTGTTGCCTTGACTTTTGCATCTCCTTCATAAACATTTTGAAGTTTGTCCCAAATTTACTTTATGGAGATGCAATGCATAACTTTGACATATATCGAATCAACCAGAGCATTCAGAAGAGAATTTTTGGATTTCGAATTATTTAGACTAATTTTATTTCCATTTTCATTTGTTGGAGGAACGACAGGTTCTTTATATCCATCTACAATTGATTGTGAGACCTCAAATACTTGTTCTTGTACATACGTTTTCATCCTTCTGCTCCAGAATGAATAGTTATGTCCATCAAACTGTGGTATTCAATTTTTATACATATTGTTTCTCTCCATGATCTTCCTTCCAGTGGTTAAACCAATTCCTGAAGGAACCTGATCTGATACCAATTGTTTGATTGCTGAGAGGGGGGGTGAATCAGTAACAGATATTTTTAATCATTTTTAACCACAGTAAATAAGTGTTGCTTATATTTATGATCAATTTACCATTATCATTCAATAAGTGCAGAGTAAGTGAACCATGAACAATGAACAATAATACACGTACACAATACACCAGTATTTTACGTGGAAACCCAATGTGAGAGAAAACCACATAATGTTTTTTCTTATATGTCTTTAAGAATTACATTCATTGGAAGCACCAAATTCCTTTGTTTTCTAGCTGCAACTAGAAGGAAGCTCCAACCCCCTATATTTTCAGGCTACAACCTAAGGGAAGCTCCAACTCCCCAATTCTCTAGATACAACCAGAAGAAGGCTACAACCCCCTATGTTCTCTGACTACAACCAAAAGGTGGCTACAACCACCTATCCTTGCCTCATCCAACCACCTTGAAATATAAGTGTCAAAATGATGAAACCACTGCCACACTGTCACTATGAGATACACCATTGTAAACCTATACCAATTTGTGCCAACAACCTATAACAAACATGTACCAATAGCCTACAATGAAATTGTATCAGAAGTCATCATGTACCAACAAATACAAACATGTACGTGACATGTATATGTTGCATCTCCTATATGTACGCGACATGTGTATATTGCAACCCACGTATGTACGCAGCCTGTCTATAATGAAGCCTACATACACATTCAGAAAGCTAGGGTTTTCACCTTTCTGAACCTCAGACACTTTGATGCCTCTGTCAAATCAACCTATAACATGTCACTTTGTCCAATCTATAGTTTTTCCCTATGCATACATCATCATACATATCCCTTAACCAATTGCATTTATGTCTCTCTAGTCATGTTCAATACATGGGTATACAATCATGATCAAATGCAATAACCCTCACATGTACTAGACATCAAAACCTCACTGATATGCAGCCTCAAACTACACCAATAACTTCACGAACACATCACAACCAAAAACCCTCAACCATGTACCAAGAAACATGATATATGCCTCAACACTCAACCCAACAATATGTAACAATAATGAATACCAACCATACAAGTTCTATATTTATGTAGATCTAGATCATACAATAAGTGTCATACAACCAACAACCTCTCTAGGGAAAATCCTCAAAATCCCATAACCATATCTCATGTAGACAACAATATCCAACTACATATAAGAATATGACATACCTTTTGAACCTACAGATAGATCTATTGTACCTTATCACTGAAGACCTTCTTGGGAACTTGCTTTTGGACTCTAAGAACATAGTGTTATCACATATAGTTTTCAAGGGAAGCAAGTCATCCAAGTTCATGGTCTGCACAAGAAGTGTTTGAGCGCAACATGTAGAGTAGTTCATTTCGAGCTTAAAATATGAACAAGCGGGATCAGTTTTGTGACGGTGGAGATCCCCTGTGAGGATCAGATTAGCGGCCCCCGGGTATTCATATTTTCATAATTGCACAAAGTATAGTGCCATGAAAAGAGCCGAAGCCCGAAGAAATATGAGTCGTTGATCTTGAAGGGAGAACGTGGCATCTGATCCAAGTGTTCGGGAAAATAAGCTTCGGGATTTTTGAAGAAGGAAGTGTGTAAAAGTCCCGAAGTCCCGAAGTAGATATCGGCCATCTGAATCTAGACTACCATGCGTCATTAGATTTTTCACTCCAGAAGTTTTACTTCGGGAGTTTTGAAACGAGAAACGTGTCAAGTTCTCGAAGCGCCTTTGGATATGAGTGCCAAGTTATGGCCCGAGGTCACATGCAAAATGGAGCGATGGAGAGGATATGCGCCAAAGGTCGAAAGTGCACGTATTGGTCACATACGAAGATTTGCATGGCCTCGAGGCATCGGTATTGACTTGAAGAAGTCATGGGCACCGTATGGAACATTCATGGGTGTCATGCCTCATCCTGATCTTGATGAAGGTAGTTAATGGAAATGGGGGCGGTGGTTGAGACCTTGTCTCACCCCATAAATGGAAAATAGGTTGAGGACGACCGTGAGTGCAGATTGGCAATCTGAAGTTTCCTTCTAGACGGATTTTCCTGCAAAACACATAACAGAGGCAAGCTCGCATCTAACATGAGAAGGCCTACACAGTCTGAAAAAGAAGGCACCAAATGAAAAATTTTAATGCAGTGGTCCGATCACGCTCCTGGTAGTTGCAGCAGTTCTGAGTATATATGCTCAGTTTTGATATTTTGTTATGGTCGATGGTTGAGCTAGGCTCCCGCATTGTAAGGCTTTGATGAAATATCTAGTTATATGTTATGTAATAGGATTTGATTTTTCATGTTTAATATAAGTCATCTTCTTTCCATCTCTCTGTAAAAGTTTTGTTATAACACTCGGGCATGGAGGATCCAGTCGAGGGTCGTATGTTGTTGTTATGAAGGTTTTATTTCAGCAGTATTGTGACCAGTTTTAATTAGTTCATTTTGTTATCTTTTTCCCTCTCACACTGAAGAGCTCGGGCATGGATGATCTAGTCGAGTTGTTGTAGTTGCATCGTGATGTATGTTTGATCATTGTGTTGTTATGACTGTGTTTCTTAAATATACTTCAGTGTCTGAAACTTTGAATCCAAGAGGATCTTGTGTTTGATTTTTTCCTCCTTAGGTTGTTGGGAGACCTGATGTCCATAGAAGACCTCTACATTCTCCTCACCAAGTCTTCCTTCTATTCACCTTTAATCCAACTTACTGACTGAATTTGATCAAGACCTCACTTGCCTGTGCATACCATTCCATTTTTCTGAGTTAAAGCGATATCATCTTGAGTCTGCACCCATTTGACCTCTTTAAAATTATTTGTGACATACAAATTAATGGGTATTGGGCTTACTCTCTCTGCAATCAGAGGGTGACTTCTAGTGCTAACATTTATGGCACCTTTTTTGTGGACAAAAGTGAATATATCTTCCCTGGGAGAATGACAAAGAGCTTATGATTTTGAAGGTGCATCAGATATCAAAACCATTGAAGATTGCATCTTGCACCTGGAGACTCCACCATCAAAGACTCCACTGGGGAGGATCCTGTTGATAGAAAAATTACCATACTGAAGGGAAAGACCAGGTGTCAATCTATGAGTTTTCTTCACGAAATCTTGTTCTTCTTTATCAACTCATTTCTCTCTTTCACTTAGCATATAAAGAGGATTATCCTTTGTTTTGTATATTCAGATGAAAATAAACCTTCCTTCATTCATCCATCCTTGGAAGAAGAATACATGCTCTCTTCTTGTGTTGTAGATGTCGATCCTATGTCTAAACCTTAGCCTATTCATAAAAGTGAGATTTGTATTGCATCTCCTCTCGAAATTGATCACCCTTGTAGCCTTGAGGAGGTTGAAAATGATTCATAGCCTTCTTATATCTCATTACCTCATGTTGTTTCTATTGAACCTCCCCATCCTCTTGTTGAATCCCATATTCGGCCCACAAGTTTTCAAGCTAAGATAAGAGAAAGGATGTTTAATCCTCTAAGGCTACCTCATCACCTACATCCCTATCATTCTTATTCCTTTTAGTATCTTCCTTGGTTTTCTGGGGAGGATCATGTTACAACTGAGAGGCACTTGGGGGCCTTTGAGAACTTTATTGACCAGTTTGATATAGTTCATGATGATGATACCATGAGGTTTTTCTCAAATTCCTTGTCTGGAGATGTTATTGTGTGGTTTAAATGTCTGGAGATCGGTTCTATTGGTTCCTGGACTGAGCTATGCCATGATTTTTTAAAGTGTTGGGGTGATAACAAATCCCTTGATCGATATTGGTTTGAGTTTAATGCCTTGGGGAGAGGGTAAGAGGAAGCCCCGGTTGTCTTCAACAGGAGGTTTTACAACGTTTATCATAGTATTCATGTGGATATTAGAACTACAAAGACTACTGCCATGGTGTACTATGTCATGGCTCAGCATCCAAAGCTTGTCCTTCTCCTGAGAGAAAGGAAATATTCATTGTTAAGACATATGTTTGAAGATGTTGTAGAGGTCAAAGAGAACATCAGGGCTATCAAGTGGGTTCATAGGCAGGCATATCTCGAAAATTTGCATGTACATGAGCAAGAAGACTGTCAATCTGTTTCAAATTCTGAGCAAGAAGATATTGAATATGAATCAGATCTGGAACAACAACAAAGAAGTAGGTATGATTCATAGTTGGAATCAGGTTCTTTGACATTTGTAGATTTTTCTATGGGCAGGAATGCATATCAATATTATGATCAGTTTCCAAAACATTTTGAGCATGCAGCAGTGGTTGATTGCATAGATAATTGTATGTTCTTGGCTAATCATAGTTATGATGTTCTAAATGTTGTTGCACCTTTATCTTCTAACCATTCTTATGAAGAAGAGACAACAATTGTTGATGATCAAGAGTTGGTTTCAAAAGAACAAGGAAGGCATTTATTTGCAAGCAGAGAGAATTTTACAGAGGAGCAGCCTGGTTTCTAAAGCAGCCAAGATTTGTCACATTATTCATGGTCATGTGGCCATGTACATGGAGTCATACATTTCAAATTTTCTGAAATTTTCAAATTGTATTACTTCACCAATACTCACAAGCGAGTATGGTGTTATGAAAGATTTACAAGGCCACACTATAGAGCCTTTTCCTTTATTAATTAAGGAAAATCATTGGGTGGAAATTAGTTATCCTAGACTCATAGAAAACACAGAGTAGCATGTAAAGGAGGAGCTTAGTGGGAAATTTATCTCATGTCCAGAACCTGCAATTGAGCAAGTGTCACCTGATATCATCCCTACCTGCATCAGTTCTCCACCCACCTATGCACTCTAAGAACATCACACAATGGATGAGCTACAATAAAGGACAAGAGTTGATTTCTTACTAGTTGAGCTCCCCTGATTATAAATTGTGTGACCCAGTAGGATCATATATGGAGTTGTGTTTTCCAAAAGCATTGGAGCCTGGATATTTATTCACCTTATCATCATTTGGGGGTATAGTCAGTGTTCCAAGCCATGTCCTCATTTTACTATCATATTTCCTTAGCCTTTTGTGGATTATCTGCAGTAAAGAGAAGGATCATAATACCAGACATTCTGGGTGGCTATGGTGGAAGTTTGATTTCACCTAGCGCTTTGTAAAAATCAGTTAGCTTAGGATTTTGTACATAAATAAGCTCTATTAGGAGCATGTGTATTTTCTTTATGTCTGTAAGAAGAATAATGTGCGGGTCAACCTGGATTACTCAGCAGGATGTTTTTGAGCATGACTCCATAGCCCAATGCAGAAGGCAACTTGGAACTACTTGTTCTTGGAAACTCACAGGTAGCATGCCATCCCCTGTGGAGCCAAATGTTATCACATATAGTTGTCAAGGGCAGCAGGTCATCCAAGTTCGTGGTCTGCACAGGAATCGTCCGAGTGCAGCATGCATAGAAACTCGTTTTGGGCTTAAAATACGAAGAGGTGGGATCAGTTTTGCAACGATGGAGATCCTCTGTGAGGATCATATTAGTGGCCCCCGGGTATTTGGAGTTTCAGAATTGCACGAAGTATAGCACCATGAAAAGAGTAGAAGCCCGAAGTGAGATGAGTCGTTGATCTTGAAGGGAGCACGTGGCGTCCGATCCAAGTGTTCGAGAAAACAACATTCAGGAGTTTTGAAGTAGGAAGTGTGTAAAAGTTCTGAAGTCCTAAAGTATATCTCGGCCATCCGAATACAGACTGCCACACGTCATTAAATCTGTCACTCTGGGAGTTTTATTTTGGGAGCTTTGAAATGAGAAACGTGCCAAGTTCCCGAAGCACCTTTGGATATGAGCACCAAGTTATGGCCCGAGGTCACATGAAGAATGGATCAATCGAGAGGAGCCGCGCCAAGGCTGAAAGTGCCTATATTGGTGACAGAAGAAGATCTACATGGCCTCGAGGCATTGGGTTTGACTCGAAGAAGTCGTGGGCACTGCCTGAAACATTCACGGGTGTCATGCCTCGTACCAATCTCGATGAAAGTAGTTAATGGAAATGGGGGCGGTGGTTGAGACCTTTTCTCACCTCGTAAATGGAAAACAGGATGAGGACGACCGTGAGTGCAGATTGGCAATCTGAAGTTTTCTTCTAGACAGATTTTCCTGCAAAACACATAATTGAGGAGAGCTCACGTCTGACATGAGAAGGCCTACACAGTCTAATAGAGTAGGCACCAACTCAAAACTTTAAATGCAATGGTCTGATCATGCTCCTGGTAGTTGTATCAGTTCTGAGTATATATGCTCAATTTTGATATTTTGTTATGGTCAATGGTTGAGCTAGGCTCCCGCATTGTAAAGCTTTGATGAAAGCTCTCGTTATCTATTATGTAATAGGATTTGAGATTTCTTGTTTAATATAAGTCAACTTCTTTCCATCTCTCTATCAAAGTTGTGTTAGAACAATCGGTCATGGAGGATCCAGTCAAGGGTCATATGATGTTGTTATGAAAGTTTGATTTCAGCAGTATTGTGACCAATTTTAATCAATTTGTTTTGTTATCTTTTTCACTCTCACACTGAAGAGCTCGAGCATGGATGATCTAGTCGAGTTGTTGTAGCTGCATTGTGATGTATGTTTCATCATTGTGTTGTTATGACTATGTTGCTTAAATATACTTCAATGTCTGAAACTTTGAATCCAAGAGGATCTTATGTTTGAGTGTTTCCTCCTTAGGTTGTTGGGAGACCTGATGTCCATAGCATACCTTTACATTCTCCTCACCAAGTCTTCCTTCTATTCACCTTTAATCCAACTTACTGACTGGAGTTGATCAAGACCTCACTTTCATGTGCATACCAATCTCGTTTTCTGAGTTAAAGCGATATCATATTGAGTCTGCACCCATTTGAATTCTTTAAATTTTTTTGTGACATACAAATTAATGGGTATTGGGCTTACTCTCTCTGCAATCAGAGGGTGACTTCTAGTGCTAACACATAGCACTCTCAACAACTCAATATTTCATGGCTTTTCCAACTATACACACCCTCCTTTACTTCCAGACCGCATATATACATGACCACTTCCACTGTAGCCTACGTACACCTAAAAAACTAGGATTTTCCAGTATTTCTGCAACTTTGAAACTTTCATCAACAACCCTTCTTTCTACCTTAGACTTGTGTAACTTCAGATGTATCAATGAGTACCTACAATAAACCTTACAAAATAATAGATATTCGATGTGCTCAATAGGTGCAAATAGGAGACCCTTTCTCTCTTATTTATACTCTCCAAGTATCTTCCTCAAGGGATTACCTTCTAACTAACTTAACCCAACTTCCTTCTTTTAGGGCTAACCCACTTTTAACCACTTGTTCATTTATAACCACTTTATCCACAAATAGTAAACTCACCACTTCAATTTTCCTGAGTTCATATTGCAAGATGTTTTTCTCAAGCCTTCTCCTCTACCTTCCGATAGGGGACACACTTGGGCTTCTCCCTATCCTTGATTTTGCGTGATCTCTCCTAGTGGATTTCCTTGGAGAATGATGGTGCCTTCTCATGCTTCTTAACTTTTCATTCCAGCGATCATCCCTTTTTCTTTGGGATCTAGATGTTGTCACTTGTCTAGCAATAGTTGCTTTCTTAGTGCCAAAGTCTTTGTTAAATTTCGTATGCAACATATTCATACTCTAGATTATTTCTTCATGTGCCTTCATAATCCTTTCATTATCGACCTTGTAGCTTTGCACTTCTTTATGCAATATTCTCATAGTCACATGATCCTTCTTTCCTCTCCTTCTATTAGACTTTGTCTCATCATTTCCCATGCTAACATGCAAACCTATGACCTCCTCCTCATGGATGTAAGATCCATGGGCATCTTCCATAACTCCATTCCTCATATAAGAACCAAAGTTGTTTACCTATACCTCTAATTCTGCAAAAACTGTGCATGTAATAATTATTGTTAGCACGTGCATATTATAAAACATTAAATTAATTAGAATACAAGTTATTATTCACATAATTATATGAATAACACAATAAACCAAGTCAAAATTTGATTCCTTAGACACATTCCTCTCTAAAACAACTCTCCAATGGCTATACTCATGCCTCATTATGTGTTATGAGCGAAAAGTTACAACATTCACAAGTTGCAATTTCCACTCACTTATTGTTGCATAATTTAATTTATTACTTCTTGATAAAATTTTGGTGCCAAAATCAAAATTATACATAGATATGTGTCTTCTCCTCCTTAATACATTTCCAATGACTATTCATTTTCTCAAATCTGAGCTCCGAGCTAAAAATTATGGTCCAGAGAAGTTTAGACAATTTTCCCATTTTATCCCTTTATGCTACATGTGTATTCTTTTTCTTCTTGCACATTTTTACATAACCATATTCCAAATATAGATCCATGGATATCTTATATGGTTCATAATATTTTCATAGAATTCTCTTGTGCCTCAAATGGACTTCCAAACAAGGAGTTATGTGATCCAGGTGGATATCGGGGGCCACCCACCTTTTCCAAATGGCTCAAAATAGTTTTCTGGCCATTCTGGCAATTTACTATTTTTAGCAGGTTTTCACTTCCGGGGCCATTTTGAGGGCCTAAATGAAGTTTTTTCGAGATCAGGGTTCTCAATGATAGTCGAAGGCATGATTGAGCCCCCAAAATGAATCTCCTCGACGATACCTTTCCAACGAGCTATCACACGCCTAAAACGGAGATCGTATGCAAAAGTTACGACCCCGGGAAGTTGATGCACCAACTTACCC
>ML787200.1:539290-557226 GCA_009831015.1 Picea engelmannii
CAACGCCTGCCGATAGCATCAGGCGCATCTTCATCAAGCGACCACTTTGGAGGCACCTCGCCTTTCAAGGTACAGGTTAATTTTGATATTCCCGTATTTGAAGGTCAAATAGATGCAGATGCCCTAGATAAATGGTTAAATCTCCGCTCTCATTTCGTGCCGAAAATAATCCGGATCATTATGCCCTCTGGAAATAAATTGGTGCTGAAATTTATACCCTTATTGTTTCAATTGTAACTTTCTCATATGAGCTCTATTTTGCGTCCAGAGTAGCTTGTTGGATAACTCTCTCCAATTTATTTTATTTAAGCTATAGACACAAAGTTTACCAAAAGTACACTACCTAAAAATGTCATTTAGGTCCTCAAAATAGTCTCGCAATTTTAAGACCTTCAAAAATATGAAAAAATCAGAAAAACTAATTGTTTTACTATTATAAGAACCTTTAAAACTGATTCGTTGATCTCAAATCGAGTGTAATCTCAATCATTGATATGATCTCTATCAGTGTGTAAAGACCCCAATCGTTACGACTCCAAGTGAAGAGAAAAGTGCAATTTCTTTTTTGTTTTTAGGCAGGAAGTCAACGACGACAACAATTGAACCACATATCCTGACAACGAACACCACGCATGCAAATCAGGCAACAGACGAAAATGACTCAACACACTAGTACATCGAGTAGCTGGGCAAAACATGTGAAAATCAAAGACATATAGAAATGACTACCCATCCGACACAAACACGACAATGCCTACAAGTTAAAGGAAAACATCCACAATCCCGACACAACGGCCTCAACGACTAGTAACTAGGAACCTCTATGGCACATCAGGCCCAACACATTAAGGCGTTACAGAATAAGGGCCAAAATCCTCTACAACGAATGAGACGTCCACATCGGGAAGCACAAGACTCCGACCAAGTTATCGCTCGCCTCTATCCATCAGGGTGCGCAATGATCACCTCATCAGGAGTCATGCCATCACCAGGTGATAGGCATGACAGTAACCCTAGCGCAACATAACATATCTAGACCAATAACCCAAGAAACTCTGATGCACTAGGAGACCGAATTAACTGTAAAAAATTACATGATGACTATACCCAAGTGCCCAAACAGCAAGTCGACAAGACGTAAGGTGACATCACTCAAAATAAAATGCTCAACTAACCGAAGGATTTCTTGGTTCCGACAAGGTGACCTGCGTGGTGAAACAACTATGACCAACCACCATTTACAATTCGCCTTAAGGCACAAGGCTACGCCATTCCATCAACAATGATCTGAACATGATGCAATTGACACTATTTATTATACAAGGCACCTTCATGTACTTGAACAATATTTATATAAGTAAAAGAATTCATTGATATATATAATATTAAAACTATTTAATTATTATATATCATTTGAAAATAACTATATCAACCCTTGTCAATTCATCTAATATTATTATCATTAAATTTTACATATCCTAAGAAGATTTCTGGTAAACCAAACTTCCCAATTTATTAATTATGGTTGGAACCCCATCCCCTATTCCATCGATTTACAGGTAAATTTTTACACTAACAAAATATCATTAAACAAATTAACAACATAATTCATGGAGGTGAAATGAATAAATAACTTGGTATATCATAAGGATCTTCAAAATAAATTAGGTTTCATTCGTAAATTATTTAACTCAACAAATATTATTTAACTCAACAAATTCATGTACATAACTTGACCTTTATGCATAACTTGGATTCACTATTCTATAAAAACTGAAACCAACAGATTATTCACATATCAAATATATCAATTTATTGTAATTTTTGTGTTTAGGGTAATGGTTGTGAGTTATCGATCAATTATATCGCTGTCCCTTTTAACCATATCGATTATCAATTGCATCGTAGTCTTTTAAACCATAATTCATTGTCCTTTGAAACTGAATCATAAATATTCCGCTATCTTTTAAAAGCATGACTTTACTATCTATTAATATAAAATATGCGGTCTATCCAGCTACTGACTAATAAAATCGATGTTTGATTAGATTTTGGATGGAATGCAGTCAACACGGGAAAAATCTCCACGATGTCGATTCCATAAACACCATTGTCATTCACCTTCAACGCTGACATTCAAATGCAACCTTGTCCTTCATATTTGGATGATTAAGGTAACCGCTATCTAACAGTAACCTCGATGTTTATTAATAATTCAATTTGTTGTTTATATAAATGTTGTTTCATTTCTAGTCTATATTCAATCGTTGTCTAAAATATCAGTCAATTTGTTGTCTATAAAATTGCTAATTCAATTGTTGTGTGTTACAATATGTAATGTTGTGTACACAATAAATATCAAATGTTTAATATGATGTTACATTACGATACGTTGTTAATATGCTAATTACACAATCGTTGTCATATAATCGCTATTTCAATGTTGTGTGATAAAATATATAATGCTCTGCACACAATAAATATCAAATGTTTACTATGATATTGCATTATGATATCGTTGTAATTTATTATAGCATGAAAAATCGCAGTCCAAACAACATGTAAAATCATAGTAAAATCGTTGTCATTCAAGATTGAAAACACAGTCAATCAAGGTAATAATTCACTACCATTCAAAGCATAATTTCGTTGTCTAACAGGGAATATACACGTTGTCTAATAAAATATTGAATCATTGTCCATTCACACAGGATAACGTTGTGTTTAAAAAAAGAAACACAGGCATAAAACGTGAAGAGATATATCTCAAATCGATGCCTTATTATGGAAGAAAAACACAGACTATCACCCAAAATCACAGGCATATAATTACACACACACTGATTGAATAATTCGCCGATAAATCACAATGTAATTCGCTGGTAAAAACGCAGGTGTCACAATGAATTTCGTTGTCATTAAATATAGATTTAGCAGCCACACATTATGTATAAAATCATTGTAAAAGAAACGAGATTCATCATCTCTCGACTAGAAACTATCAAAAATGTTGGGAAATTATCATAAAACTTAGGGAATTGAGTAACAACACAGACACATGATTAAAATGAAGATCCTTTTGGAGTTTAATCAATCCAAAATGCAGAGGTTTAACATTCAAGCACTGGGTAATATGCCAAGAAAGCGTAGAGATAAAACGCAGAGATAATCAACAAAACACAGAGTTACTCAGCACAAGGAGGCACAAGACAATCGTTCAACTAAGAATCAATCAATTGAGAGATAAGTAAGGGTAGACAGTTGGGAAAGGATTATCATTCTCTCATCATCCATGCACAAAAAAGCAGCACATTAGAATCTATAGGTCTATAAACAACGAAGTGACGACCGTCGATTCGGCTCCTAGCCAACTCCTCAAGCATGGACTAATGACCTATGGATAAGGACGGAAAGATAAAGAACAATATCTTCATAAAAAACAATAAAACCCACATAGATAAGTTACTGAAATTAGAAGTTGGGTTCGCTAAGGGAAATCCATTCAGAAAAAAGAAAGCAAAGGAAATGCAATACCATAGGCAAACAGGTGGAGGATAGCACATGGAAATGAAATCTTAAATGAGCATAGAGAAATAACATGAGTAAATTTAAATTCATTTCAAGTAACAATTAAACTGGCGTACCTTAGCCAAACACGATTTCTAGTAGTTTTTGTCCTACACACTCCGTCCAGTTTCTGTTTGCCAACTGATGTGACCTCACTGGTACCTCCCAGCCAACGCTAGGGGTACTCTTCTTCCCACTGAGCCTCCCGAGCCACAAAGGGGCCACGCACACTATACCAGAGAACAACTAGCACCCAACTCACCTCGAAAGGTCGAGCTACCACTCGTTACCCGAGCTGGGTATCCCAACTCCCACAAGATAAGTTCAGTCAAGGAAAAAATTCAGCAGCGTAACGTTACGCATATAGATTAGATCCATACTCCTCCTCCTCCATCCTTTTTATAGAGTTTTTAAGTGATTTCTTTCCCAAATTCTCATTTAATTTCTTTTTCATTATTTTAATCTGGAAAAAAACCTCCCCCGTACACATGTTACCTGTTCCCCTAGTTGCACCAAAAAATAATTTCATTATTTATTTAATTATTCCTATTTCCCTCACCCACCAAAAATCATTCATAAAAACTCTTCTTGGTGTCCCAATATTCCCTTACACATTTTAAATGACTTATGCCTTTACTAAATTCCTAGTTGAGTTCATAATTAGAAAGTTCTTAAAGGCAAGATTCCTTACTATGTCAGACATTTAGCTTTTTCCTTATGTTTCCCTTTTTCTGTATGTTTCCCCTTTTTTCCTTCGTTTCCTATTTCTTTAAGTTTCCCTCTTTTCCCTTTTTAATTAAAACTCAAATTAGGAAGTGTAGAAAAACCACCTTTTACCCCTTTTTCTTTTTAATTAATAAAATTTAATTAGCATATGTAGAAAAAAAACAATCATTTCCTTTTTAAGTTTTAATCCCCCAATATAATTTGATTTTAATAAATTAATTGAATTTCTTACCCCCTTCTCATCACATGTTTAATTATGATTATTATTTTTTACCACAAGTGTCACTTAGACCTAGATTTTAATTTCACTAGGTTGGGTGACATTTTTATTAGGAAAAAATTGTTTTTAAATATTACTTGTCACATCATTCATTCTAAGGCCATCGAGGTTTATTCACTTACTAGTTAAAAACGCGACGGACCCTTCAGGACGCACTAGGTGCTCCAAGGGTGTCGCTCGCCTCTTTACGTTTTCCTTGTGCGACGTGCCCTTCAGGATGCACTACATGCTCCAAGGGTGCCACTCGCCTCTTGACTGACTTGGTAGACATAAAAAATACCTGGAGTCAATACTCTGTCAGGTGATCTTGTGGGAGACTAAGGGCCTCTAAGGAATAAGGCCCCTGCCTTATTGCACGCCCCTTAGAATCATCATGAGCGACTGTCACAGTCTTCCCTCATGACATCATGGGTATTCTTGAACTAGGTAATCATTAACCTACAGTTTGAGCCACGGTGGGAGTGCTAGTACGTTGTGGCAGGGTTGTTTTCCACACCTCTCCCTCAAGTCTCTGGTTGTCATGCATGACCCCTCTACTCCACATGTGATTCTGGTGGACAAGCTATTGTCAACCTGCATCATCAATGAATCATGTCAGCAATAATAATCAATAATAATAACATCTAATCAGATGTACATATGTCATATCAACAACAATCAAACCCAAATAGTCCACTCCCTAACTTGATCCGGAGTCCAAGGGGTTTCATATATGCCTCTGCATCCTCAAGGTCCAAATTCCTACACACTCAGGAGAGCCTAGTCATTATCACATGTCTATGTCAATACAACAAAATAACATATCATCTTATCATAATTCCTCATAATCATAATCAAATGGCCAATAGTATAATAATCTGGATCACTTGCAAGGAAGTGTCCTCAAAGAAGAAGTTTTCTCAGTGCGCGCAAGAGCAGGATGTTACATACACCCCCTCTTAGTCTAAACTTCGTCCTGAAGTTTCACAGTACATAAGTGCTGAACTAAAGTGTATCACAGTATCACAAGTCTATCTATCAAACAAAAATGGAAAATGTTGGTGCATATCATATGTGTCCTCCCAGGTCGTCGAGTGCGAACTATAGTCCAATGCAATGGTCCAAGTTGCGGATTGGCTCAACCGTGAGCGCACCCTCATCTGATACTTGCATGGTTCTCAAGTCAAAACATGTATAGGATCACTAACATAATGTCTCAAACAAAGATGATAAATACATCGTGCATACGCCTCAAGGATCAGGCAAGGCTAGTCAATAGGCCACGGCCCTCTCCTTTCCACAATATCGCAAGATCTCGTGAACCTAGGAGAGAGTTTAGCACCCTTTCCAAACATGATCGAACTCTTATGCAGTTTCACCCGCAAGAAGGCTCGATCACCAACTTTGTAACTACGGTCGACACGGTGTGCATCATCATAACTCTTCTGCCAATCATGCGCTTCTTTGATCCCTTGTCTTATTGTTTGTATTTGATCTTCCATTTCTTGGATTGCTTCTAGTCCCACCAAGACCCTTTCCTCAAGTCAATCCCAACTCAAAGGCGTCTGACACGGTCGCCCGTAAAGAAACTCGAAAGGCTCCATATTAATAGTGCTTTGATAACTGTTGTTATATGTGAATTCTACCAATGGCAAGAATTCTTCCCAACACTTATGTTGGTCCATCACGTACATGCGCAACATGTACTCCAAGATTTGGTTTGTTCGTTTGGTCTGCTCGTCTGTCTCTGGGTGATACGTTGTACTAAAGTCAAGTTGGGTTCCCAGGGCCTCTTGGAAACTAGAACAAAATCGTCCAGCAAACACCGATCCTTGATCAGATATAATCCTCTTAGGCATGCCATGTAGCCTCACAATCTCACTGATGGAAACTATAGCTATGTCAAGAGCCTCATACGTCATATGCAAGAATAAAATGACCACTCTTCATCAGAGTGTCGACTATCACAAAATTGAGTCCTGTCTCCTTGCCATCAGTGGCAATCCAATAATGAAATCCATCGAAATGACCTCCCATTTCAATTCTGAAATAGTGTGTGGTTGCAGTAATCCTAATGGATGTCTATGTTCAGCCTTCACCTACTAACATTCTAGACATATGGCCACATAGTTGACTATGTCTGCCTTCATTCCTTTCCAGAAGAATAAGGGTTTAAGGTCTGCCCTCATCTTCATGACTCCTGAGTGAGCCATGTATCCTACTCTGTGAGCCTTGTTTAGGATCAACTCCTCAACTCGTCATTCGATGGTACATAAATTCGATTGTTAAATCTCAATAATTTGTCACTGTCCAACGTAAATCCTGCAAATATTGGTACCATCATGGTGTTTTGTCTGATAAAATCCTTGACCTCTTTGTACCAGTCATCGTCACGCTGTAAAGTTAGAATATTTTCACGTAGATTCGTCTGAAGAAGAATCACCAAAAATATGTGCGGTCTCCGACTCAATGCATCAGTCACTCTATTCATTGTTCACTTTATGTAAGTAATCTCGAATCGTACTCATTGAGCAATTCCGACCAATGTTGTTGTCGCGCATTCAAGTCGCTTTGCGTAAAGATGTGTTGCAGTCCATAGTGGTCCATTTTTTGTTCGAATGTCCATCCAATAAGGTAGTGTCTCCAAACTCTCAAGGCATAAACAATGGCTAACAACTCCAAATAGTGCATCGCATAGTTCTCCCCATGCCTTCTCAGCTTCCTCGAGATGTAAGCGATCATTCGACCGTCTTGCATCAAGACTCCGCCTAAGATTTCCTTGGATGCATCAATGCATACCAAGACATCTACGCCCATGTCAGGGACCTTTAGTCTCGGTGTTGTTGTCAACATCTCCTTGAGCCTCCGAAATTCTTCCACGTGTTTCTCGGTCCAAACAAACTTCTTTTTCTTCTTCTGCAATTCCATGATCGGATTTGCTATCTTCGAAAATCCCTCGTCGAACCATCGATAGTATCCTGCTAAACCCATGAAGCTATGCACTTCTGCGACATTCGTTGGCATAGGCCATTCCATAATAGTCTCGACCTTTGTTGGATCCATGGTGATACCTTCATCGGACATGACATACCCTAAGTAGTGAATCTTCAATTGATAGAACGAGCATTTAGACAATTTCCCATACAATTTGTTCTCTCGTAGACACTGTAGTACCAAGCGCAAGTGCTCATCATGCTCCTCCATTGTCCGAGAGTAAATCAAAATATCATCAATGAATACTTGGAGGAACTTGTCCAAGTACTCGCGAAACACCCCATTCATCAAACTCATAAATACCCCTGGGGCGTTCATCAGTCCAAACGGTAAAATAGTAAAATCGTAATGTCCCAACCTCGTCTTAAATGCAGTCTTATGGACGTCATCCTCTTGATCTGTAACTAGTGATACCCTAATCTCAAGTTGATCTTTGAAAACACTATCGCACCCTTCATATGATCAAACAGATCATCGATCCTTGGCAACGGATGTTGATTCTTGTTTGTTTCCTTGTTCAATTGACGGTAGTCAATGCAAAGTCTCGATGACCCATCCTTCTTTCGTATGAAAATAACAGGTGCACCCCACGGTGACACACTTGGATGTATAAGTACTAGGTCCAACAATTCCTTGAGTTGCATTCTCAACTCCTGTAACTCTGGGGTCGACATCCGATAAGGCGTTCTCGCTATCGGTTCAGTCCCCGGTTTTAGGCCTATGGTAAATTCCAATTCCCTCTTTGGTGGCATTCCAAGTAACTCCTTCGAGAAGACGCCCGCAACTCTCTCACCACCGGAAGGTGTTCTATACCTTCCGCTACTCCCTTTTCATTTAATGCAAGGATTACATAAATCTTACATCCCTTATGCATGCTCTTCCATAGCATCAAGGAAGATATGAACCTTAAGGAAACTCCCTGGTTTTGACCTACAATCATGTGTATTTGTACCTCATCATCAACCAAGATCGACAGTTTTGTCTTACAGTTGAGTATCGCCTCATGCAATTCCATCCAATCTGTATCGATCACGACGTCATAAGATCCTAAGATCGCAACGTACAGGTTGGCCCTAGTGACAACTCTCCCAGGTTAAGGCTACAACCTGTAATCTTCCCACCAACCTTCTAATTGGCTCCAGAAGCCATTTCTACAAGGCTAAACTCATCATGTTTGACTGCCTTTACCTTAATCCTTTATAGCGGTGCACCTGAAATGAAAGTCTTGGTAGCACCGTGATCTATCAAAATACTAAGGGTCTGGTCAGCAACGGTACCTGACATCTCGAGCACATTCGACTGGTGCTCCACCTGACGGTTATTCACCGCTACATGAATCCGATGGGCCTTGCCCAAATCTCCCATGGTAGTGGGTCCGACTGATCCATATGTTCTAGTCCTCTCCTCTGGGCAGTCACGTTGGTAATGTGGCTCCCCACAATCCAACACACTTTCTTCGGTCCATTATTCCTCATACCCCAAGTAGAAACTGAATTCTAACATTAAGGCCCAACACAAACCTTTTGACCTTAAGTTTCTTGGTAATTTGGTGCGGAGCATACCGAAGCAGCTCCAAAAATGGACCTTGTACTCGGGCACCATACATTCTCCATGTCGCAAGGCGTTGAACTCATTGATCTGACGCTCATCAAATTCCTCAGAAAGATACGTCTCCTGGAATTGTTCCTCGAACAGTTCCCATGACACGTCTTCAACGGCCATGTTCAAATGTGACAGGAGCGTCTTCCACCATAGAAGAGTGCTCCCCTTCAGTTGAAGACCGCCATGTAGACCTTCGTGTTGGAAGTATATTCTCAAAGTGCAAAGCAGATCGCTATACTCTCCCACCATGCCTCGACGGCTACATCGTCCGGGGCACCAAGAACTCAGGAAATTTCACCTTCTCGAGTTCACAGTGAATACTAATGGTACTGGCTGGGCATTATGTGTACCCTCAGGGGTACAGGCACCCTGGCCTCATCTCAGTACAGAAGGTGAATCAAGGCCTCTGACCATCTCTAGAAGGACCCTGTCACACCATCATCATCCCTTACAACAATCGAATCCAACCCAAGGACTTGTTCTTCCCCTTGGGTGTTAGACTCCGAGATTGTGGGCACCTATGGATCGGGTTAATACTCAAGCATTTACTGCAGTGAAATCCTGGCGATCCATAGTCGTAGGGTTGAACCCGCTCTAATACCATATGTAAAGACCCCAATCGTTACAACTCCAAGTGAAGCAAAAAGTGCATTTTTTTTTTGTTTTTAGGAAGGAAGTCAACAATGACAATAGTTGAACCACATAACCTGACGATGAACACCATGCATGTAGATTAGGAAAAAGATGACAACGACTCAACACACTATAACATCGAGAAACTAGGCAAAACATGTGAAAATCAAAGACAGATAGAAACGACTACCCTTCCGACACAAACATGACGATGCCTACAAGATAAAGGAAAACATCCACAATCCCGACACAACGGCTTTGACGACAAGTAACTAGAAACCTCTATGTTGCGCAAGGCCCAACGCATTAAGGCGTTACAGACTAAGAACCAACATCCTCTACAATGAACAAGACGTCCACATCGGGAAGCACAAGACTCCGACCAAGTTATCACTCGCATCTATTCATCAGGGCGTGCAATGATCCCCTCATCAGGAGTCATGCATCACCAGGTGATAGGCATGATATTAACCCTAGCACAACATAACATATCTAGACCAATAACCCAAGAAAATATGACATGCTATGACATTGAATTGACTGTCAAAAATTACATGAAGACTATACCCAAGAAGCAAGTCGACAAGACGCAAGGTGACATCACTCAAAATAAAATGCACAACTAACAAAATGATTTCTGGGTTGCAACAAGGCGACCTGCATGGTGAAACAACTATGACCAACCACCATTTACAATTCACCTTAAGGCACAAGGCTACGCCATTCCGTCAACAATGATCTGAACATGATGCAATTGAAACTATTTATTATACAAGGCACCTTCATGTACCTGAACAATCTTTATATAAGTAAAAGCATTCATTGATATATATAATATTAACATTATTTAATTATTATATGTCATTTAAAAATAACTATATCAACCCTTTTCAATTCATCTAATATTATTATCATTAAATTTTACATATCCTAAGAAGATTTATGGTAAACCAAACTTCCCAATATATTTATTATAGTTGGAACCCCATCCCCTATTCCATCAATTTACAGGTAAATTTTCACACTAATGAACTATCATTAAACAAATTGACAACATAATTCATGGAGGTGAAATGAATAACTAACTCAGTATATCATAAGGCTCTTCAAAATAAATTAGGTTTCATTCGCAAATTATTTAACTCAACAAATTCATGTACATAACTTGACCTTGATGCATAACCTGGATTTGCTATTCTTTAAAAACTGAAACCAAAAGATTATTCACATATCAACTATATCAATTTATTGTAATTGTTTTGTTTTAGGGTAATGGTTGTGAGTTATCGATCAATTATATCGCTGCCCCTTTTAACCATATCGATTATCAAATGCATCGTAGTCTTTTAAACCATAATTTGTTGTCCTTTGAAACTGAATCATAAAAATTTTGCTATATTTTAAAAGCATGACTTTACTGTCTATTAATATAAAATATGTGGTCTATCCAATTACTGACTAATAAAATCATTGTCTGATTAGATATTGGATGGAACGCAGTCAACACAGTGAAAATCTCCACATTGTCGATTCCATAAACACTATTGTCATTCGCCTTCAACGTTGACATTCAAATGCAACCCTACCCTTCATATTTGGATGATTAAGGTAACCACTATCTAACAGTAACCTCGATGTTTATTAATAATTTGATTTGTTGTTTATATAAATGTTGTTTCATTTCTAGTCTATATTCAATTGTTGTCTAAAATATCAGTCAATTTGTTGTCTATAAAATTGCTAATTCAATTGTTGTGTGTTACAATATGTAACACACAATAAATATCAAATGTTTAATATGATATTACATTACGATATCATTGTTAATATGCTAATTACACAATCATTGTCATATAATCGCTATTTCAATTGCTATGTGTTACATATAATGCTCTATACACAATAAATATCAAATGTTTGCTATGATATTGCATTATGATATCACTGTAATTTATTATAACATGAAAAATCGCAGTCCAAACAACATGTAAAATCATAGTAAAATCATTCTCATTCAAGGTTGAAAACGCAATTAATCAAGGTAATAATTCGCTACCATTCAAAGGATAATTTCATTGTCTAACAAGGAATATACACGTTGTCTAATAAAATATTGAATCGTTGTCCATTCACACAGGATAACTTTGTGTTTAAAAAAAGAAACGCAAGCATAAAACGTAAAGAGATATATCTCAACTCGCTGCCTTATTATGGAAGAAAAGCGCAGACTATCACCCAAAATCGTAGGCATATAATTACACACACACTGATTAAATAATTCGTCGATAAATCACAATGTAATTCACTGGTAAAAACACAGGTATCCCAATGAATTTCGTTGTCATTAAATATAGATTTAGCAGCCACACAATATGTGTAAAATCATTGTAAAAGAAACGGGATTCATCATATCTTGGCTGGAAACTATCAAAAATATTGGGGAAAATATCATAAAACTCGGGGAATTGAGTAACAACACAGACACATCATTAAAACGCGGATCCTTTCGGAGTTTAATTAATCCAAAACACAAAGGTTTAACATTCAAGCATTGGGTAATATGCCAATAAATTGCAGAGATAATCAACAAAACACAGATTTACTCAGCACAAGGAGGCGCAAGACAATCCTTCAATGAAGAATCAATCAACTCAGAGATAAGTAAGGGTATACAATTGGACAAGGATTATCCTTTGCTCATCATCCATGCACAAAAAAGTAGGGCATTAGAATCTATAGGTCTATAAACACTGAAGTGGTGACCATCAATTCGGTTCCTAGTCGACTGCTCAGGCATGGACTGATGACCTAGAGATAAGGGTGGAAAGATAAAGCACAATCTCTTCATAAAAATCAATAAAACCCACACAGATAAGTTACTGAAATCAGAAGTTGGGTTCGCCAAGGGAAATCCATTCATAAAACAACAAGCAAGGGAAATACAATACCATAGGAAAATAGGTGGAGGACAGCGCATGTAAATGAAATATTAAACAAGCACAGAGAAATAACATGAGTAAATTTAAATTCATTGCAAGTAACAATTAAATCGGTGTACCTTAGCCAAACGTGATTGCTAGTAGTTTTTGTCCCGCACGCTCCATCCAGCTTCCGCTTGCCAATCGATGTGGCCTCACTGGTACCTCCCAGCCAATGCTAGGGGTAATATTCTCCCCCCTAATCCCCCCAAGCCGCAAAGGGGACATGCACAGTATACCAGAGAACAGCTAGCACCCAGCTTGCCTCGCAAGGTCGAGCTACCACTCGTTACCCGAGCTAGGTATCCCAACTCCCACAAGATAATTTCAATCAAGGTAAAAATTCAGCAGCGTAACGTTACGCATATAGATCAGATCCATACACCTCCTCCTCCATCCTTTTTATAGATTTTTTAAGTGATTTCTTTCCCAAATTCTCATTTAATTTCTTTTTCATTATTTTAATCAGAAAAAAAAACCTCCCACGTACACATGTCACCCATCCCCCTAGTTGCACCAGAAAATAATTTCATTATTTATTTAATTATTTCTATTTCCCTCACCCACCAAAAAGAATTCCTAAAAACGCTCCTTGGTGTCCCAATATTCCCTTACACATTTTAAATGACTTACGCCTTTACTAAATTCCTAGTTGAGTTCATAATTAGAAAGTTCTTAAAGGAAAGATTCCTTACTATATCAGACATTCATCTTTTTCCTTACATTTCCTTCTTTCTTTATGTTTCCCCTTTTCCCCTTAGTTTCCTATTTCTTTTAAGTTTCCCTCTTTTCCCTTTTTAACTAAAACTCAAATTAGCAAGTCTAGAAAAACCACCTTTTACCCCTTTTTCTTTTGAATTAATAAATTTTAATTAACATATGTAAAAAAAAACATTTCCTTTTTAAGTTTTAATCCACCAATATAATTCAATTTTAATAAATTAATTGATTTTCTTACCCCCTTCTTGTCACATGTTTAATTATGATTATTATTTTTTACCACAAGTGTCACTTAGACCTAGATTTTAATTTCACTAGGCTAGGCGACATTTTTATCAAGGAAAAATTGTTTTTAAATCTTACTTGTCACATCATTCATTCTAAGGCCATCTAGGTTTATTCACTTACCAGTTAAAAATGCGACGTGCCCTTCAGGACGCACTAGGTGCTCCAAGGGTGCCACTCGCCTCTTTTTGTTTTCCTTGCGCGACATGCCCTTCAGGACGCACTATGTGCTCCAAGGGTGCCACTCGCCTCTTGACTGACTTGATAGACATCAAAAACCCCTGGAGTCAATACTCTGCCATGTGATCTTGTGGGAGACTAAGGGCCTCTATGTAATAAGGCCCCTGCCTTATTTTGTGCCCCTTAGAATCATCCTGCGACTATCGCAATCTGCCCTCATGACATCATGGGTCTTCTCGAACTAGGTAATAGTTAACCTACAGTTCGAGCCACAGCGGGAGTTCTAGTAGGTTATGGCAGGGTTGTTGTCCACTCCTCTCCCTCAAGTCTCTGGTTTTTGTGCGTGACCCCTCTACTCCACATCTGAGTCTAGTTGGCAAGCTATCGTCATCCTGCATCATCAACGAATCATGTCAACAATAATAATAAATCATCATAACATCTAATCAAATGTACATATTTCATATCAACAACAATAAAACCCCAATAGCCCACTCCCTAACTGGATCCAGAGTCCAAGGGGTTTCATCGATGCCTCTGCATCCTCGAGGTCCAAAGTCCTGCACACTCGGGAGAACCTAGTCAATAGCACCTCTCTATGTCAATATAGAAAAATAACATATCATCGTATCATAATGCCTCATAATCATAATCAAATGGCTAATAGTATAATAATCTGGATCACTTGCAAGCAAGTTTTCTCAAAGAAGAAGTTCGCTTAGTGCGCGCAAGAGAAGGATGTTACACACTGATTGGTGATCAATGATTTCCTTTGGATGCACACAACATTTTCTCAAAAATACTAACCCGATCATCGACCATTGATCCTTTCCTTTGATAACAAATTTGCAAGACATCATTAAACCAACCGACCCAACCATCAGACTTCATCCTTCGACGATTTTTGTAGGCAGATGAAACACTTTACCATTTCAACTAACTCGACCATCATCCATAGGCCATTTTATGTTGGCTGACGTGGCATGACATGTGGATGATGATGTGGCATGATACGTAGACTCTAACATGGATCTCTCGCTAACGTCGCATGACACATGGATGTTGATGTGGCATGGCACTTCATCACTCTCTTTTCTTCATCGATCATCGACAAATTCTCTCGGGTGAAGTGAACACCTCACTGATTCTACTGACCCCTAACCATCAACGATCGATGCTTTATCTTACTCAATCAAAAAAAAAATTCTAAGACGACCAACCTGACCATCGGTCATTGACGATTTCTGTTTGGAAACTAAAACACTTCACCAATTCAAACAACCCAACCATCAGCTCTCGATGAATTCTCTTGGACAAATCCAACATTCAAAAAAAATTGACCCAATCCCCGATGAATTTGGACAGTTGATCTACCATTTAAAATGATCTTGGTCGTTGATGCATCAAACTTCACCCAAATCTACCGACGAGTCTCGACCGTTGATTTTCTCTATTTCACAAACCATGTTAGAGAAGCTTGCAAGAACTGGAACCATGAAAAACAAGAAATGACAATCATATAGCTACCAATGGATCAATATATTGATAGGCTAACACTGTAGAGAAAGGTAGGGACTTATGAATCCCCTCTTCCTCCTTGGGAGGGCTCTTGAGTTCCCTAATAGAGAGCTCTTCTCTTCATGCAATGGAAAATGACAATGGTGAAGAAATAGAATGCCAATCCTCTCAAGAGGTTAGTGGAATGGCCCTTTCTATAGTGCTTGAATTATTCAAAGAGAAAAGAGGATTCTCATGAGAAGCTTGCAAGAACTATAACCATGAGTGAAGGGTTTCATATTTGGAGTTATCCAAGACTTTAAGCCACCTTACTGTAAACAAATGAAACTTATTAAAATAGGCTTAGAGGTTTTATTTTTAAATTTTTGTTAATGATACAAATAAAAATATATAAAAATAAAAAAAAAACGTATTAAATTAAATTGATATTTTTTCCAAACTTTGAGTATGTTACAATGATTTTAATTTAGTACAATATACATTGACAAAATCATTTTTAACAACATTTCCTCTACTAAAACCACTTTGCAAATACCATGACCGAATAGTGACCCTACCCTAAAGGTACCAAAGCCACCATTATGTCACACCACTCAAAATCCTCATGGAAATAGGATTGTAGATGACCTACAACATTCACCTCCTGCTATGTCAACTTTAGATGTCCTTCAAAATTTCCCTTCACAAAAGAATCCTTTAATATCTTCTCTCTTACTTAGTGGTAGGGACTAACCATACATTAAAATTGATGTAGTTTAAAAAATGGAAGTGTCAATTTCAACATAAAATGAGTAGGAAAAATTGTTTTCTTTTAACTCTTTCATTTAATTTAATATAATATAAAATAACAAACCTATCACAAGTAGAACCATAAACAATTGGATTGTTTATCTCGGACTCTTCAGATTAATAATTGTTTTGTAACTAATTTCTTCAAATGACATGATTTATGTGAAGTAGTTTAAGCTTTGATCGTTGAGAGGAATTAGTTTCTTTTTTCCATCTCACCCACCCATTGTTAAATCATCGATCCATTGGTTTTATAATAATAATAATTTATTTTTAAGGTCACGACCAAGCCAAACACCAAATTGGTGTATGAGACCCCCTCCGCCCAGTCATTTTACTGGTAAAGTCTACGAAGGTGTACATACCCTACCCCCTATTCTAATATTCATGTTAACATAAATCTTTATGTTTTACAATTTACACATATTTAGATTATTATACTAGAAAAACAGGTTATATTGAAATGGTTTGGTTTATCGGTCAAATTTTTATTAATTTTTTGAAATTTATATATATTTTTATAATGTTTAACATTGCAAAACGAAAAATACAAATATGTAAATATATTAAAAAATAAATTATGTATTTGTTTGCTAAAAAGTGTGGTATGAATTTTCATCTCTCCACATATTTCCATTTAAGATTAAAAAAAAGGCAAAACTAGAAATATTAAAATTAATGGAAGAATTTTTTTTATGGAGAGTTAAGTGCCATTTACTAGATAGTAGTAGAACATGTTGAAGGTAATGATTCAAAGTCACAACAATATGGGTAGGTAATATTCATGATGACATTAATTGACTTGGCCTTTGAGTAGAAAGGAGTCGAGGGCCATGAAAGCCAGGGTCTGGGTGGTAAATAATGGTAGCCTTATGTTGAAACATTGGCACTGTGCATTTAACCCGAAGAAATAGATTATACGCTTCTAACATTTATGGGTCTTGATGCCTGGGTGTCCAATCACAATATGGAAATTGGAGGCTTTTAAGGAGATTGGGAACACGTTAGGAAAATTCTTACATGTTGATTCAATGTTACTGACAAGCTCAGATAGGCGGATGGGGAAATTGATAGTGGAATTTGATCTGTTTGAAGGGTTACCAGTTGAGTTAGAAATTGTGTGGTGTGGAACTGTGATTCAACGAAGGATGGATTATTTGGGGGTTCCTTTCATATGTGCAGTGTGTAAGGAGACGGGGCACCTGCGACATCAATGCAATGGGTTTAGTAAGAAAGCGATACAAGGAAGGTTTGATGTGGACGACGAAGTGGAAGTGAATATGCAACCATCGGTCATAAATATTGCCTCTAAAGAATGGATAGAGACCCTGCATCCTTCGACCTTGGATAGAGACACATAGTTCGGTAAGATAAACCTTTTATGTTCAAATATTTCTTCCAATCTGTCTATTAATAATGTTGGTGGGAGGAAGGACTTAGGGTTGAATTCCTCTAAGCCTGAGAATGCTACTAAGGAGAGGTTAGGTCCTGTTTGTAACCCTGTTTGTGTATAATTTTTTGAGTGTTTAAGAAAGAAGTGTGAGGAGGGAGCTCAGGAATATTTCTTAGAAGAATCTTTGGGTACAGGGAGGGTTTTGGAAGGGAAGGGAGTAGGATTCTCTATGGGAGGGGGGATTTTTGCTCGGTCTATGATGAATACGAACCAGTCTAGTGTGTTGGTGAAG
>ML787200.1:563513-604337 GCA_009831015.1 Picea engelmannii
ATATATATATATATATATATATATATATATATATATATATATCAAAGAATATATTCCCGATGTTGTCCAAACATCAACAAATTTAAGGGGTGTGTCTACTCACAGCTTGTTGGGAGAGGCTTCACTGTTGAAAGGGGTTGTTCATGGAGATCTGGAGAAATATTTTTCCCCGCTAAATACTAGAAGTGCAAGGAAGCTAGGGAAAGAGAAGGAGAATTTAGCTACTACCATTTCTATGATGGTTGATGGACCTAGGGAGCTTAGAGATCAGAAATCCCTAGCGAGGGTTAAAAAATGATTGTTGTTTCCCTAAATGTTAGGGGAGTGGGGGGAAACTCAAAGTTTTTAGCCCTTAAAAGGTTCTTAGAGTTAGAAAAACTAGATGTGTTATTTATCCGGGAAACAATGGTATGTGAAGAAAAAGCAAGAGAATTTTTTTTCAAATTGCTTCCTAATTGGTATTTTTGTGTGGTGGATTCTTCAGGACTCTCTGGTGGGTTGCTAGCTTCTTGGAATCCATGAAAAGATGAATTTTCTTCTTTTTTGACCCCTGCAGGGATATTGCTGGATGGATTAGTAAAAGATATAAATAAAAGAATGAAGTTTATTAATTTCTATGGACCATATTCTGACAGGGAGGTTTTCTGGGAGGTTATTAAAAGGAATGGGATACTAAATGAACACAATCTTAATCTGGGGGGAAACCTAAACTTTACTATTTCAAACAGAGAAGTGTAGGGAGCCCATGCTAGAGTTGATCCCTTACATATTTATTTTATCCAATTGATACAAGTTGAGGGACTGGTGGATGTTGAGCCTTTAAAATTACTCCTTACCTAGAGAAATGGCAGAGGAGGTCGGGACTACATTGCTAAGAGATTGGACAGATTTTTGATAGCTGAGGATCTTGCGGTGCCATGATTCAGTTACAGAATTTGGGTGTGTAATTTAAAGATCTCTTATCATATGCCTATTATTCTCCATTTGGAACAAGATAAAGGAAAGGTCTGCTACATTTTTAAATTTAATTATGTATGGCTTGAGGAACCAAAGTTTGTTAATTTAGTGAGATCTAATTGGTTTGGACTGTTGGTAACAAAGATATTAAATTATATGGATTCTTTGGTTAAAAAGGAAAAGATACTTAGGTCTCTGGTGATAAAATGGGAAATAAAGAAAAAAAGTGAAGCAAAGGAAGAGTTGGTAAAGCTTGAATTTGATTTGGATACACTTTACTATAATTTCCCCAGGGGCTTTGAGAAGGAGGAGGTTAAAGTGTTGGTAATTGAAAAAGAAAAGAGGAAAATGGTTCTACTGAGACATGAGGAGGAAACTTGAAGGAAAAAGAGTAGGATAAACTGGTTGGCTTCAGGAGATAGGAATACTAAGTTATTTCATGCTTATGCAAATTCCAGAAAACAGAACAATACTATTTGGGATATTACTAAGGAAGATGGAACAATGATCACTAGTAATCAAGGTCTACAAAAGGAAGCAGTTGGAAATTTCTAGAATATATTTAAGGCTGAGACTAACCTCTCCATATCTGATCAACTAGCAGTTTTAAGGAATTATCCAATGATGTTTTCAGAGGAGGAAGGCCTCAGATTGGCTAAGCTAGTAACTTTAGCAGAAATACTGTCAACTCTTAAAGGTTTTAAAGCTTCAAAAAGTCTTGGGTCGGATGGCTGGACTGTAGAATTTTTTCTGGATTTTTTTTTATCTTTTAGGTAATGATATTTTGGAGATGGTTGAAGAGTCTAGGAGGAAAGGTAGGGTAACTGGAGCTTTGAATGCTAATTTTCTTGCACTTATACCTAAGAGTGATAAACCAGAATCCTTTGGAGGATATAGACCAATTGATTTATGCAACTTGGTGTATAATATCATAACTAAAATTATTGTTACTAGAATAAAATCATTTCTGTCTTTTGGTATTTCAAAGGAACAATTTGGCTTTCTTGAGGGCAGACAAATTATTGATGCCATTGGTGTTGTACAGGAAGATTTACACGATATCAAGGTAAAAACTATCAAAGCACTAGTCCTTAAACTAGATTTGATAAAGGCTTATGATAGAGTGGACTGGGGATTCTTAAGGCTAGTTTTATTATAGGCGAGAATGCATTTAGAAGCTACTGATTAGATTTCGGGGTGTGTGAATTCTGCAAATTTTGTTGTGTTGATCAATGGTAGGCCTACCAGCTTCTTTAAAAATACAAGGGGATTAAGGCAAGGGTGCCCTTTATCTCCTTTACTTTTTCTTATTGTTGTTGAAGGGCTAAGCAGATCCATACATGAGAAAGTTAGGGAAAAGAAAATAGAAGGAATCTATGTGGCAAGAGGGATAAGAATTACACATTTGATGCTTATGGATGATGTAATTTTGTTTGGGAGAGGAAACATTATTGAATGGGAAGTTTTTAAGGAGATCCTGGATCTATTTTGTAAGGCAACATGGATGACCTTCACCCCACATAAGTCCTCATTCCTAGAAGCAGGATGGGTAGCAGAGGACCTTGCTTTATTGAAGGAGATTTTGCCTTTTGAAGTAAAACCAATAGATGTTGGTTTTAAGTATCTTGGGTGTTTTTTAAAACCTAGCTACTATACTAGGGCAGACTGGAACTAGTTGGAGATAAAATTTGAAAATAATTTTGAATTGGAGTAGTAGGTGGATAACTTTAGGGGGAAGGGTCACACTCGTCAAAGTTGTCCTCGAAAGAATACATGTGTATTGGATTTCTTTGGCTAAGGTACCAAAAAGTATTTTGATTAATATGAGAAGGAGGATGTTCAGTTTCATGTGGACTAGTAAAAAACTGAAAGAAGGGATGCATTTGATAAGTTGGAAAAAGATTGCAAAACCAAAAAAAGGTGGGTGGGTGGGGTATTAAAAATATTTTTTCCTTTGGAAAAGCCTTAGCGGCTGAAATTTTTTGGAGGTTCCTTATGGTGCCTGGTCTTTGGCATGAGGTGATACTTAAAAAATACCTTAGGAAGAAAATTGTTGTTGAGTGGTTCAGGGAAGGCTGGAAAAATTGGACCGGTATTTCAAATATTTGGAGAGCAATCATCTCTTCAATAACTATTATAACTGATTGGTTGGCATGGAAACCCAGAAATGGGAGGGATATCAGAATTGGAGTTGATCCAATGGTTGGGGCTCACACATACTTTAAATTGTCAAGGAATCTCATACTTGCACGCTCAAGTATGAATTCTCCTTAGGTACGCTCAATATTGATGTACTGTGTGGATTTGATTTATCCATGTATTGTGATAGCGTGTGAAGCTTTATTCAAGCATATTATAAAGAGTGTGTTTTTTTTAGGGATATATTTCTCACTTAAATCTAGCTTTATGGCACTTGATTAAGTTTCCACAATTTTCCATCCAACATAGACAAGGATTATGCCCCTATGGCATTCTTATTTTAAGATATTTTCTGATTTCACAACGGAAACTTTGACAAATCACTTTAAAACTATATTTCTTAAATTAAAGTTCATTTTTTATGTTAGAGTTAATGCTTACTTTACTAGAGTTAGTTTGGGCTTGTTAGATCTAGTTAGTTGTGAGAGATCTTCTCAAACTATCAGATCTTATTTATGTGTGTGTGGTTGAGAGATTTCCTTATGAGTTTTTTATGTCGTTGAGGAAATTTTCTTATATAAATATGTGTTTGATTGATTAATAAAAATATATAGATTTTGTGTGTGCAATCTAGTTCTCTAATTTGGTATCAACGTTGGTTGCTCTAGACTTAAATCTCTCACGAGAGGGTCCAGGAATATCAGAAAAAATGTGAGAATATAGTGTGTTGTTGTGCATATGTGTTTTGTATGTTTTGTTTGAGATATCGTTGCCCAGATATTCGCTAACCAAACGATTGGAGAAATGGTTGAGTAGGAGAATTGCTTTGACAGGCTTGCACGGATCAGATTTATGTGTGCAAGCGTAGGAGTTAGGTGATCCTTAGTTTCAGCCACAATGTGACCATTTGGAAGGCTATCCTCTATTTAATATCATTGGAGATGAGTATCTCATCTTACATCCCTCAAGCTTAGGTAATATCACGGATAATCCTAGCATCACAATTATTAACTACAACCTATGAACTACTATGTCGATGGATAAGTGTGATCTTCCAGGTAACTACTCTCATTTTCATATGGCCCATGGATACAACAGTCTCATGCTTTGGAGGCATTGTAATGAAAGTATTAATGGGGAGAGTTTTAAAAAAATACCTTTTATGTGGCGATGATTGGTACTCCATTTCCAATCCAGAATCTCGAAGATGCTTCTGCCAAACTAATCTTCAAGTGCCAATTAGTGAGAACTTCTCAATCAAATGGAATGAGGATCTGAGTACACACATATTATTAGGTTTTGAAATAACATGGCTTGTTGACTTGAACAAAGATCGAAGTTGTGGTGCTTGTTTGGACATCATGGGGTGTTGTGGTTATAAAATTTCAGAACCGAGTTCAACATTTCTTTGTTATTGTTCTGATGGCAACTCACATTCAGACATATGCTCTGCCAATGCTATTGGTCAAAATAAAAACAAGTGATCCATTCTAGTAGGTTGCTCCATTGGAGGAGTTGCATTGTCAACAATAACACTAGTAGTGTTCTTAATATGTCCGTGAAAAATCAATTCTTATGGGAGAAATTGTGTTCATTTTATTTTATTGGAGTAGAAAATTTGTGAATGTGTATTAGCATTATTTTGTTTGTAAAATTATATTATGAAGAACTAATTATAGAAGAGAGTGACATAATGCAGGCTTGTAGTTCTTGACATTGGATTATGTCTATAGTCTCTTATAAACTAGTGATTCTTGTTGTACTTAAATGCTCCAAGAAGAATGGTTACATGTTATCTTTGTGTGTTTGTGTATGTGAAAAAAGGTAAGTTGTATGATTGACTACTGGATACGTTCAATATCTAGACTACTCTCCTATACCACTGGCGAATACAGTGGAAGACCATGTACTTCGATAGATGGAAGTATGTTAATAGACTGATTCAATATCTAGACTATTCTTCAGGGTATGTCAATAATCCTAGGTCCGACAAATATGTCATGGATGGTCATAAGCAATTGTATCTTAAATGTATCAAGTTGTATCTTGAAGTTGATGGTTGAGAAAGAGCGAAGTCTATGAGATTTCATAGTGGGTAGAGAGTTGATGAAGACCAGACCAAACAAAGTATGTGTATTTGATTTCAATTTTTTTCTTTGCGATGTAAGAATTAAGGGAGGGTGTTAGAGTCAATGCTTACTTTAATAGAATTGGTTTGAGTTTGTTAGATCTAGTTAGTTGTGAGAGATCTTCTCAAACTATCAAATTGAGATATTTCTTCATAAGTTTGTTATGTTGTTGAGAAAAATTTCTTATATAATATGTATTTGATTGATGAATACAAATATTGTATTCCACATTCTTTAATATCTATTTAATTGAAAACATTATAAATGAAAAGTTTTATTTTTTAATTTAGAAAAATCTATGAAAAAAATTAGGAACTTATTAAACACAATTGTATTGAAAATAATGGCAACTTAGATCTTTTATTTTTTTATTGATTAATGTACAACATCAAAATGTGATTGCAAAGCCAAATATGTAATTTTCATTTATTGTTTAATTGAATTTACATATATATAATGGAATTGGGTTCGTAAGGAAATAAACTTCATGTTTGAGGTGATTGTTTTTTTTAAAGATAAAGTCATGTTTTATTATATTTACTTTTCATTTTTTGATAATTTAAACTTTTTAATACATTAATTATTTTTAAATCGTTTTAAAATTGATTCAAATTTAAAATAAAAAAATTTAAAAAATAGTTTTTTCAATTTACTTCTCTAAAATCCTCATTCCACTACAGAGCCAATAGTAAGAAATCCAGAGTAATAAAAACTATGAGAAAGTCATATTTCCAGAATTTGTGATGGCAAAAATAATATCCATAAGCTAAAACTAAACTAAGATTTGGCTTTGAACGAGGAATAATAGAATTAGTGTACCAGAAATTTTATGAAAAAAATTGTCATTTACAAATTGAGTATATATATTGCAATTCAACGTGGATTTGAACGTAAATATAGTTGTCATTTTGAAAAGCTTTATATTGTCTAATTAATTGCAATCTGGAAAATTTTATATTATTATTTGAAAGATCGTGTTGTCTAATTAGAATCTCAAATAGTGGCTTTTCATTTTTCTAATAAAATTTAGCTACCACAAGGAAGTATCTGAGGTTCCATATATGAACTCTACATCTTTGTATTTTGGTTTTTTGTCACAATTCCATGTAATGAATCATTTTCTTTCAACTATATATTGAGGTTCCATATAGGAACTATGTATGAACTATATATCTCTTTATTTTGGTCTTTCTTACACAATTATATATATATATATATATATATATATATATATATATATATATATATATAACATAATTATTTATATATAAATTTTTCCATAATATTTTAATTCTATTATAAAAGTTCATATAAATTTTACCATGATATTTTATATTTATAATTTGAAATGAAATTTCTTCTAAAATTGACTTCAAGTCAATGCAATTTTCTAACACAAACCAAACATTGTTTTCGTGTTATTATAAAAGTTTATATAAATTTTACCATAATATTTTATATTTAAACCAAGCATGGCTTTAAATGATGTTTTACATGTTAAAATAAAATTTTAAATAATCATTTTATTTAAATATTTTTTGTTTTTATTATTATTATAGAGTTATTATAAAAGTTAATATAAATTTTATCATGATATTTTATATTTAAACTAAGTATTGTTTTAAATGATGTTTTGAATATTAAATATTATTTTAAGTAATCACTCTATTTAAATATTTTATTTTTTTTCATTATTATTATAAAGTTAACCTTGTTAATCAAAATTTTAAAAATGGTAAATAAAGTTTTGAATATCAATTAAAAAATAAATAATAATAAATTTTTAGTGTATATTTTTTAATAAAAAAATACTACTTGTACTTTTAATATGCATTTAGCCACTAGAGTAACTCGGGTTAACAATTGATCACTTGTTTTTAAAAGATAACCCTATTTAAAATTCTAAGATTCATATAGTTGTTGTTATTTTTGTGTGTTTTCATAATGTGTAACGACCCTCGTCGTTATGACAACATACGACGCATAACAAGTGCCATTTTTCTTTTTTTTTTAAAGCAAGGAAGATAATGTCGTTAATACAACGACACCACTTGACAATATCACATCAATGAATTTAACGCAGCATATAAACATAAAAGGCATAGCATGTTAGCACACCATTTATGCGTAAAATAAATAATCGACACCCGATCATTCTGGTGACCAATCAATGCGCGCCAGCAGGGAAGTCCAACCATTATACCTTTCTTCCTCCAATGCCTTACAAGTCACGCACACGAGAGATAACTGTTATAGAATGGTTGTTCAACCACCCAAGGAATTAATAACTCAACTACATTTAAGACTACCCTTCAAATAATTAATTTTATGCGTGCTAGCATTCGATGCACCTCATTAATCATAAATCAACTCTACCATCAGAAAATTGTACCAGGCATAGCATAACCCACCACAATTCTATTATTAACTTAACATAAAAGTCATCAAGCAACAACTATACTTGTCCAATCAAGGGTTTTACTAATCCAACTCAACTATATTCCTTAACTTCTCTAAAATTTATTATTTATTAACACAAGACTAGACTAGTCATAAGAAAATTCTAGTTTCCACTCAACACAATCCCTTTCTACTTTTATTTTTGCAACACAAATCCGTGGGTAAGGTTTGAAAAATAAAAGTCTCCTAAATAAAATTTTGCCTTGTTATTTTTACAATACACATCAGAGCTGATAACAAATGGAAATAAAAAGTCTCTTATTAATAATGCTCTTTATTTTTACAGTACACATCCGCGGTTAGCAAATTAAAAATAAAGAGTCTTCAATAATATTGCAATTTAAACAATGAAAAATAGCAATTTTGTCCAAATTTACATCATTGTATGGGCAAAAACCAAAAAGTAAAATGTTTAGCCAAACCCAATATAAATCTATTACCAATTTAATATAAATCAATTTTTAAATAAAACAATTATATTACCTATCTATATAAATATTAATATATATATAATGTCTTCTTGAATAGAATTGCTTGAACATTTTATTCCTCATTTTAAAAATATCACAATTATTTGCTATTATTCCAAAAATATCCCCAAAGAGATGTCATTACATATGTAAATGATTTTGTGATCATTAAACCACCATCTCATGTTCCATTATACTTTTCTGCCCCAATATACTGCGAATGAAAATATTTTTCACATACTACAAGTTAAAGAGATTTTTAATACGAAATTCAGCAAGTTGCGTTGATGTTATAATGATACGGCGGATTCTATGAACAATTAGTGTGAGAATATGAATCTTACACGTCTCAACTTCCAAAATGGGTAGAAATATGGTGCGGAATGACAACGATTGAAAATAATATCATCAATGCACTAGGAGTTTATGAATAATACATATTCATAATAAAGAGTCCCCAATAATATTGCCCTTTTTATTTTACCATAAATGTCATCGGGTAACAAATGAGAATCAGCGATCCAGAATACCCTGGACCACCCTTCACAACCTCCGCCAGTGTCCCTGTCGATTAACTAAAAGTTAACTTATCTATTGTCCCAGGGAGTTCACCTGCCCTCTGTTTCTTTACATGGTCGGGTCCGGATACAAAGAACCACTGTTTTTTATTGAGTTGGGTTCCACTCTTTGGATTTTTCTTGTTTAACTACAGGACAACTAGTACCGCATTGTTTTTGGTTTTTAGACTCATTGTCCAGCTAACAGTCTTTCTGATCTTCGTCTTCCCTCATTGGCTCTGACCTCCTGACTTGTTCTCACTATTCTGTAAACTTCAGTCACTGTTTTTTCAGAGCTTCCCAACCGACAGATCCTTTCCTTTCCACCTCGATCTTCCTCCTTCTGGGCCTACAGTCTGGTCACCGCTTTATATAATGGATCCGCTCACATTTCCTCTGATGCAGCCTACAAATGAACTCATCTGGAAACAGGTGGGCCTGTTTGAAAAACTGGATTCCATCGAATCTACGCGACAGTCTTTTCCCCCCAAGCCTTCATTTTCAAATTTTCCCCCTGTTCCCTCCGTGCACTTTGTCAAACAAGCATCTCCTGCATCTAATCCAGATCCACCGGGCCCTGACAGGTCCTCCCTTGATCCACTCTCTGTTCCTCTGCGGGCTCAAATCGATCTGCATAAAGCTGCTTCCACCTAGCGCCAAGCCTCCTGTGGATGGAAAGCGTGGAAATCATCCAGAAGATCAAAGCGACTGGTTTTGGGTGACGGAGTGGGATTTGAAAATCTTGTTTTGATGTCTTCCTGTTCTTTGGTGGGTCGTTTTTCATACAAGCATCTGTGTCCACAGCCACAGGAGGACTGGCTAAAGAACAAGTGGGTTCCCGTACTGGGCTATTTACCGCAAGTTCAGTACCTAAAGAAAGGTTGGTTTTGCTTTCACTGTAACTCTCCAGATGATGCCTCCCTGTTACTTTCTACGTTGTGGGTCTACGGAGGAAGTAGCTTAATGCTGAAGCGCTGGAGATTAGCTTTCAACCCAGACACGGAGTTCTTTCATCTCAGGCATCTCTGGGTTCTTCTTCCGGGACTCCCTCTACATCTCTGGAATGAAGAAGCCCTTACTGTTATCGGAAACTCTCTGGGGACGTTCATTTCACTTGACACTCAGCTGCTCAATGGATCGTTGAGAAAAATGGGAAGGGTGTTGGTTGAGATAGATATCTCAACAGGCCTTCCGGAAACACTGGAGATTGTTTGGAGAGGGAAAAAACTCATCCAAAAACTGGATTACCTTGGTCTCCCTTTCCGTTGCAACCTTTGCCGGGAAACAGGACACCTCCGCCGAGATTGCCCGGGTAAGTCTTCTCTCGATTCCTCTGAAGAAAGCGATTTATTTCACAACCCCCCTGACTACTTGGAGGCTGATCCAGCCTTGGCCTTTCTTGATTCGCCTCATCGACCAGTCTCCCAACCTTCTCCGGGGAAGCCTGCTGATCCGTTGACTAAACTTAACCTTCTCTGTCCATCTCTTTTTAGATCTCTTTCTGAAGCTGAGAAGGTCTCCATTTCAGACTTCACCTGGCTCTCTGCCACTCGTACTGAGCCCTTCTCCTTGCCCGATGTCGAGTCGCCCCCCACTAACCCTCCTAACCCTTCGAACCACTCTCTCCCTATTTCACCTGGACCTTCTGAGATCCCAGTCCCCCCTCCAGTCGAGACAAATCTCTCCTCACATCTTCCGGCAATGCAGAAACTGCCTCCTCCCTCCACTTTAGATAGGCCGCTGGTAAGCCCGTCCCCAACCATAACTCCAGTAGTTTCCCCTTCCACGCTTCCCGGTTTTAGTCAATCGGAGGATGAAGACGTCAGACTTCTAGAATCATTGAACCATTCGGCCTCTCCTAGTACTCTTCCGAGCAACCTCTCCCTGCTACCTATGTTCCGGGGCAAAGAACGCATTTTATCAGCCACAGAGCAGGGCTCTTCTTCTACACTTCCTTCAGACAAAGGCTCTATTGCCCTGGCATGGTCGAGAGGTATCGGAGTGGAACTCTCTCCTCTACATACTCTTAGCTCCAGGAAGAAAAAAGAGATAGAGAGCACACAGCTTGCTTCAACTGACCTTCCCTCACAGGAAGGAAAGGCCCTTAGAGCACTTAAGGCCTTGGCCAGAACAAAGTAATGATTGTGCTCTCCTTAAACATCTGGGGGATTGGAGGCCCCCTCAAGGCTGCCTCCTTCCGAAGACTGCTAGACAATACTAAGCCGGATCTCATCTTCCTCCAAGAGACCCTTGCATCTGATCAACTCTCCAGAGATTTTGTGCATCGTTTCCGCTCTACGTGGGTTTCTGCGGCTGCAAGCTCCATTGGCAACTCAGGTGGATTATCGGTTGCCTGGAACCCTGATCTACTTGAGCTGAGTCCTTTTCTGACGCGGGGGGGCATTTTATTGACAGGTCGCTACATTGTTACTGACCAGGAGGCGGCATTTTTAAATTTCTATGGCCCGTGTTCAAACAAACTTAGCTTCTGGAAACACTTGGCTGAAAGTGGTATCCTCTCCTTACCAAATCTCATTCTTGGAGGAGATTTAAATATTATTCTGGCTGCAGGTGAACATTGGGGCGGACCCTTCTTGTTGGGATATTCGGAGGCTTACTACAGGGAGCTCTTCGCTTCTAACAACCTGTTTGATGTCCAGCCGCCTTGTCTGGTGCCAACTTGGCGAAATGGGCGTACAGGTACTGATGCCATTGCAAGAAGGCTGGATCGGTTTCTGGTAGCAGAGGCCTTCTTGACTTCTTCCTCCCCTCCATCCTCGTGGGTGGAGTTTCCCTTTGTCTCGGATCATGCTCCGATCCTCCTCAAATTGTTGCCCCCGACGCTTTACCGTTCGACTCCCTTTAAATTTAATCATCATTGGCTACACTATGGGGACTACTCTACCTTAGTTCGTGAGGTATGGACGGACCACCGCTTCTTGGATGAAGAAAATCCGCAGAGGCATCTTGCCTGGAAACTAAATGTTCTAAAATCAAAATCTAAGAAGTGGTTTCTGGAGTTAAAACTAACACAATCGGCCCGACTTTCTCAGCTGGAATCGGCGATCCAAAAATATATTTTTTCATCATCTACTACAACCTTGACGGAGGTGGAGACTGCCAACCTTGCTGCTCTAGAATCTAATAGAGATGACATTCTGCGTGAGCAAGAGAATGCGTGGAGATTGCGCAGTCGCGCGACGTGGTTAAAAAGTGGGGATTCAAATACAAAGTACTTTCATAAGCTGGCAACTTATAACAGGAGAAAAAAATCCATTTGGTCTATCGACAGCACTGATAAGGGGTCCATCAGAGGGCAAGAAGTGATTAAGGCAGAGGCAGTTTCACACTACAATCATCAATTTAAAGCGTCCAGCAACCTGAATCTCTTTGAAAAGGCCACTACTGGTAATCTTTTTCCCCATTTTATTTTTGCTGAAGCTGCTACCGAGATTTATTCTCCAGTTACACTAGAAGAGATCAAAGATATTTTAATTCATTTTAAAAAAGAGAGAAGCTCGGGGCCGGATGGCTGGACTTCTGAGTTTTTTATTTCTTTTTTCGATCTTGTAGGTGAGGATTTACTTCAGATGGTGGAAGACTCCCGCTTAAAGGGTAAAATATCGGGGAGCCTAAATGCAACGTTCCTGGTCCTGATTCCTAAAAAAGACAACCCGCTCACTTTCTTTGATTTTCGACTGATCTCTCTCTGCAACCTCATCTATAGTTAATCTCGAAAGTCATCTCTAACCGGATCAAGCCATTTCTTGAAAGGAATCTATCAGCGGAACAACTCGGATTCTTAAAGGGTAGAAGAATCCAGGATGCCATCGGAGCAACCCATGAATGCATCCACAGTATCAAGCAGAAAAATCAAAAAGTGTTGATCATGAAACTGGACCTCAAAAATGCTTTCGACAGCATTGACTGGGAGTTTCTGAGACTTGTGCTATTTACGGCTGGTTTTGGAGAAAAGTTCACTAATTGGATTCTAGCTTGTGTCACTAGTGCCAACTCTGCTGTTATAATCAACGGTGAGGCCACAAGCTTTTTCAAATTTGAGAGGGGCCTCCGTCAGGGATGCCCTCTCTCCCCCTATCTCTTTATATTGATCATGGAGGGCCTCAGCATCCTTCTCAAAAAAAGCTTCTCTGAACAAAAAATCTCCAGTATTAAAGTATCTAAGTTCATTAAGATGTTTCACCTTATGTTCGTGGACGATGTCCTCCTCATGACGAACGTTGATCTAGCAGAGTGGACTGTTATTCAGGAGGTGCTTTTCCAATTCTGCACAGTCTCGGGGCTCTCTATCAATCAATCAAAATCCACAATGCACTTCTGGGGACTATCGGAGCCCGAACTTCTTTGTTTCAAATTTTCCATTCCTTACACTTTTATTGACCTAAGAGAAGGGTTTAAGTACCTTGGGTTTCACCTCAAGTTGGGAGCCTCCTCGCCCGATGAGTGGCTCTGGCTTGTCAAACTCTTCGAAAGAAAAATAGGCGGCTGGTGCAATATTTGGCTATCGATGGGGGGTCGCCTAACCCTGGTAAAAGTTGTGTTGGAAGGCCTGGCGGTCTTCTGGATGACCTTGGAAAGAATCCCAAAAAATACCATTAACACTCTCCGGAGACTCACATCCAATTTTCTATGGAATGGTCTTGGAAATAAACACAGATTTCACCTCTGCAGATGGGACTCTTTGACAAAGCCAAAAAAGATAGGCGGCTGGGGTCTAAAAAGCATTTTTACTTTCAATACAGCTCTCTTGGCTAGTTCCTTATGGAGAGCGGTTACTATCGACAGTATCTAGCATCGCATTGTTATTGATAAGTATCTAGGCTCATTGAGACTCAGCGATTGGATTCGACTGCCAACTTTAAAGCTAAAGAGGGCTTCTTCGTTCTGGAAGGGTATGGTTGCATCTGCCCCTGTCATTCTCCATTGGCTCCGTTGGAAGCCGAGCTCATGTACGGATATTAAAATTGGAAGGGATAAAATTATAGGTATGGAGGACCGCTCGATTCTCTCCCAGGCCCTGTGTTCAAAGCTCCACTCATCAAATTTTATACATCTCGCACAGGTTGGTATTCCATGTGGATCCCCCTATCTCCCGGACAAATGGAAGGGGAGTACCGAGCTGTCTCTTAGCGGTGGGGAGGCTATAGAATGGAGCAGGTACATTGCAGCTCTTAATAGTGCTGGTATTTCTATGGTAGCTGAGTTGGATGCCCTGTTGTGGGCTGGAGGGGATGCTTCAGGCAACATTTATGTTAAAAATCTTTACTTAGCACTGGAAAAACAACAGGACCACGCAGCTGATTATTCTTGGATCGTTCAGCTCTGGAATTGGAAGCTGCCTCTTAAATTAAAGCTTTTCATTTGGCTGGCTGGAAAAGGAAAGATCCTAACTTGGGATTCGCTTCGCCAGAGGGGCTGGGAAGGTCCCGGGATCTGCCCACTCTGTCACCTTGCACAGGAAGACATTCCTCACCTTCTAATTCACTGTGAGTTCTCGAAGGAAGTTTGGAACAGAACCTTAAATTTTTATAAGCTTCCTTACTCCTGGAAAGGCGATTCAATCTTTGATTGCTTCAATTCGTGGAAATTGAATAAATCTTCGCCGAATTGTCTGGCAGTCCATGTAAGCTGGCACCTCTGGATCGAGCGTAATAATTCACTGTTTGAGGATCGGACCCCCTCTCCGCTGGCTATCCTTCACATAGTCCTGGACTCCTTCCGTTGGCAACCATCGTCTATTACGCCCTCGCTCCTCACAGTGATTGACCTTAATCTGCCAGTTGAGCACACCCTGGCGTGTTTCGACAGAGCGACCCTCTCTAATGGCCTCTGCTATGGAGCTGGTGGTTATTTCAAAGCTCATCCTACGAGAATCACTAAATGGTATCTAAACTGCGGGTCGGGATCAAACACAAAAGAGGAGCTCATGGGTCTTTGGACTTCCCTCTGGCTTGCTTCCTTGTGGTCTATTGATCATCTGCTCGTCCGCGGTGACTCGAGATTCATCATTGACTGGATTACCCATAAGGCCAAGCTCCATGCAGTCCATGTCGATTGATGGAAGAAAAAGACTCAGGATCTCTCCAAAGGTTTCACAAATATCAGCTACCAGCACATTCCCAGGGCTTACAATCGAGAGGCAGACACCCTCTCAAAGAGATCGTTAATTGAAGAGGCTGGGAGACTCTCTATCTTCCACAGTGATAGAGAGATTGAGAGCCCTGTCACCATTCTAAACATCTACTGATCGATCGACTGGTCCATTGCCTCGTTGAAGGTATCGACGGTGTTATCAACTGACTGAAGATTTGACTGGTGTCCTTTTGCTATTGTTATTTTGTATTGGTCGAGTTATTTGGATTCTGCTCCAAATAGCGGTGACTGTTGACTGACATTGTTTACAGAACTGTTCTTGTGATTTCTGATTTGGTTTCTATCGTCTCTGTTTTGGTGCGCTGCCCACTGTTCACTGCACCCTCACTTTCCGGAGATTGACTTGCATTGTAAATGATCTTATACTTTATATAATATCAAGAAAAAAAAATTCATGGAAAAAAAAGTCTCCTGGTATTATTGCCCTTTATTTTACAATATAAATCTATTGTTTAACAATTAAAAATTAAAAGGTCCCTAATAATATCGCCCTTTATTCTTACCATATACACCAGCTGATAACAAATAAAAAAAATAAGCAGTCTCCTAATCACAGTGATATTACAACCTGGGATTTATTACCGATAATTCACTGGATAAATTTGCCCATGAATTTAGTGATAATAGTGTTAATTTCACTCCTTAGTTAAGGTTGGAATTAGTGATAATTTCACACAGAGTAGAATTTATCGATAGTTAACTAATAAAAGGGACCACTTAAACATCACTCCGAATTCCAGATGTGGTTGCGCCATTGCACCTAGGTTGGTTCTCCATTGGTAATTACAACGGGAATTAGATAAAAAAAAAATTAAAACGAAAATAAAACAAAACACTTAAAGTTGCAAAAAGAGTGACGATTACACCTAAATCCCAATGCCAACTCAGCGCCCAAAACCAAACATAAGGAGCAAGGAGGAGAGCCCACGAGTTCATGTTTCTTGCACTACACATCAACACAGGTAAGATACCAGTGGAGGGATTTGCGTTGGGCAATGAAAAACGGAATCTGCAAAGTAAAGACAACAATAATTGCAGAGCGATAAAGAGGAATTTTCGTTGTACAAGCAATGGATTTGCTAGTTAAATTAAAAACAAATTGCAGAGAGTAAAAACAACATTAATCGCATAGAAATAAAATATTTGGTGAACTGGAGAGACATCCCCAAAATCGTTGTGTGGAAGCACGAGTTCGCAGAGAATAAATCACAATAATCGCAGAGGCTAAGGAGGGAATAAATGCCCAGGAGAGAATTCCTTGTTGGGCAGAGAAATGATCCTACACTTATTATCCATGCACAGGAAAACATGGCATTTGAATCTAAATCTTTAACACCGGAGTGAAAGAAAGTCGATTTGGCTACTGGTTGAATACTCAGGAATAGACTAATAACTTAAAAGATAAGGGACAGAAGATAAAAACACAAATCTACATCTAGACCTTCTCCGTGGAGAAACAAAATAATAAAAAAAAAATGCAATCAAGGAATAAAGAAAACGTAGGCAGGAGATAAAAAAACACATGCAAGGTTTTGAGTCTGGGGATCATTTTGGCCACATGCAAACAAACAGTAACTCGAAGATAAAGGATACTGTGGATAGCAAGGTTTCTTACAGGATGAATCAAGCGACAAGAGGATTACATCAAAATTCTCAAGGAATCCCTAAGGAGACCTACATTCGACCAAAATTCGAAAGAAAACCAATTCTATCCTACGCAACAATTCCTCCAATGTGGTTATGTGTGTACAAATAGTTTTCTTTTTCTTCTGTCAGATTACCATTACAAATTATGATTTTACGAAAAATAATCTGTTACAATCATCGTAGAAATACATGTGCAAGGAAAACTCATGGAAATGAAAGCGTCATCCGAATATAGTAAAATAAACAAGTGTAATTATACTTTATTTTATTACAAGTAAAAACTTTGTCAGTCGTACCTTTACCAACGACGACGAAGTGAAGAGGTTCTCCCGCTTGTTCACTCCATCCAAATCCCGCTTGTCGACCGATGAGACCTCACTGGTACCTCCCAGCCAACGCTAGGGGTACTCTTCCTCCCCCTGAGCCCCTCGAGCCGCAAAGGGGCCACGCACGCAAAACCAGAGAATGCTAGTTCCCATATCGCCTCGCAAGGTCGAGCTACCACTCGTTACCCGAGCTGGGTATCCCAACTCCCACAAAAGAAACTCAGTCAAGATAAAATTCGACAGCGTAACGATACACAAGCCAGATGTGATCCATACTCCTCCTCCGCCATCCTTTTTATAGAGTTTCTTAGTAATTAGTTTCCCAAACCCTCATTAGATTCATTTTTCATTTATTTAATTAGGAAAAACCTCCCCCGTACACGTCGCTCGATCCCCTAGTTGCACCAAAAAATCAATTTATTAATTAATTAAATTTTCTTATTTCCCTCACCCACCTAAAAGCATTCCTAAAAACGCTCATCAGTGTCCCATTATTCCCTTACAATTATTAAATGACTTACGCCTTACTTAATTCCTAGTTGAGTTCATAAATAGAAAGTTCCAAAGGCTAGATTCCTTACTAAGTTAGACATTCCCCTTTTTCCTTAAGTTTCCCCTTTTCTTTAAGCTTCCCTTTTTCTTTAAGTTTCCCCCTTTTTCTTTTAACTAAAAAATCAGATTTAGCAAGTGTAGAAAAACAACCACTTACCCTTTTAATAAATTTAATCCTCCATTATAATTTTTACTTTAATAATTAAAGTTTGAATTTGTTTACCCCCTTCTTGTTAAATGTCTAATTATTTTTTGTTCAGAGGTTCTACTTAGACCTAGGTTTTAAATTCACTAGGCTTGGGGACAGTTCTTAAGGGAAACATTGTTATTAAACTTACTCATCACATCATTCATTTTAAGGTCAACCAGGTCCTAAGGAGGCATAGTTTTCTAGGCACTAAGTTTGTTCACCTACCATATAAAATCGCGACGTGCCCTTCAGGACGCACTACGTGCTCTAAGGGTGTCACTCGCCTCTTTCCGTTTTATTTGTGCGACGTTCCCTTCAAGACGCACTACGTGCTCCAAGGGTGCCACTCGCCTATTGAATGAATTTGGTAGACGTAAAACCCTGAGAATCAATACTCTGTCAGGTGATCTTGTGGGAGACTAAGGGCCTCTAAGGAATAAGGACCATGCCTTATTGCATGCCCCTTAGAATCATCGTGAGAAACTGTCACAATCTTCCCTCATGGCATCGCGGATCTCTCGAACTAGGTAATCATTAACCTACAATTCGAGCCACAACGGGAGTGCTAGTAGGTTGTGGTAGGGTTGTTGCCACACCTCTCCCTCAATGTCTCTGGTTGTCGTGCATGACCCATTTACTCCAAATGTGAGTCTGGTTAACAAGTTATCGTCAGCCTACATCCATCAACAAATCATGTCAGCAATAACAATCAACATCATAATATCTAATCATATGTACATATGTCACATCAACAACATTCAAAACCTAACAGTCCACTCCCTGACTCGATCTAGAGTCCCAAGAGTTTCCTCGATGCCTCGGCATCCTCAAAGTCTAGAGTCCTGCACACTCAGGAGAACCCAGTCAATAGCACTTGTCGATGTAAATACAACAAAAATAACATATCATCAAATCCGCAATATCTCATAATCATAATCAAAACAACCAATCGTATAAAGAACTAGATCACTTGCACGCAAGTGTCCTCAAAGAATAAGTCTGCTCAGTGCGCGCACGAGCGGAATGTTACATAATGAAAATGTATGATGAACATGGTGGTTGTGTTGCTTTCATAATGAAAAAGGACGATGAGTGTGGTGGTTGTGCTGCCACATGGCGCAAGACTCTATACTTCTATAATGCATTTGGTAACCAGGTATAACATTTGGCCACTTATTTTTAAAAGGAAACTTGGTTTAAAATTCTACCAACCCTATATCCATAATCTTCAATGCTCAAATTGAATCTTCTAAGTTGTCTAAGTGAGTTTCATTGGTATGTTTGTTTACTGATACGTATGTATAATATAAAATTTTTGTCCCACTCACATGCACACAAAAAATTTATCTGACTGTGTATTTGTTTATTAATGTGTATATAGTCTCGTTCAAATGCACACAAATTTCTTGTTTAATTGGTAGAGATAAGTGCATTTCCTTCTTTTATCGCAAGTTCTTCAACGCATTAGGAATGAAAAAGGGACTGAGTGATAGGAGGGAAAGGTTAAGTTACTTGTCCATAAAGCTTGATAACACCTGCCTTGGAGTTAAAGTTTGAAAGTGTATGGATAGAAAGTGGTAGATAACAGTGTCACCTGCATAGCAATGTTCTGCCCTACCCATCCCATTGCCCGATCTGGAATCCATGCTCGGTGACTTCTTCTAGGAGAGATTCGACGACCTGGATTTCTACGGGATCACTTCCCTACACCACTCTGTGGGAGAGTAGTTGCTTAGCTACAACACCCTGATGATGGAGGGTCTGACGAGGAAAGAGCATGAGATTGAGCAATCTAGATAAGATATTGGAATCAAGGAAGACAATAAGGTCGAGAAATCCTCTAATGATAGTAAGGTCGGAAAATCCTCTAATGATAGTAAGGTTGAGAAATCCTCTAATGCAATGTTCAATCTTATTAGTTATTCAAGATGTGTTCAGTTTAAACAACAAAGTATCAGTATCAATATCAACCAAAGGGAATTCACTTGGTTTCTATCTCCATGATTTTATACTCAACACACCTCGAGGAACTGAGCTTGGTATCTTGTTTTTTTGCATATTTTATTACATTTGTTGGGTTTGTTTTGATCGAGAGATTTTATTGCATTTCCTAGGTTTGTTTTGATCGAGAGCATTACTAGTAGAGATCTATAATGCTTTCAAAATGTCTAGCCAATTAAAGACCATAGTTGGTAGTTAAGCTACTCATATCTACATATAGATGAATGATTTGTTGTTGTTCATATGAAAGAATGATTTGTTGTTATCTATGAAAGGAGGATTTAAAGTCATTAAGGGATGTAGTTCAAGGAAGTGTCGTGGTGGCTATGGGGCTTTTGTGTATGTTGCTTCCAGTTCCTGTGAGGCCAACTGTTGTGTATTTTATCTGGCCTGCTCAAAAACTTCCAGCAATTGAATATAACAATTTACATAAAAAAATTAGCCTATTTTTCCATACTTTTTTGTTTCTTTGATTGTGCATTTGGGTTCCATTTTCTTTCTCATGGTGTGTGTGTGTGTGTGTGTGTGTGTGTGTGTGTGTAGATAGATAGATAGATATATCATGTTTTGGCATACTTGTCTGTTACTTTGATTGTGCATTTAGGTTCCATTTTCTTTCCCATGGTGTGTGTATATATGTGTGTATGTGTATTTGTGTGTGTGTGATGGATATTATTTGGTCGTGCAATTATAATTTCATATCCATATGTAAAGAAGCCCAAGCCCACTATTACAATGGTCATGAAGAGTTAAAAGTGCATCTTGGCCAGACCTAGGGTAGAAATCACCTCTAGTTGACTCTTTTCCATGGTGTGAACCTCATATTTTCACAAAACACACACCACTTCCTAAAAACCTAAAATCAAACCTTCACAGAACACACACCTTTAAAACCCGAAAAGAAATTTTCACATGGCATATCAGCGGAGATAACACACTTCTCACAATATTCCACAATTCAACCTCTCCACAATCACTCTTTAAAATATGAAACATCGACTTAAAAAACATTTACAGTGTTAACTTTTTTATTTTCATGTTTTTCTCCCAAATAAATCTATTCAAAAGTATCAAACTGTAGGAATTTTTTCTAAACACATGTGTCATGAAGGAAATGAATTCCTAAAGTATTTAGTAAAAAGAAATGGTATGTAAATCGATCATGTCCTTTCCAAAGAAAAAACACAGGAAATATTTTCACACTAAAGAGGCTGACCTTTTCAAAAGAAAAAACAAAGAATATATTTTTACGTTGAAATGAAGAAAGTAAGAGAAAAATACTTGAACAAATTTTTCAGCGTCGAAGACAAACCTTGCAAGGAAATCATCAAAACAGAGAAATCCTAGCAGGTTCCAATATATAAACAACAATGCCAAGTAACCTTTCTTCAAAGCACTATAATTGCATCGTAATTGTTCTTCAAAGCTTATTTAAGGGCAAAGGCAAGTTAAGAGAAAAATAAAAGCATGCAGGACATTTAAGAGTTTATTTTAGGGAAGACGCATTGCATGAATATGCATGCACATCGCAAAGTACCAGTTGTGACACTAAAAATAAGAAATACCGTAAAAAGCAATCAAACTGAAGTGGAAGCAAACTGAACCGCCTGAAAGTCAAAACAAAGGGAAGACTGAGATGAAGAGAGGTGAAGAAATCTGAAGCAAAGGCCCAACCGGGATGAATAAAATTGAAGCGCCTGGAATCTGAAGAAAAGGGAAGATCGAGATGAAGAGAGGTGAAGAAAGTCGAAGCAAAGGCCAGACCTGGATGAAGAAGAAAGGTGGATGCCACCTCCTATTTCCACCTATTTAGTAGTTGCAGTTTGGAGTGGGTGAAGGAGAAGAAATGTGGAGAGAAGATTGGATAAGAACAAACCATGGATGTCTACCACATGCTTGTGTTTGATTGGTCCTGGACAACCACATGCCCATGTTTGATTTGTCCTCGACAGACGATGAAAAATTTAGGAAGAACATCCGCTTAAAAAATGCCTTGGGCGTAATAATAATATTTTTTTGTATGAATTTATTTATTTTTGCCAGAAAAGTCAGTCACTTGCGAGGTCATAGTGGATCAGTGTTTCAACCGTTGGCTAAGAAACCACGACCCATGGGAATTTAAGTCATCAAAATCACTCGGGGATCGCACCTAGCTTGGGACGCACCAACCCTTAAGATGTTTGGAGTTTTGGGTGTCTCCTCTTGACTAAACACACCGTAAGAATATTGAACTACATTCACCTAGCGAATGAAACCCATACCTTAACCAGATGTGCTAGAGGGAATTGACCTTTTCATTTATGAATTGTATGAGCATTGAGATTTGAATTCAAAATTATTACTCTAATATCATTCGTGAATGAGTAATATTATTTTATGATTTGAGTTCTATTGTTTAAGATAAATTTCAATGAAATTTTTTTTACTTTTATTTTTTACATATTTAAAATTTTACATACAATGCACTCAACATTCCCCTCAATACCTTGATTTTAAAAAATGGTGTCCCCATTGCCATCACTGTAAACCTCATTGATTTTAAAAAATGGTGTCCCCATTGCCATCACTGTAAACCTCAACATCTTACAGTGACACCAATTCACATGCTCAAATACTCCATGGGAGGGCTATTGCAAACATTCCAAAATAACATTCACCATAAGAAAATGAGGTCATCCATTTATATATTGTAAACTAAGTTATACACATTTCAATTATAAATTCAAGGATCAAAAACAAAATATATAACCATTATCCTACTCTTTTAAGACTTCTATAATTATTTTAACTTTCGGTTTTACACTGCACACTTATTAAATCAAACAATTTTAATAGACATGTATAAATAGCTTTATTGTTAATTTCACTTATTCATATTGTTATTATATAGAATTGCAAATTTTGTGCATTCTAGGGAATTGCACTTGTGAAATATGTTGATAAAAGATTTTTGTGAAATCTCTTAATAAGAGATTTTTTAAATGAAATATACAAATATTATTTGTGAAAAATCTAGTTTATAAGAGTGTAAAAAAACTTTAATTAAAAATACATTTCAATAGATAAAATTTAATTTTTTTTAATTAATTTTAAATTTAAATTTAAATTTAAAAAACAAATTTATCTTTCAAATTTAATAGTTTTGACAATTTGATAAAAATATTAAATATTTTAATAAATGTTCTTGATAAACATTGATTATATTTGATTATCAAACTAAACTATTTTGCAATAAATAATTTGAACATTAAAATCTATCCCTAGATCTCACATCCTCAATTATAATTAAATAATTAATAATTTAGAGAATTTAATAAAAAATATTAAATATTTTAATAAATTTTTATGATGGATAACAAAAAAAATCATCTTTAATAATAATATTTAACTAAGTATAATTAAATATACTATGAAATCCAAAGTTATTTTAAATCCAAAAATACACAACCCAACATACAAAGTATTTAATGTTATATAACTAAATCCTTATTATAACTTTGGATTGCATGATACACGCCACAACATACAAAACATTTAATGTTATATCACAAAATACTTATTACTTCCTATAAATTCTGTTTCTACGTGTCATATTCTCAATCCTAATCGGATCATGCATTGATCAAAATTCCAATACTCACTGTAAATTCTATTTCTACGTGTCACATTCTCAATCCTAATCGGATCATGCATCGATCAAATTCTATCCCTACGTGTCACATTATCGTATGCTTTCCCTCCGTTTAGGAATGTGGGCTTCTGGAACGAGCGATGGCAAATGGGGGGATGATGTCAATTTTACCTTTCTTGATGCATCGCACGATTCACCATACTCCAGAATCCATTCACAGCTTGAACGAGCGATGGTAAACAGGGGGACGAGGCCAATTTTACTTTTCTTCATGCATCGCACTGCATTACCATATTCCCAAAATCCATTCACACCTTTAACCTGTAGCTGCCTGATTTTCTGACTTTGAGAAAATCCATAATCATTGACTTGGTGACCCGGAAACGATGGCTAATCCCTACAAGTCCATGGACCACTGGTTCAAATATATTCATCGCTCTGTGATGAAGAAGGGGCATCCACAGACAACTGAGAGAGAATACAAAGGAAAGATTAAGAAAAATGGCTGCCACCCAAATGGGAAATGCATATGGTTTTGTATTCTTGTTTGGATTGTTGCTCTCCTTGCAGTGTAATTGCCTGTCAGAGGAAGGCCAAATGCTATTGCAATTCAAGGCGAGTTGGAACACTAGTGGGGCATTGGGCGATTGGAGAAGTGATTCAAATGGTGACGATCACTGTAACTGGACTGGAGTCATCTGTGATAAAAAGACCAAGTCTGTTGTGGGTCTGGACCTTGAAAACTTGAATATCAGTGGAACAATTCCTTCCAGTATCTGTAAGTTGAGTAATCTGAGGGAATTGAACTTAAACTTGAATTACTTTGGTGGGGATTTTCTGTCTGGCCTGCTGAATTGTACCCATCTGCGAAGACTGATGTTGTCTGGTAACTTGTTGGTTGGGTTCTTGCCCGATGAGATATATAAACTGAAGGAGCTGGTGCTGTTGGACCTCTCGTTCAACAATTTCTCCGGTGACATTCCTGCTGGATTCGGACGGTTGCCTAAGATCCAGGTAATGTTCTTGCACGCTAATCTGTTGAATGGTACTGTTCCTCCCTTCCTTGGAGATCTCTCTTCGTTAAAAAATTTAACACTGGCCTACAACCCTCTGGCTCAAGGGGTAATCCCACATGAACTGGGGAACTTGTCAAGGCTGCAGCAGTTGTGGATGGCAGATTGTAATTTAGTAAGAGAAATTCCAGAGTCATTAGGGGATATAACAGAAATGGTGCATTTGGACCTCTCACAGAATCATTTGACGGGCAGGATCCCCAGCAAATTGATGGTCCTTTCAAACATGACAGATTTGATTCTATATGATAACAATTTATCTGGATCAATTCCAGACAATATCAACAATCTTAAGAGTCTTGTGAATTTGGATCTGTCAATCAATGAGCTAAATGGAAGCATCCCCAATGGGATTGGAGCCTTGACAAACTTAGAGACACTGCAGTTATACAACAACCAGCTCTCTGGGTCTATACCCTCTGGACTCGAGAAGCTTACTAATTTAGTCTATCTCAAGCTTTTTACCAACAAGCTTACAGGACAAGTGCCCTCGGGAATTGGGATGGGTTCTAAACTCGTTGAGTTTGATGTATCAACAAATAACCTTTCTGGTCCTCTTCCGCAGAATGTCTGTAAAGGTGGAGTACTGATAGCTTTCATCGTTTTTAAGAATAATTTTAATGGCAGCCTGCCTGATTTTCTAGGATATTGTCCTAGTCTAACCAGTGTTCAAGTCCACGGTAACCAGCTTAGCGGCGAGGTTCCTCTGGGGTTATGGAGTTCTCCACTCCTTGGAGAATTCAGATTGACAAACAATGCTTTCCATGGCCAAATTCCTGCTCAGATCACCAAAGCAGCCAATCTGTGGTTGTTGGAGATATCAAACAATCAATTCAGTGGAACTATTCCCTCTGGCATTGGACAAATGTGGAATCTCAGCAGATTTATGGCCAGTCATAACAATATATCAGGGACTATTCCAGTGGAACTCACTAGTTTGTCCTCACTGCTGGAACTTTCTCTTGATCACAATATGTTGTATGGTGAGCTCCCTGGGACAATAGTATCATGGAAAGGTCTTTCTCAGCTTAACCTTGCCAACAACCGCATCACAGGATCAATCCCTGCATCGGTTGGGTTGCTACCTGTTCTTAACAGCCTTGACCTCTCAAACAATTTGCTTTCAGGTAATATACCTCTTGAATTCGATCATCTCGAATTGAGTTTTCTGAATGTGTCTGGCAACCTCTTGTCTGGCTCTGTTCCTATTGATTACAATAATCTGGCCTATGATAAAAGTTTTCTTGACAATCCAGGCCTTTGTGGAGGTGGGCCATTAATGCTGCCTTCATGTTTCCAGCAGAAAGACAGATCTGAAAGCCATCTATATAAGGTATTGATTTCTGTTATTGCTGCGATAGTAGTAGTCTGTTTGATTGGGATCGGTTTCTTGTATAAGACGCACAAGATTTTTGTTCGGGTTAAATCAAGTAGAGAGTCATGGAATCTCACAGCCTTTCACAGGGTGGAATTCGATGAGTCAGACATTCTGAAGAGATTGACAGAAGATAATGTTATCGGAAGTGGAGGTGCAGGCAAAGTTTACAAGGCAAAACTGGGAAATGACAATAGTGTTGCTGTGAAAAGGATCAGGAACAATGGGAAACTGCAATCTGCCCAAGACAAGGAATTTCGAGCAGAGGTGGAGACTTTAGGGAAGATTAAGCATGCCAATATTGTCAAACTGCTTTGCTGCATATCTAGTTCAGATACTAATCTGTTAGTGTATGAATACATGCCAAATGGTAGCCTGTATGAACGGCTTCATACTTCTCAAGGGGAAACGTTGGATTGGCCTACTCGTCATAAGATTGCTTTTGGTGCTGCTAAGGGAATGTCCTACCTGCATCATGGCTGTTTCCCCCCAATAATACATAGGGATGTTAAATCATCTAATATATTGCTGGATTCTGAATTGGAGGCCCATATTGCCGATTTTGGTTTAGCTAGAATTATAGAGAAGACTGGTCAGGAGAATGTAATGTCAGTGGTTGCTGGCTCATATGGATATATTGCCCCAGGTAAGAATTTAAAGCCGAACAGTTTATTAGGCATGTGGATATATGTGCGTATTAACCAAATGTGTCAGTTAACAAAAAATAAACAATTCTAGCTGAACTGATTTAATTGATGGACATGTATGCAGAGTATGCTTATAGCAGCAAAGTGAATGAGAAAAGCGACATATACAGCTTCGGTGTGGTCCTGCTGGAGCTTGTGACTGGCAAGAAACCCAATGATATAGAGTTTGGAGTTGACTCAGACATTGTTAAGTGGATTGGGAATCAGACTGACATCGATATGAATAACGTCCTGGATTCACGGGTAGCAGACTCATATAGAGAAGAAATGATGCTGGTGTTAAGGGTGGCTCTGATATGCACTAGCACTCTGTCCATCAATAGGCCTTCCATGAGGGAAATTGTGGAAATGCTGCTTTCCTGCAGCACAGATGAACGAATTAAGAAGGCAGCAGCTACCACTTTGTCTCCCCATCTCAAGAGGAATCCCAGTGCTTTTACATCCAAGTCTACGTACGGTTCCTCTTCTGCACACACTAGCACATGTCCATTTAATGAAAATGCACGTGGCAAAGACTTGTGACCTTAATCTTAATTTTATCACCGATATTAAAAGCACTGTTCAGTGATGCCCTTTACCCTGCTGAACTGTAGGAGAATTTGATTCATAGAGCAGTACGAGATCTCTATCCTATATTGGTTTTATTAGTTTGTTCGAAACAGAAGATGCATGTGGTAGCATTTCATCAGTTCCTCGCACAGAAGCATTTGTTATGCCCTGAAGCACTAAAAGCAACGTTACAGGCAAATAATAGGCCCATTGGGTCTTCAGCAAAGACATCAGGAGATCAGCCATCCAGATTTGGTAACAAGTCACAGCACAACTAGAATCTCAGTCTTTCAATAGCAGCACTAATATGAGCTGTTGGGCTGTAGCATAGCCTTCAAAACAAACAATCCTTTGAGTTTTGCATTCCCTTTTATCACTGAGTGTGTATAACAGGGCATTTTGGCAGCCCCAACTGTAAAACATCTTATGCATTGCAAGCACCAGAAAAGTAGCAGCTGTCGAAGGAGGATCTACAAACAACCTACCAGAGTTTAAAGGATACCTCCAAAAGTTGTATGAAGTAGAACAGCAATGAATAACTTCCTTGTTGCTGAAGATTGTGTCTATATGGGATGTTTTATTACATAACTTCATCTCTCATATGGGTTGGATTGATCTTTTCACATAATAATATATTACTTTTGGCTATTTAGTAACTTTACCCACTACCATCAATGATCTGTTCTCTCTAGTGGGTGAGTCATAATCTCCTTAAAACAGTCACAAAATGGATTTACAACCTAGTGATTAGTTAATTCATACATAAATGTAAAAGGCATATACAATCACACAATAGTCTCAATGCTTTAACTCTAGAAAACCATCACGGAAAAAAATGAGGCTTTCTATTAAGATTAAACTCACTATTACATTTAGCTTATGTGGCACAAAACACTGTTACCATTTTTCTTACAACAATAGTTGTTAGGGTACAAATGCATGTCCTCTGCTAATCCATGACTTCTTGTTCTACAAAAGTCTGTTTAATCAAGATAATCAGACTTACGAATCCAATTTACTACCTTGTTTCCTTGAGATCAATGCTTTCCCAACACTTCCAGACTCCTAAACTTTGAAATGAACATTCAAAACTATTATGAACTACTCTCAACTCTTTCAATTTGGTCTTCCATGAGTTCTCTAATTCTTATGTGTTAAATTTCAAAAGAGATTGAGAAAGAATCAAATGGAACCAACACAAACCCTAAATATGCAATAAAGTGAGAAAAAACTAGCACTAGGGCAACACAACACTTGAGATATCACAGAAGAGGAGCGCAACCCTAGAGAGAGAAAACAACCCAATAGTGAGTGCACTAGAGGGAGAGGAGTGAGAGCGTAAAACTTGATAGGTTCCCTTACGTAGTTCACTTTGTTACAAAACGAATATCTCACTTGAAAGAGAAATACAAATGAGAGTGGGTGTATAAATACCCAACTCAAAGGTAGGTTGCTTTCCTCAACGGGGTTTTAAGCCTAAAGTGTATAAGGTTGGCCTTTGTAACGTCCCCCGGCCATCGACCCCTGCCGGGTAATGCTACCCAAACAACCTTAACTTTGCCTTTACTGCTCTGATACCATTTCTGTGACATTCCCGACCTTAAACAATAGGCCAGGCCCTGCCACCTGGTAACTTTTCGGAAATAATTACATATAAAACTTAATCGGAAGATAGAGATAACATCTGGTATTCACACTTATACATATATATCTATTTAATGCAATTAAACAGACATCAATACTCTACTCATACACATGTTCATGCGGAAACAACATTAACACATACATGCAACATATATATATATATATATAGGCATTACTTATTAATTTTAATGCAAATACAAATACACAACATACAACGAACACATAATTGGTACTTATCTTTTAATAGATGACCACTAACTGCGTGCAGGCCTTCCACAAACCTCCCATCCTTAGACCACACTGCTCACCACGCTCAACAGTGGGTCACCCCCGAGCTGGGACTAAACTCCACCGGGCAAGGGAATAATAGGCTTGGCAAGGACAACAAGGAAGTTGCACCGAACAACAGGAAGGATATTTTATCCTTGGAGTCACTTATGCCCACAATCCACAGACCCTCATTCCCCACACGCCTACTCCACCCCAGGAGGGTACACCTTCACTAATACAAGTCCATCGGCTACTACACCTCCCTTACCTTGGGCTTCAGCAACAGGCTGGACCAGAAGTCTCAGAGTACTGTAGCTGCTACGGGACTCCCTTTCAGGAGAACTCACTTCCCAACAAACTCTCTCACCTGAGAGAGTTGCTCACAGGCCTGACAACCTGCTTCTTCAATTCAACTCCTAACCAATACAACAACAACATTCAGCAAACACACGGGTGACGGTAGCAAAAAAAAATGGTTATGCAACCGAAAATGGAAACAGCCTAACGCTAAGACACAACACGGGTCAAGCGAATACAAATGTGTCAAGCTTCACATGAGACACAGGGGATAACTCAAGTACGACTGCAGGATTCCAAAAGTGTGTACTAGATACAAAGGCGATGGTGATGGAGAACTGGTTCAATGCGTGAATCCCTGGTCAATCGGGAAGGGTGACAGACTTCCAGAGAATCGTAAGGGTCGTGAAGAAACTCAAAATTGATCTAGACGCAAGGATGGGGAGCAACGCCCGAATGGGAAGCAAATCCCCAACGAGCTGGCTTTCCCAACTATAAACTACATGTGCCCAGATTGACACATGTCTTCCTGAAGCTGCATGAGTTCCACTTAGCATTCGTTCCCTTTTTTACCAGGAACTTAGGACAACACGGCTTATGTCAACCATAGCCTTTGGAAAATAATAATAAAATATTATTCCCTTAGAGGTAAGCCATCTAGCTTAGCCCCTAGGCCTAGATGCTTAGCCCCCTCCTTTACCCTACCTAGTGGAGCTTAGTCCCCCATAACTCTTTCTTCGTGGTTGGTCTACACGCAGCAGTGTAATTTTATTAATGATGTGAGTATTTACATATACAAAATCATGCTCATTGGCTTTAGCATCTGGCTCACCAGCCTAATAAACACATAAGTCTCTCAGCATATAACCACTCGGCTCACCAGCCTAATAAACACATAAGTCTCTCAGCATATAACCACTCGGCTCACCAACCTATAACCATAATTACAATTCAGCAGGGCTCGGCCTTGGAGTGTTACAATCCCCTCCCCTTATTTTTGCACTGTCCTCGGTGCAACTTATTTACACAACAACAACAAGGTTTCCAAAACCTTCAAAAAGATGCGGGTACTCTACCCGCATAGCATCTTCGTGCTCCCATGTTGCATCCTCAGGACCGTACCAAGTCCACTAGAATTTTACAAGTCCTATGGCTCGATTCCGAAGCTGTTTGTTTTTCCAATCCAGTATATGTATCGGATGCACCTGCAAGACACCTTCTTGCTCTACCTGAATCACATTCCAATCAATAACATGATTAGCATCAGGTATATATTTCTCAAGCAATGAAACATGAAACACATTATGTACAATCATGGATGCAAAAAATGCAAACATATAAGCTATTGGTCCAATCCTTTTTAGGATTTCAAACGGTCCACAAAATTTGGCTGCCAACTTGGAACAGCTTCCCAGCTTCAGGGAACTTCTGTTGGCTTTCACCTTCAAGAAAACATGGTCACCCACTTTAAACTCTTTGTGGTTTCTACCTTTGTCTACATAGCTTTTCTGCATGTCTTGGGCAACCTTCAAATTCTATTTAATCTTCAACATTTTCTCTTCCATTTCCTTGAGCAACTCTAGCCCAATTATTGCTCTATCAGCTGGGTTGTCCCAACTTATTTGTGTGTTTCATGTTCTGCCATAAAGGGCTTCTAACAAGCTCATCTTCAGTGATGCTTGATACCCTTTGTTGTAGGCAAATTCTACCAAGTGTAGATAATCTTCCCATTTAGGTGGTTTGTCCATCACATACATCATTAACATGTTCTCTATCACTTGGTTCACCCTTTCTGTTTTCCCATCAGACTCGGGATGATAGGCTGTGTTGAAGTTCAGATTCATTCTGAACCCTTTGAATAACCCTTTCCAGAACTTTGAGGTGAATTTTGGGTCTCTGTCAGACACAATTATCTTGGGAATACCGTGTTATCATGCTACTTCCTTCATATAGATATCAACAACATTAGCTGCCTTTTGAGTAGTTTTCAATGGAATAAAATGAGTATCTTTCGTAAGCTTATCCATCACCACCATGATGGAATCATGTTGTTTGCTTGTTCTGGAGAATCCTGTGATGAAATCCATTGTCACCACTTCTCACTTCCACTTAGGAATGGGTAAAGGCTGTAGCAACCCTGTTGGGTGCCTATGTTCAACTTTGACCTTCTGATAACTAGGATGCCCAGCATAAGGCACATTATGCATTTCTTTCAAGATCATAATTCTCAATTCCTGGAAATTAGGTACATAAATTCTATTTTTATACAGGAGTGTTCCATCAACTTCCAATTTATAATCTTCAACTTTCTGCTGAATTTTACCTTGCTGCAATTTTGTTACCAATTCCATGTACTGCAAATATGATTTTGCAGCCTCCACAATTCTTTCTTTCAAATCTGATTGGTACATTCTAATGGTTGTAGCGTGCAACTCATGCACTCTCCTGCTGAGTGCATCAACCACTTTGTTCTCCTTTCCTTTGATATGATTGATATCAAAGTCATACTCACAAAGGAATTCCAACCATCTACTTTGCCTAGCATTCAAGGTTGGATGATCAAACAAATACTTCAGACCGTTATGGTATGTTCTCAGTTCAAACCTCCTTCCCATGAGGTAGTGCCTCTATTTCTTCAGGGCGTGCACTATGGCTCCCAATTCCAAATCATGAGTCACATAGTTCTTTTCATGTTCCTTAAGATTTATGGATTCATAACATACCACAAATCCATTATGACTGAGGACTCCCCCCAGTCCTTCTTTACATGCATCTGTACACACTACAAAATCTTCATTCGGATCTACAATCCTCAGGATTGGAGCACTGGTTAACAACCGCTTCAAATGTTGGAAGCTCTTTCCACACTCTTCTGTCCACTGAAATTTTACCCCCTTCCTTTGCAATGAAGTGATTGGGTGAGCAATTTTCGAAAACCCTGCAATGACTCTCTTGTAATAGCCAGCTAGACCCATAAAGGATCTGACTTTTGTCACATTCTTAGGTGTTGACCATCCTCTAATGGTCTCTATTTTCTCAGGGTCCACTGCTATCCCTTCCTCTGAAATGATATGTCCCAAATAATGAATTTGCTTTTGGTAAAATGAGCACTTGCTCAATTTGGCATACAGTTGATGCTCTCTTAGCACTTGCAATACCATCCTCAGATGATATTCATGCTCTTCCTCCGACTTGGAATACACTAGGATGTCATCCAAAAAGACTATGAAACACTTGTCTAGATATTCTCTAAATACACCATTCATTAGGCACATGAAAACAGTGGGCGCATTTGATAACCCAAATGGCACCACTATGAATTCATAATTACCATACCTTGTTCTGAAGGGGGTCTTGCTGATGTCTTCATCCTTTATCCTTACTTGATGGTACCCTGACTTGAGATCTATTTTTGAAAATATCTTGGTGTCCTTCAACTAATCGAAGAGATCATCGATCCTTGGCAAGGGATACTTGTTCTGTATGGTAACTTTATTCAACTGTTTGAAATCGATGCACAATATCAATGTCCCATCTTTCTTCTTCATGAACAAGATCGGGGCACCCCAAGGTGACACACTTGGGCGTATATACCCCTTCTTCATAAATTCTTCAAGTTGCATTTGCAACTCCTTCAGCTCTAGTGTACTCATTCTGTAAGGATATTTTGACACTGGGGCTGCTCCAGGCGTCAAATTTATAGAGAAATCAATATCTCTCTTTGGAGGTAGTCTTGGTACCTCCTTGAACACATCTTCAAAATCTTCCAGGACTTCATAGTCCTCTGGTGTACTCATTCTGTAAGGATATTTTGACACTGGGGCTGCTCCAGGCGTCAAATTTATAGATAAATCAATATCTCTCTTTGGAGGTAGTCTTGGTACCTCCTTGAACACATCTTCAAAATCTTCCAGGACTGCATAGTCCTCTGGTGTACTCATTCTGTAAGGATATTTTGACACTGGGGCTTCTCCAGGCGTCAAATTTATAGAGAAATCAATATCTCTCTTTGGAGGTAGTCTTGGTACCTCCTTGAACACATCTTCAAAATCTTCCAGGACTGCATAGTCCTCTGGTGTACTCATTCTGTAAGGATATTTTGACACTGGGGCTGCTCCARGCGTCAAATTTATAGAGAAATCAATATCTCTCTTTGGAGGTAKTCTTGGTACCTCCTTGAACACATCTTCAAAATHTTCCARGACTGCATAGTCCTYTGGTGTACTCATTCTGYAAGGATATTTTGACAMTGGGGYTGCTCCAGGCGTCAAATTTATAGAGAAATCAATATCTCTCTTTGGAGGTAGTCTTGGTACCTCCTTGAACACATCTTCAAAATCTTCCAGGACTGCATAGTCCTCTGGTGTACTCATTCTGTAAGGATATTTTGACACTGGGGCTGCTCCAGGCGTCAAATTTATAGAGAAATCAATATCTCTCTTTGGAGGTATTCTTGGTACCTCCTTGAACACATCTTCAAAATATTCCAGGACTGCATAGTCCTCTGGTGTACTCATTCTGTAAGGATATTTTGACAATGGGGCTGCTCCAGGCGTCAAATTTATAGAGAAATCAATATCTCTCTTTGGAGGTAGTCTTGGTACCTCCTTGAACACATCTTCAAAATCTTCCAGGACTGCATAGTCCTCTGGTGTACTCATTCTGCAAGGATATTTTGACACTGGGGCTGCTCCAGGCGTCAAATTTATAGAGAAATCAATATCTCTCTTTGGAGGTAGTCTTGGTACCTCCTTGAACACATCTTCAAAATTTTCCAGGACTGCATAGTCCTTTGGTGTACTCATTCTGCAAGGATATTTTGACACTGGGGCTGCTCCAGGCGTCAAATTTATAGAGAAATCAATATCTCTCTTTGGAGGTAGTCTTGGTACCTCCTTGAACACATCTTCAAAATCTTCCAGGACTACATAGTCCTCTACAATTGGCACCTTATCCTTAGGTGCTTCCTCCATATGAGCTGGAAATAATTGACAACCTTTTCTGTAGCATTTCTTCAGTTGCATTGCTGAAATTTCTCTAATAGAAACTGCACTGGGAATTCCTTGGACTAGTCTCTTATTTCATTCCTCATCCAAGCAAGTGAATGCTTTGTTATGACAGTCTAAAATGGCATGGTGTTGGTCCAACCAGTCCATACCAATTAGGAAATCATATGAACCTAAAGGCAAGATATTCAGATCTTCCTTAGTACTTAGTCCATTCATGCCCACTGGACATGATTTAACTGACTCAACAACTTTCCTCTTGGCTCCTGTAGCTAGTTGTACAAGCCAAGATTTCTCATGCTTGCTTCTCATCAAGCATAATATTTCCACAAGTTTAGGATTTATATAACTATGACTAGTTCCTGAGTCTATTAAAATAGTAAATGCATGGTTATTGATCATACCTTCAACTTCAATCATGTGTGATTGAAACTCAGCTTGCTTGTTGTCCAGGGTTGCATAGCTCCTTGGTACTCTTCTGCCCATGTCCTCCAATGTTTCTTCTTTTTGAACATTGTGAACGACTCTCACCTTGTCCTTTATGTGAGGACAATCTCTATACCTATGATCTCCTTTGCATCCCCAACATTTCGTAGGTGTCTGCCTTGGCCTTTGCCCACCTACTTTAGGCATCCTAGGCTCTCTCAAAAACGGCTATCCTTGAGGACTACTCTTGAAAAATGGTGGTTTGATTCCCTTCTACCTCTGCTCCCTCTTGAACTTCTTCTTGTCTTCCCAAACTTTTTGGAAAGTAGGCTTTTATTTTTGTTGATCATATAAGAATTTTTCTCTCCTTATAGTTTCTTCCATAGTTTTCGGGTCATCATACTGGATCTTGTCACTGATGGAAGATGGAAACCCACTTAGATACCTTTGAATCTTAATTGTCTCATCCTTGATGAAGGGGACATATTTCAACAACTCAAAGAATCTTCTTTCATACTCATCAATGGACATACTTCCCAGCTTGAGTTCGAAGAACTCTTTCATTTTCTTGTCATAATACCTCTTAGTTTACTTCTTTTCAAAATGTCTCTTGAATTCCCTCTATGTAACATTCTTCTCTCTGACATGTTGTACTTGCACAAGTTGATCCCACCATATAGATGCCTTTCCTTTAAGTTGGTAAATGACAATTCTTCCCTCTGCATGAGAAGAATAGTTATGCAGTTGGAAATATTTCCTCATGCCCAACATCCATGTCTCAGCATCTTCATCTTTCTTGTGGTCTCCGTCAAAAGTATGAGGCTTGATTTTATTCATTTCATCCTTCAGTTCATCCACTTCTGATTTCCTATTCTTTCTGGTAGGAGATGGACTTGAACTGTTGTGTGCTCTCTTATTGGAATGTTTCGGGGAGTGACGATGATGCCTGCTAACGCTTCTTGATCTTTCTTTCTTCTCAGCGGTCCCGCGAATCCCTATTTTGCTTGAGACATTATCTTTATCCAACTTGTTTTAGATTATTTCTAGGCTCTGCATCAGCTTTATGCTGAATTCTCCTTGTTTCTCCCTGGCTTTTATGAGCTTTTTGTTATCTTCTAAGTGAGTCTGGACATCTTTCTGCAAATTTTCAATGATTTTCATCATGTTTCATTCTTTATCTATTTCTTCTCCATGCCCATTGGAGTTTGTTCCTTCAACTCCCAAATGGACATCCCTTCCTCTTGCTTCATTCTTCGAGCTGTAAGCATCCTGTGTCTCCTCCATTCCTCTGTACTATGCAACAATTCGATTCGGTTCCATCAATTGTTAACTCTGTAAAATGTGCATTCAACCAAATTTTTATCAAGCTATCAGTCTTTAATAATTTTCCATAGGACTTAGAAAATATGATTCAACAGTAAGAATATCAGACTTCATTTTCAGTGGGTCTGCATCGATCAAGAATCCCCATGATTCTATTTCTACACCCTGTTTTGTTCTGCAACAATAAATCATTCGACGCTATCCCTTTATTCCTCAGTCCTTGGTTTGCCTATGACCATGACTGGGACCGAGTGCTAATGATTTGGGTGCTTATCCGGAGTGTTGAAATTTCGGGCTCCAGAGCTTCGGAGTTTCCTCCTTTTCCACCACATCACAACAAATCTCTCGGAGTTTCAGATTGACGAACTCGCGAAGTAGGGTGGATCATAGTCCATGACTACCCAGCATCCAACGAATGAAACCCACTATGGAAATTCATGCATCTAAGCTCCGGAAATTTGTAGCTTCGAAGCTTAAGGACTTTGAAGGATTTCACATCCGCAGACCCCCAACCCCCCCCTCCGAACCGTTAATCTCTAAACACTTCCATGTCACCATTGGTGTTGTCATTACAAAACTTTTGAAAGTTCTTCCTTTCGTTCCCCTATGAACCATTCTTCCTGAGTGTCAAGTCTCCAGACTTCACAACTGGAACCACGCATCCACTGGGACCCACGGTTTCCATACTTGAACTAAGATACCGAATAATCACATCACTTAACGCCTTTCAAATTTCGGGGGCAAGCATCCGCGGTTTGGAGTAACCCGCCTTTCGTCCCACAATTCCTTTGACGTTGACATGTAACCCCCTGGTAAAATCGTGGTTTGTATTGCGGGACCGCCCTCGGAAATTAACTCCCGTGCAATTTGGGTCCCCGTAATGCCTCTTGGTCGTCGATCTTGATGTATCGTGATCAACGCTAGTGTGGGCCCACCGAACATTAACTGTGTTATGTAACCTCAGGGCCCACATAGTACATCTGTCAACATTCCAGGTGGGGGTATGTGGCAGGTATAGGAGAGGTCCATGTCACCTCCAGGTGACATCATCATGACTCACTACTTCGGCTCTTCGGGCTTCAAGAGTTTCAACCTCTCCACACTTGCTTTCTCTCGGAGTAATTTCACCCGAAGTCGATGATCTGTCGATGTGTGTCTCCATCGATCGACAACTACAAATCACTTCGACTCTTCAGGCTTCGGGAGTTTCAACCTCTCCACACTCACTTTCTCCTGGAGTGATTTCACCCGAAGTCGACGATCTATCGATGCGTGTCTCCCATAGATAGTCGATTGCCATTCACTTCGGCTCTTCGGGCTTCAGGAGTTTCAACCTCTCCACACTCGTTTTATTCTGAAGTTATTTCACCTAAAGACCAAGGATTTATGCCACGTATCCTCTCTCTCAGATTGACGTCACAGACGGACTCCGTTACTCCGCGGATTTCCAAAGGAACTAACGGGTAACCGCCTCGTAACTTTTCCAGATCTGATGGTTTGCGGTGACTTTGTTTCCTCCTAAAGAAATTCTAGTTGTTAACTCATTAAACCTTCAGAGTTTCTCCCCTTTTGAATATTTCTTCCCTCTATCTCTCTTGAGCTTCGTTTCTCGATCCCCTTTCGACAACAATTCATTCTGAAATCTTTGTCTCATTAACCACAAGCATGGCCCATCCAGGCTCATTGTCGAAATGTCTCTGATACCAATTTGTAACGTCCCCCGACCATCGACCCCTGTCGGGTTACGCTACCCAGACAACCTTAACTTTTCCTTTACTGCTCTGATACCATTTATGTGACATTCCCAGCCTTAAACAACAGGCGAGGCCCTGCCACCTAGTAACTTTTCGGAAATAATTACATATAAAACTTAACTGGAAGATAGAGATAACATCTGGTATTCACACTTATAAATATATATCTATCTAATTCAATTAAACAGATGTCAATACTCTACTCATACAAATGTTCATGCAAAAACAACATTAACACATACATGCAACATATATATGTAGATGCATTACTCATTAATTTTAATGCAAATACAAATACACAACATACAACGAACACAAAATTGGTACTTATATTTTAATATATTACCACTAACTGCATGCAATCCTTCCACGAACCTCCCAACCTTAGACCACACTGTTCATCACACTCAGCAATGGGTCACCCCCGAGCTGGGACTAAACTCCACCGGGCAAGGGAATTATAGGCTTGGCAAGGACAACAAGGAAGTTGCACCGAACAACATGAAGGATCTTTTATCCCATGAGTCACTTATGCCCACAACCCACAGACCCTCCTTCCCCACACACCTTTTCCACCCCAGGAGGGTACACCTTCACTAATACAAGTCCATCAGCTACTACACCTCCCTTACCTTGGGCTTCAACAACAGGTTGGACCAGAAGTCTCAGAGTACTGTAGCTTCTATGGGACTCCCTTCCAAGAGAACTCACTTCCCAACAAACTCTCTCACCTGGGAGAGTTGCTTACAGGCCTGACAACCTGCTTCTTCAATTAAGCTCTTAAGCAATACAACAACAACATTCAACTAACACACGGGTGACGACATCAACAGAAAATGGTTATGGCACCGAAAATGGCAACAACCTAACGCTAAGACATAGCATGGCTCAGGAGAATACAAATGTGTCGAGCTTCACAGGAGACACATGGGATAACTCAAGTACAACTGAAGGATTCCAAAAGTGTGTACTAGATACCGAGGTGATGGTGATGGAGAACTGGTTTAATGCGTGAATACCTGATCAATCGGGAAGGGTGACAGACTTTCAGAGAATCATAAGGGTCATGAGGAAACTTGAAACTGGTCTAGACGCAAGGATGGGGAGCAATGCCCAAATGGGAAGCGAACCCCCAACGAGCTGGCTTTCCCAGCTATAAATTTCATGCACCTAGGTTGACACATGTCTTCCTGAAGCCGCACGAGTTCCACTTAGCACTCGTTCCCTTTTTTCCCGGGAACTTAGGACAACACGACTTATGTCAACCATAGCCTTTGGTAAATAATAATAAAATATTATTCCCTTAGAGGTAATCCCTCTAGCTTAGCCCCCTCCTTTATCATATCTAGTGGAGCTTAGTCCCCCATAACTCTTTCTTCGTGGTCGATCTACATGCAACAGTGTAATTTTATTAATGATGCGAGTATTTACATATACAAAATCAGGCTCATTGGCCTTATCATATGGATCACCAACCTAATAAACACATAAGTCTCTCAGCTTATAACCACTCGGCTCACCAGCCTATAAACATAATTACAATTCAATAAGGCCTTGGGGTGTCACAACCTTAGCTAAAACTATGATTGTGTTAACATTGAGAGTCACCCTCAGATAGCAAGAGGATAAGCCCAATACCCATCAAAATGTAAATGTATTAAAATGGTTTGAGTAGGTGGATCAACAAGACTTTAAAGAAAGGAAAAGACAACAGATATCACTGCAGATCAATGATGGACCATTGGGCTATGTAGTCATAAACAGTCTGCTCAATGAAGACATTTAAGCTCCTTATCAGACAAAATATTTGTATAATGATTAAGAGAATAAATAAGTGAATAACATAAAGACAAATATTCACTAAGCAGATATCCTCTCTGCGAAGAGAATTTAGATGTGTCTGAACTATATGTTAATGTTTATGCCATTATTATAGTTCTTTGCATTTCAATAGATAAGAGCATCATAAGAACAAGATCACTAAGAACTACACATTCACAAGAGACACAACATTTATCCTGGGAAACCCTCTAGGGAAAGAAAACCTAGCAAAACTTCCTTATCATAAATAACTTATACAATGTTCAAGAGATAACTCAAACCAATACATATAGTCCTCTCCAAGAGATGTGCCACTCTTCTCCCTCTCTCCAACTGGTAATTGCAGCTTGCCTCATAAGAGAATGAGCAAGTGAGTTGTGTGTTTGAAGTGAAGCACTAGCCTCTTATTTATACAAGACTGGCACGTGTGAAAGGTCACCACTGGCAGGGCCGACCTCTCACTTTGGGTGGGTAAACCCACCTTTAATTAATTCTGAGTCTTCCATAATAACTGTTGGGGCCGACTTCTTATTCTTCCCTTTGTAATTTTCCGATGACCAATCCGCAAAAGGGGATTTGGTCCTTATACAATTACCAACATGATTAATCCTCAATGGGGATTAATCCAATAATAATAATAATAATGATGACATGATTAATCCACAATGAGGATTTAATCCAATAATAATAAGAATGCTCTTCGCAGTTACATTATTTCAACACTCCCCCTTAACAAGAAGGGTATTCTTCATCAGCATCAAGCGAGAGAGGTCTGCATCATCAGTGGCATCTGGAGGACAGTATCGTCAATATCATCTTGAAACATTGGCTAGCATATTTACGAGTCATCAAAAGTTTTCTTCATCGACAACATCATCATTCTCAAAAGAATGCTATCATCATCTGCATCAAATATGTATCAATAAAAATGATACCTCATCACAGCACTAGGCTGGCACATCACAGTACTACACTAGCTCAATGTCACAGCTGATAAGCTGGTAGCTCAGTGTCAGTCACATCTTGCTTTACGTCTAACAACTAGGTCAGAAGCAAGTCATATCATCATCTCGCTTTACGTCTAACAACTAGGTCAGAAGCGAGTAATAACAACGCCATGCTTTATGTCTAACAACTAGGTCAGAAGCATGACTCATCTTTCTTTACGTCTAACAACGAGATTAGAAGCAAGGAACATCATCATCTCGCTTTACGTCTAACAACTAGGTCAGAAGCGAGGAATCACAACGTCATGCTTTACGTCTAAAAACTAGGTCAGAAGCATGACTCATCTTGCTTTACGTCTAACAATGAGGTCAGAAGCAAGGAACACATCAACATCTCGC
>ML787200.1:619030-629416 GCA_009831015.1 Picea engelmannii
AGAAATTGAAGAAGTCTCAGAAAGCATTATCAGGTTCTATGTGATGATTGGTTGATGGTGATGATTTTATGTAAAGTTTTATTATCTCTCATATATTCTTGGGTGGAAGGAAGGGGCAAGGATAGAGAGTTCAAATATCTCTTGATATTGGAGGATTGTACCTTCCTCTTGGAGTTTTATCCCTCCCTTTACATTTGGAAGTTGTAGCTACCTTTTGAAGTCATTACTTCCATTGAACAAAAACTATGGATTATTTCTCATATATTGTGCATGGTGTATTGTGGTGTATTGGTGTAACTCTTATACTATTGTTCATTGCTCATTGGATATAATTGAATGGTTTAAGTATAAGTTGAAAAAGGTTTCAAAATTGTACTTGATACTGATTCACCCCCCTCTCAGTATCAACATCTTCTTCATTCTCACAACCTTCATAAGAATCAATTATATCCTAAACATAGTCTTTATACACCTCACAACAACTATGACAAATTAACTCAGAGGAATAAAACTTTTGACAATGAATATTGAAAGTTGCATGAAACTCTTCGAGTGAAAAAGCACTAGAAATATCAAGAGAGTGATACCAAATACAAGTATCTCCTTGAAGAGAGTACATAAATAGCTTCATACATATGTCTTCATGTTGGATGTCAAGTTGTTGCATCAAATCATGAAATTCTAGAACATGCTCAATAGGGCTGTCATTCTCACCTTCATAAAATCTTGGTAGGAGATCTTGCCATTCATCAATTTGAGGCACAGGATGCGGATAACCAACTATGGCTGAGAAATTGAGTGGGGAAAACCTCTTGTCCAGGATAGCCTCCATAGCCATTTAATTTGTCTCAAACAAGTGGAGTCGCCTTGGTGAAAGATGAGGCATAGTCAGAACAATGTGTCCAGCTTCAGTTCACCATCTAAAACTGAATCTCTTCATTTTCATTCTCCCGGGGAAGATATCTTCACTTCCGTTCTCGACAATGATGCCATGAAATGTTAGCACTGAGAGTCACCCTCAGACTGCAAGAGGATAAGCCCAATACCCATCAAAATGTAAATGTATTGAAATGGTTTGAGTAGGGGGATCAACAAGACTTTAAAGAAATGAAAAGACAACAAATATCACTGTAGATTAGTGATGGACCATTGGGCTATGGAGTCATAAACAATTTTCTCAATGAAGGAATTTAAGCTCCTTATCAGAAAAAATATTTGTATAATGATGAAGAGAAGAAATAAGAGAATAACATAAAGACAAATATTCGCTAAGCAGAGATCCTCTCTACGAAGAGAATTTAGATGTGTCTGAACAGTAAACAATGATAGATAGGAAATCTTACATCAGATCCTCCACCGCATCAGGAATCTATCAGTCACAGGCAATACATTCAAACAAGATGAAGAATTGAACTTAGATGTGTCTAAACAATAAACAATGATAAATAGGCAAGCTTACAACAGATCATCTACCACATCAGGAATCTATTGATCAAAGGAAAATTTTAATCCTTAAAATCAACAATTACATTCAGACAAGATGAATAATAGAACATAGGACATAGAAGATAAATCTAATGAAACAACTCATATGAGTCTTGAATTTGAGGTCTGCTTAAACTTTGGCAATTGATCATTGTTTGTAAGACAATTTGATGCATAATGACCCATCTTTAAACATCTTTTACATCTTACTTGATTGAAATTCCTGCCTCTTCCTGACTGTGCATTATTATTGTGAGGATTACTTTGAAAATTTTGTTGATGAAAATTTCTACGACCTCTACCTTGACCATGACCTCTGTCGCGGCCTCAATTAGAAGACTGATTCTGAAAATTTCCAAAATTTGATTTTCCTCTTCCTTTAGAACTTCCAGCTTTAGTGAAAAGAAGATCTTCTTCTGATTGTTTTTGTTTTCCAAAAGATTTACTATGTTGAGCCAATAATTCACTAAGTGAATCAAAAGTTACAGTTGATAACTTATAAGTTATTTGCAAAGTCTCAAGAAAATGATTATAAGATTGAGGCAAGCAATTTATTACAATGGAGACTAGAAAAATATCTTCAAGTTTAGGAAAACTGCCTTTGATGATTCCCTGATGAATGTTCTTAATCCTTGAAATGTATTCTAATACATCACCATTATATACTAATCTTTGTTTAAGCAATTTCATTTGTATATCAACTCTATGAGATGCAACAAGAGTATCAAAAAGCTTCTTGAACATATTCCAAGCAGACCATGCATCTTTGGAATTCTCAATATGTACAAACATGTGTTCAGTTACAGAAGAACGTAGCAAAGCAAGTGCTTTTTCATCTTTCAAATTCCATTTTGCTAAATAAGTAGCATCGGTTGGCTTAGTTGGAGCAATATCACCATCACAAATATCACGCCATAATTCATTATAAATCATAGTGTTTTTCATGTGTCGACTCCAAGATTTGTAATTCTTGGGTCCATCTAACTTATCTGATTCTGTGAATAAATTGATTAATTTAGACATGATGTTTGTTGCAATATTGCAAGTGAATAATCCACAAAAATCCAAAAGTGAGACTCAAAGCACCAAAAGGAAGTGTACATAATCCATGCAAAAAGAGCACTTTTAAGGGTTTGGTCTTGACCCTTTAAAAGTCTCGTTAGAAATGGAGTTTGAGTAAGTATTTTACGGGAATATTCTCAACTTCAGAGTGTTCAAGACTACAATTAAGAAGCCTCTTTTAAAATATATATATAGTCTTTTACACCTTTTACAGATAACACAATGTGCCCCCACTTGAACTAAAGCCTCCAATATTTTAACAAAAAATAATGATTGTCCGGAAACAAAGGATTCAAGTTGTCTTTTCTAAGTTAAAAAAAATAGGCACAAATATAACTTATAATGAACCTTTTTCCAAAAGGTATGATGGTGGCTCGTTGAAGGTCAATGCAATAACCACAAACTATCTCTTAATGGTTGGACATCTGTAAGATGTAGCAAGTGTAGTCCTTCTTTGGGGTTGTAGACTCATAATCGATGTACAATATGACTGCAGACGTGTTTGCAGGAGTCACCAAAGAGGAGGCGCCCATTGTGTGTATTTGAAAAGCCATGCATTATTGCTAGAGACGATGAACAATGAGGAGGTTGTAGGATATTCTTTGGACATGCTAGTGGAGATCGATGGCACACTTGTTTTCGATGAATTCAAGTGGAGACCATAAGAGAGTCATTGGTGCAAGTTATGGATGAGTTCAATTTTCACGAAATGTTCAAATCGCAGAGAAGGATCTGGTGCTAGCTACAAAAGGAGACCCGAGCAACCTTATCGCAAGACAATGAAGAAGGAGGGTGCTACTATGTGGAGATCCACAAAGGTCAAAGGCAAGTTTACACAGCAAATGAAGTGCCTCTGCATCAACCCATCAAATTTCATCATGAGATGGCTATGTTTCAACTTGTCAGAAAAATGGAGGAGGAGGGGCTCATCTATTGTAACACCCTGTTTCCCCCAGCTTGTAAATATAACTGGACTGGCCAAGAACTATGGAAAACTCATAAATATGAATATGTGATGTAAATGGACCTTGAGGAAGAGGTCAATGAATGCGAATAACATTTGAATTTATTGCAGAACTGCTGAGAGGGGATGTGCAGAAAATAGACCACAATGGCGGTGGAAGGCACCTGGAAAGGGGGCGTTAACTTCCACCGAGAATTAAATACCGTATTTGGACTCCACTGGCCCGGAGAACCAAAAGCAACTCGTTGGCCCTGAAATTTAATGCCTTGCAGGCTAACAGGTTGATGGCTTAATGAGGGATGGGGAGGTGAACTGCCTATCTGTAGAGTCGTTAGGCCTGATCGACGCGAGGGTAATCGTGCCACACGCAACCTCGCGAGAGGATAAGGCGTATGGAAGAAGCGATTGAGAAGGGCAGATGCGAGGGGAACTTTAGCATTACGCAGAGTGAGTGATAGCAGAGAGGAAGGATTGCAACCTTCGCTCCTGGTCACTGGCAGATAGAGAGACGCAGTCTCAGAGCATCGTGGTCTCAGCTCGGGGGTGGCTAGTGGTAAATCCGCTGGGAGTCGCTACGCCTACGGTTGGGTGGAAACGAGCACCCCTCTCAGCATTTGCACCCACCTCTGGTGTTATTTCTGATAAGTGTTTTACATATTGCGTCTTGAAATTCATATACTGATATATATGCTCGTAGAACTATGAAATTATAAACGATTACAGTATAAGAATGTTTGTGTAGTGTTTTGATAAGAAATAATAGATATATGCTTATAATAGGAAGTCCTCGCGTGGCTTATGTTGATAAATGAATTTAGTTATTCATGAGTTGAATCAAGTCAAACTTCCAGTCCGTCCTCGGGAGTTTGTTTCCCTTTGTCTGTTTCTAGGAATGCCCTGGATTTGATCTCTTCACAAGAGATTCCCTTCTTAGAAAGGTTCACCAAGAACCCAGAAAAAGGACTTGAATGGGCAAGTCTTAATAACCCTGTATGAGGAGGAATGACCCTCTTAAGGTTCCGAGGTAGCAGCGTAGGGATAAGTAACAAATCAACAAAGGAGATCTCGTCGGATGACCCATAGCCATTCACAACCGTTAGATTGATGAAAGTAGCAAGGGCGTTACATACCTTGCCCCTTTTTCCCTCTATCTTCGTGAACAACGAGGAAATTGGGATCGTAGATCCCAAGGCCCAGGAGAACCTTTGAACCATTGATCTTTCCACATCCACGAAGTAGTGGAAGAATGCCCCAGGTGGGACAATCTGAGCCGTTGGATCTCATTCAGAAATCCCGACAGCCGTTGGATCGGGTTAAGATGCTCGGAGCTTAGTCTCTGGGTTGTGCGCAGGAAGAATGGATCTAGGCCGTTAGATCTTGGACCATTTACCCTTCAACCGTCAGATCATATAGGGGTGCACGGGGTTTAACCCTTCTCACACTAGGCAGACGTCCCGACCTTCATTGGGATATCGACATTCAAGAAATCGGAGTTCATGAGGTCGAAGGAATCGGGACATCACAAGTCTCGAAATCCCGAAGAGATCAGAACCGTCCATCTTGAGGAGGACGCGTGGAAGCAATCGATGCCATCGAGGAAAGGCCCAAAAGGAAGTTGTTGATCAGTGTTTGGGTCATCGGGATATCGAGGATCCTGGTGACAAAGTATTTATGCATTTTGGAATCATGAACCCCGAAACTCCAACAAGTGGGAGCCAGCTGTGAGCCAGTCGGGATTCGGAGAATCAGGAATCACGGGGACGAGAAGTCCATACATGGTGAAACTCCGAAGTCTGAAACCCCGACGAAGAGGTAAGGTTGTGGTCACGGGAACATTGGTCACGTGGACTAAAGACTTAGCCCAGGAGGCTAAGGCAGCAGAGGATCGTGTCGGGAATCGGGGATCGGTGAACCAAGTTGTTGGGACATCACGAGTGTCAAAACCCCGATAGGAGGAATCCCGACAGAAGTATATGGCTGTAGTCATATGAGAGGTGGTCGCATGGACCAGGGCTTAGCCAGGAGGGCTAACACTTGAAAGACGCGTCGGGATTCGAGGGATCGCGAATCCTGAGGACGTGTGCATTTAGACAAGAGAAAGTCCGAAACCCCAATGAGGAGGCATGGCTGCGGTCATATAGAGGGAGGTCGTATGGACCCAAGAGACTATCCCAAGGGGACTAGTGGAAGTTGGAGCGCGTTGGGATTCGGGAATCGCGGATCCTGGGGACAAGTGTATTTTAGCACTTGAAAGTCTGAAACCCCGATAGGAGCATATAAGGCTGCGGTCTTATGAGAGCGGTCATATGGACCAGAAGGCATAGCCAGGAGGGGCTAAGGCTAGAAGAGATCTTATCAAAGATTTGGGAGCTCCGTGATCGAGAGTCCGGATTTTCTTGACGGTAAACCCCGATGAACGGAAGAGATTCTGTCGGAGGATCTCAGGGTCTGTAATGACCGTTAGATGTGGAAACAAGACGTTAACCTAAGCCGGGACGTGGGTATGATTTAGTATAAGCAACGAGTAGATCTAGACGACCAGAGTCCACCCGCCCAGATCTACGGCTGAGGATGCATTCCGGAGCCCCCTTGCCATTCTACCTTTAATGGGGGGGGGGGGTCTGGAATTGGACGCGCAACTCTCGAACGGTCGAGATTTACTCATGGTGATCAATGGCTCCCAGGTGGATTCCGAACCCCCTTGCCATTCTGCCTTTAATGGGGGGGGTCTGGAATAGTGTGGTGTGTGAAGTGGGGTCCCTCCCTATCATGACAACCATCGTGTCGTGTTTCCCTCTTGCCACCTGTATGCCACGTAACCGCACAACGGGGAGTTTCTCATTGGCTTCTCTCTACCCCTGTTGAGGTTTGTTCCTATTGGCCATTCGTTGATCCCATAGGGATTCATCCCCATTGGTCGCTCGCTAGCCCTGCCGGGGTTCGGCAGTTGCAGAGTCGAATGTTTGGACGTTACTGTAGCGCCGAGGCGCGAAATGAAAAAGACGCTACATTCAAATTGAACCGTGATCCTAACCCACGATCACATGGGAACGAAGAAGGAGAGAGAAAGAGCCAGCTTACACTGGGCCTCCATGGTTATTTAGGGGTTCAAGTCTGACAGAGGACCGAAAAAATTTGATTTAGGTAGCGGGTATGTTACAAAGTGGTATTAGAGCATGGTTACAACACTCGGCCTGATTGGGCTCATGCACGAGTCGCGCATAAACTCCGTTCGAAACACTCCTATGAGGAGTAACCCCCTGACTTAACTCTCTTGTCCAGGATTAAAAACTTGGAAAATGAGAACCCGACTGTGTATGCATGTGAAAGAGTTATGAATTTATATGCAAATTATAAAAATGTATTTAACTCTTGACTAATAACCAGCGTTTATCCTTTCACTCAAGCGGACGATCAACCACGGGAATCTACAGACACAGAGTATGATGACTCACCAAGAGGTGGGAGAAGGCTCCCACAACAGAGACGAAGAGTGTGACGAAAGAAGAGCAATAGGAACCCCTCCAGACCTAGTTGAGACTGTGAGGAGTCTCATGGTCGAATTGCAAAGCTGCAAGGATGATAATGAAAGGATGATGAAAGAACAAGAAAAACAAACCGAAATTAATGCAGTTCTACTGCAGAGCTTATCCGACCTACAACGACAAATGCAGCATGAACCTGAGATGTAGAATCATGGTCGTGTCAGTGGCCATACTGAGATAAGAACATCAAGAAAGGTCCACCCCAGAGGTAAAGGACCAGTGCCAGATGATTCCACTGAGAAGGAAGCTGGTGATTCAGAAGGCTCTTCCAGCAGCAGGACCAGTTCCTATTCTCGTAGAAAACAGAAGAAGCAAAAGACTTCCAAGAGTCATAAATTTGAGGAATTCCTGAAGGTCAAACCTCCTGCCTTCGACCGTGAGATAAAGAAAGGAGAGGAAGCCAAGGCCTGGCTACTTTGACTGAAGAAATATTTCAGAGTCCATGATTTCTCAGAGAACTTGAAGGCCCGAGTGGCCACTTTCAATCTGAACGGAAAGGCTTCCATATGGTGGGAAGACCTTAAGAATATGAAAGGGGTTCGCGAGGAGGACCTGTCTTGGAAACGGTTTGAGAAGTACTTCCAGAAGAAGTCTTTGTCGGAAAGGTATTTCGACGAAAAGGATAAAGAGTTTTATGAACTCAAACTGGGACAACTTACTATGGAGGAGTATGTCAACAAATTCCTTGACTTATTGAGATATGTACCCTACATCAAAGCAGAGAAGGCGAAGGCACAACGCTTCATCAATGGGCTACCCAAAGAATACTAGAACCGAATCGAATTCGACGAGCCAAAGACCTTAGAAGACATTATACGAAAGGAAACATATTGTCATGAGCAATATGGACATCGGACAGAGTCTCGTGGAGACTGGAAACAAAAGAATGGTTCAAGATTTCAGAAAAAGGGGAGCAAATCCTCAGGATTTAAAAACTACAAGAAGAACCACAGAATGAATTTCCCAACCCGGAGTGTACTCCAGCAGAACTTTCCCTCGGGGGACGGAAATAAAACTTCTGGACCTATATCAGTGAAGACTAACAACCCAAAGAAAGTACCTCTGAAATGCTAGGATTGTGGAGGAGAGCATCTCCGAAGAGACTGTCCACACCGACAACAGAACAGTCAAAAAATTTATGACATGCAGGAAGCTACCACAGTCAACGATGTGGCAAGAAGTGTGCCGCAGATTTATGCAGCCCTGGATAATAACCAAGCTGGCCACCAAGCTTCAGTGGTGGAAATAGAAGGTATGATTTTCAACCATCTGGTGTCTGTTTTGATTGACCCTGGTTCAAATTTGAGTTATATATCCCTTAGAGCTGTTGATAAGTGTAAACTACAGCCACAGAAGCAAACTAAACCATGGTTGGTACAGTTAGCCACTGGCACCAAAAGAAAGGTAGTAGAGGTCATACCAGCTTGCCAATTAAGGTTGGGTGAATTTCCCACCCAAGAAACCCTTAATGTATTACCCCTGGGATCATACGACCTGTTGATTGGTATGGATTGGCTAGCCGCCCATAAAGCCAAATTGGACTGTTACTATAAAACCTTAGAATGTGTGGGCGAAGAAGGAAAAAGGATAACCCTTCAAGGGATCTGAAAACCGGTCTCGGTGAGACAAATATCAGCCCTGCAAATGAGGAAGTATTGCCGAAAGGGATGTCCCCTATATGCAATACAGGTGTTGAAAACAACCGAAGGTGCAAAACCAAGCCCTGATGATCACCCTATCCTAAGAGAATACCGAGATGTGTTTCCAGAGGAGGTACCGGGTCTACCTCCGAGAAGAGACATTGACTTCTCGATAGAACTCGCACCAGGAGCGGTGCTGGTGTCTAGGACACCCTATCGGATGAGCACACCTGAGTTAGTTGAACTCAATTTGCAATTGAAAGAAATGATGGACAAGGGTTATATTCGACCCAGCGTGTCCCCATGGGGAGCACCGGTCCTGTTTGTGAAAAAGAAGGATGGCACCCTTAGACTGTGCATAGATTACAGACAACTCAATAAAGTAACCATAAAGAACAAGTACCCGTTGCCCAGGATCGATGATCTATTTGATCAGTTGAGAGGTGCATCTATTTTCTCAAAAATTGACTTGAGGTCGGGTTACCATCAAGTCCGAATCAAGGGTGAAGACATCCATAAAAAACGCTTTCCGGACACGGTATGGTCACTACGAGTTTGCGGTAGTACCATTTGGGTTAACCAATGCCCCTGCCACTTTCATGTGCTTGATGAACAATGTACTCAGTAAATTTATAGATAAATTTGTACTAGTTTTTATTGATGACATTTTAATCTACTCTAAGAATAGAGAAGAACATGAAGAACATCTTAGACTTGTGTTGCAAGTGCTAAGAGAGCATCAACCCTATGCCAAATTCAACAAATGTGACTTCTTTCAGAAGAAAATACACTACTTGGGACATGTTCTTTCCGAGGAAGGGGTAGCAGTAGATCCTGACAAGATCAGGTCTATCATGGAATGGCCTACCCCAAGGGATGTCTCGGACATCAGATCCTTTATGGGATTGGCGAGATACTATAGGAGATTTATAAAAGATTTATCCAAGATTGGTTGTCCAATCACTGCCCTCCAGAAGAAGGGAACAAAATTTCTATGGACACAACAATGTGAAGAAAGATTTCAAATCTTGAAACACCTACTAACCCATGCACCTGTATTGAAAATCGCCGACCCAGAAGCTGACTTCCTTGTGTGCACGGATGCCTGTAAGGAAGGTCTCGGAGGAGTCCTTATGCAGGAAGGAAAGGTGATCTGTTATGAATCCCGAAAATTGAATGAACACGAGGTCAATTATGTGACTCATGATCTAGAACTGGTTGCCATAGTGCACGCCTTAAAAATGTGGAGGCATTACCTCTTGGGAAGAAAGTTTGTGCTTATGACAGATCATTGTGGATTACGGTATTTGTTTGATCAACCCAAGCTTAATGCTAGACAAGCCAGATGGATGACCCTCCTTAGCGAGTTTGATTTTGAAATCAAACACATTAAATGGAAAGAGAATAGGATGGCCAATTCCCTTAGCAGAAGCATGAGAACAATTCACCTGGAAACGGTGAGTACCTGCGAGACAGATGTCAAGAACAGAGTCAAAAAGGCACAAGAAACAGATCCCTTCATTCGAAATGTGACCCTGTACCTACAGCAAGAACCCGCTGGAGCAAAATATGAAGGCTATCAGATGACCGAAGGAGGACTGCTCACCCACAGAGATAGAATGTACATTCCAAATCGTGACGACTTGAAGAGGTTCATCATGGATGAACTACATAAAAGACCCTACACTGG
>ML787201.1:16622-50832 GCA_009831015.1 Picea engelmannii
CACCAAAGATAAGTTTCCTATTCTTGTCATTGATGAATTATTTGATGAATTGCATAGAGAAAATTTATTTACTAAGTTGAATCTTTGTTTGGGATATCATAAAATCATAATGAGGTAGGAGATACATTCACAAAACATAGTTTAGAAAACATGAAGGTCATTATGAGTTTTTGGTTATTCCATTTGGACTTAATAGTTCACCTTCAACATTTCAAATCTTTATGAATTCCTTTTTCAAACCCTTCCTTAGAAAATTTGCAGTAGTATTTTTTAATGACATATTATCTACAACAAATCACGGGAAGAGCATGTATAACATCTTCACAGATTATTACAACATTTGGAAGAGAAACAAATTTATGCAAATCCTTCCAAGGGTGTCTTTAGGTTTAAAGAAGTGGAATATTTGGGTAATATTGTATCTCATGAAGGTGTGAAAGTGGACCCTAAAAACATTAAATCTATGAGGGAATGACCAATTCTCAAAACCTTGAAGGAAATTAAAGGATTCTTAGGATTGACAGACTAATACAACAAGTTTTTCAAGAAATGAGGTCAAATAGCGACACCTCTTATATAATTGTTAAATAAGGGAGCATTTTATAGGATGCATGAAGAAACCAAATATTTTGATAAACTTAAGGAGGATATGTGTGCAACTCATGTCCTAGACACACCTAACTTCACATTTTTTTTTATTGTGGAATGTGATGCCTTAGGCCATGGAATTGGTGCAATTTAATGCAAGAAGGAAGTCCCCTTTCTTTTGAAAGAAACCAAATTAAAGGAAAAAAAACTTACTCAACCCCATTTATGAAAATGAAATGTTGGCTATACTACATGCAATTAATAAATGACAACCTTACCTAATAGGGAGACACTTCAACGTAAAAAAATATCATGATAGTTTGAATTACTTCTTAGAGAAATGATTATATTTAGAAGAGAAATAAAAATGGGTTATGAATATTCTAGGTTAGGAATTTGAAATTATCTGAAAAGAAAGTAAAACATAATATTGTGTCAGATGCACTTTCAAGGAAAGAAGAATAAATATAGGGTTCACCATGTGTTATTTCTATTTTGCAATTTGATTGGGTGGAATAACCAAGGATAGAATGGAATCAAGACCAACAAGTATGCAAGGTCATTCAACAACTATAAGAGGACTTGAGTGAATTAGATAAATTTGTATGGAAGAATGATTTTATATGGTATCATGATCATATATATTTATGTAGGAATTCCCAACTCAAATACAAGGTCCTTCTATAATTGCACAATTTTCTCATATAGGAGGACATCCAAGGTTCTTGAAAACTTACCATAGAATCAAGAAGGATTTTCTATGGGAAGGTATTAAAAATGATGTTCAAATTTTTGTGTCTGAATGTGTGATCTACAAAAAAAATAAGGGAGAGACAATCACGACACCAAGCGTCCGAGAATCATTAGCTATACCAAGTCAATGTTGGGAAGAAGTTTCAATGGATTTATTACAAGTTTACCCAAATCTGAAGGAAAACTTGTCATCATGGTATTAGTGGATCGACTGAAAACGTATACCCATTTTTTCTCTCTTTCTCATGCTTTTAAATAAATTATAGTAGCCACAACATTCATGGAAAAAGTTCAATATCTACATGGATTCTCCAAGATTATTGTAGTGATAGAGATCCAATTTTCATTGGAAATTGTTGATCGGGACTAGGCGTAAACTGACATGAAGGTGGATATATAACAAGGAAACAAATAGAGATATTGCAAGAAACATAATAATACAATTAAACTCAGATTCTATTAATGAATGGAATACAAAATATTGTAAAATACAAAGCACACAAACTCACTAGAATGGTGGTAGCTTATCGCTGAAGAGAGAGGTGTGCTGGCTATGCTCATTCGCAAGAATTTTATTACAAAGAGGTTGAAAAGTAATTTTAACATAAATCATCAATGATAAAACCATAAACATCCAAAAACCTAACCATAAAAGATGAAACACAAAAATGGTTTGTGGGCCTTGATGTGGTTAGTTGATATGCCAACTTCTCGAGGGCATAATTTTTGCATACAATCTCTTTTTGGGGTGCTCGGTATCCTGTCAGAAATGTATAGATAATAATTACACATTATGAATGACCAAGTAAGTTCCTTTGTCTACTTAATGGTTGTTTTCAGGCCAAAAAATATCGTTTAGGGTCTCAAAATGACCCCAAAAGTTTGGGACCCGAAAAACTGTAGAAAAACTGCCAAGATGTGGAACCATTTTGAATTAGTGGAACAAGTGGGTGGCCACCAATATCCACTTGGATCATTTTTGAAATGAATTATTTTCTTGTTTGGGTACTCAATTGGATCATAAATCATCTTACCATCCTCAACATCATGGGAAAACTAAGATTGTGAATAAATGTCTAGAAGGATATCTTTATTGCTTTGCATCTGATAAACATACACAAAGTGGTTTCCCTTGGAACAATGGTGGTACAACACATCCTTTCATAATCCATAAAATATTTCCCCATTTTTGGCACTTTATGGGTATCATACTCCATCCATCACATCTCCCTTGAAAGGGACATCAAGGTTCAGGAAGTGGAGGACCACATAGGGAACCAATAAGAGGTTCTAAAACTATTGAAGGAAAACTTGGTTATGGAACAAAATAGGATGAAACAAGAAGTAGATCAACATCACTATGAAAGGGAATTTGAAGTAGGATATTGGGTATTTTTTAGGCTACAACCATATAAAAAAATGTCCCTCAAGAAACAAAAGAAGGACAACAAATTATCACCCAAATATTAGGGCCCATATAAGGTGTTGCAAAGGACTGGAAGTATGGCTTACAAATTGGAGTTTCCTCCATATTCATGTGTACACACAATATTCCATGTTTCTTTCTTAAAGAAGGTAATCGGTGACAAGATCCTAGTCCAAAATATTTTACCATATATTAACAATGAATGAAAAATCATACTAGAACAAAAAACAATCCTTTAAAGAAGGATTATGATCCAGGTGGATATCGGTGGCCACCCACCTTTTCCAGCTGGCTCAAAACAACTTTCTAGCAATTTTGATAATTTACTATTTTTAGCATTTTTTTGGGTCTTGAAATTCTGGAGCCATTTTGAGGCCCTAAACAATGTTTTTAGATAGATATTTTCAATGGGATATCATACGCCTAAAATGAAGATCGTATGCAAAAGTTACGACCATGGGAAGTTGATGTACTAACTTACCCAAATGGGGCACACATGACTTTTGGTGCTTCATCTCCTAGGGTTAGGTTTTTGGATGTTTAAGGTTTTTGAAACTCCTGTTTATTGTAAAAATGCCTTGAGAGCCTCATTGTAATAATATTTTGGAAAATGAGTATAGCAGTCACATCTCTTCTCATAGATAAGCCACCACCATTCCAGCAAGCTTGTTTTCCATTACATTTTACAGTTTCAACTTATTTCCTTATTGAATAGAAAACCAGTTTTACTATATCTCTGTTATTCCATGTTAAGCATATGATAATAATATGTAGTCATTTCTTTCTTCTCAAAAAATCTGGATCAGTGGTATCAAAGCGGTCTGCTCCTTGTCGTCTTAATACATGTCCCCAACAAGGTCGAAGTACAAAGAGTTGGGTCTCGAGCTTGTTTCTCTTGAGGACAAAATCTCTCGCACACCCAAGCGACCTCTCATGGAAGGAAGAAATAAAGATGATGAGACACAAGATCCTTTCAAACTGTTGATTGAGGAATCCCTCACACAACAGAGGAACGAGATGATGGATAATTTCGCACAAATCCTTTGGCGACTACCAATAGGCGACACATATTCTTTGAGCAGAGGCACCACCCCCTTCAAAGTACAAATAAACTTTGATATTCCTATATTTGAAGCTCATATAGACGCATATGTTGTAGACAAGTGGTTGAATATACTAGAAGGGTATTTTTTCTGTCCATAACTTTTCGAATAGAGAAAATATTACTTTTTCACTCCTTAAAGCCATTCCCCATGTCCAAAATTGGTGGGAAACATTCTGTGAGAAAAAGGAAACATAGGAACCCTCATTATTTATAGTCACGACCACCTAGGAATCCTTTAGGGATGTTATTTAGGAACAATACTACCCTATTGGAAGTTATGATGACTTGTATACCAAATGGACCACATTGCGGCAAGAAAGAGACCAAGCAGTGCTAGATTTCACAAATATCTTCCATACATTGCGCACCAAGTTGGGTATCAAAGATTTGGAGAGAAATCTAGTGCTCAAGTATCGTGGTGCTCTACATAGATACATCCAGACCAAAATGGAATTTTTGGACATCTCATCCTTGGGCACGGCCTACCGATATGCCATCAAAATTGGGTAGAATCTCAAACAAAAGACGCGAAAATTTGGGTCGGGGAGCCCCTCACAACAAAATCTAGGAAAGGGCAGCCCCAACCCATAGAAAAAAGGACAGAGAAAATATGGACAGTATCAGGACAACCCGTCCAAGCCAAAAGCAAAGAAGGACATTGGAAAGACAAAGAAAGATACCGGGAAGTGATGCGACTTCCATAAGAGCCCTTGGCATAACACTGCTGACTGCCGCTCAAAGAAGATGTTGGTGGCCAAAGTGAAAGCCTTTGAACTAGATGTGGGTTCTGAATCTGAGTCAAAACTAGAAAAGGGAAGACAGTTCATTGATGCAGAACCCAATGCCACTATTACTACCACCAAGCTCCAGCATGGTGAAACAGACAAGCCAAAAGAAGGAGAGCACCTCTTCCATTCACAAATGTGGGTAAAAGGCACCCCACTGCACTTCATCATTGATAGTGGTAGCTAGAAGAACCTCATCTCAGTAGAGGTCATCAAGCAGCTGGCCCTACCGACAATGCCGCACCCACAACCCTACACCATTGGATGGCTCTACCAAGGAAGCGTTCTCCACGTCAACTAACAATGTCGACTGTCGTACGACATCAAGCCCTTCAAAGATGAGGTATTGTGTGATGTTTCGCCTCTCAAAGATTGTGATGTTCTTTTGGGCCAACCTTATTTATGGAAACTCCATGTTGTATATGAGTCTAGGCCTTGTAGTGTTATTATTACTTTGAGGAGGAAATTGTACGGGATACTTGAGGATGTCCCACCTAGTGCTATTTCCTTGATCTCTGCTAAGAAATGCAGGAAGGTCATCTCTCAGATGGGGAAGTTTGTCTTTTTCATGATTTTCTCTTAGAATGAGAGAAAAATCACAGCCACATCCAAGGTCTCTACGGCCGACCTCCCCACACAACAAAAGAAAGTAGATAAGGTCGTATAAGAATACTTGGATATCTTCTCCTCACCTACCAGGGTACCTCTACACTGCCAGGTCAAGCACCCCATCGATCTGATCCCCAACACATCGCTTCCCAATGGGCCAGTCTATTTCCACTCTCTATTAGAGAATGAGGAGATCAAGCGATAGATCCAAGAATTTCTCCACAAGGGGTACATCCATCCCAGCTCATCACCTTGCGGAAGCCCCATCATGGTGGTACAAAAGAAAGATGGAACTTGACAACTTTTCATTGATTATCGGGCTATGAATAAAATCACAGTCAGAAACTGGTACTTGATTCCCCGAATTGATGACCTCTTTGATTAACTCATGTGGGTTAAATACTTAAGTAAGATTGATCTGAAGTCTAGCTACCACCAGGTCTTGATAGAAAAGACAGATGTATGGAAGACTGCCTTCAAGTCAAAGGAAGGCCTTTTTTAATGGTTGGGCATGCCCTTTGGTTTGACAAATTCTCCATCCACTTTCATGAAGATGATGGATGATATCCTGTGACCATTCACCAATAATTTTGTAGTGGTTTATCTAGATGACATTCTCATTTAAAGAAAGACTTGGGCCGAACACTTGCAGCATATTCAATAGGTTCTGCACACCCTGCGACAACAAAAGCTATATGACAACTTGGAAAAATGCTACTTCGGCATGGACAAGGTCCATTACCTAGGCTATATCATTGATCAACATGGTGTACATGTGGATCTAGACAAGATCCAAGTCATTCATGACTGGCCAGCCCTAACCACACTCACTGAGCTTTAGAGATTCTCGGGCCTTGCCAATTTCTACTGCAGGTTTGTGTTGGGATTCTCCCATATTGCATGGGCCCTTAGCCAAATAACCAGGGGTGGTGGTAAGGAGAAATTTGCATGGGGCCGGCCCCAACAATAAGCGCTCAATGATTTGAAGCAACTCTTGTGCACAGCCCTAGTACTTTCACTACCAAATCTGCAACAGCCCTTTGAGATTGAGACTGATGCTTCAGACTATGTTGTGGGTGCCATTCTCACGCAGCATGGCCACCCCATGGCCTATCATATTGCGACACTATCAGATGTTGTCTGTAAGTACCCTACTTACGATAAAGAAATGTACTCCATTGTGAAAGCCTACTGCTAGTGGAGACATTACATTCTTGGGAGGGAGACAGTCATCCACATTGATCATAAGCCACTGCAGTTCATGCAGACACAAGTCAAATTGCAAAATGATTGCCATCAAAAGTGGTCCACATACTTGCAACAATTCCACCTCAACATCAAGTATAAAACATGAAGCACCAACTGTGTCGTTGATTGCCTCAGCAGACCACCAGTCGTGACACTCGCCATAGTGCTAGACTCCTACGGCCATGAGACCTCTGGATGGCCCCAACTCTATGAGACATACCCAGACTTTGCCACCACCTACCAAATGTTGGGTGAAAAGTTAGTTGTCGATAATTTCCATCTTCAGGATGGGTTGTTGTGTTGTCTGGGCCATATATGTGTTCCATCAAGTGAGTGAGTGAAGTTGATCTAGGAAGCCCACTACAGTCGGGTGGCAGGACACTTCGGTGTTGAAAAGACAGTGGTGATGCTACAAAAAAATTTCTACTGGCCGAAACTTCGACAGGAGGTCAGTAAGTATATCAGGTCTTGCATTATGTGTGCTATTACCAAACCAACCACTAAGAAATAGGGCATGTACACCCCTCTTCCTACTCTTGACAGACCATGGGAATCCATCTCAATGGACTACATGTCAGCCCCCCCATCCATCAAGCAGGGAAATGATTGTATTTTTTTGGTTGTTGATCACTTTTCTAAGATGGTGATTATGGTTGCTTGCAAGAAGAGCATCATAGCAAAATCCACTGCCAAGCTCTTCTTTGAACGAGTCTGGGTACATTTTTGAATCCCACAAACCATTGTCTCATATCAGGATAGTCAATTTCTCATCACATTTTGGTTGAGCCTCTGGTCACAGCTAGACACCAAGCTCACCAAATCCATGGCCTTCCACCCCCAGACAGATGGACAAACCGAGGTCATAAATCGAATGATCGTGCATATCCTACGCATGTATAATTCCAATCACCCTCGCACATGGGATGGGATTCTTCCCTATTTCTATCATAGCTACAACTGAGCCCTGCATAGCTCAACCAACCACAACCCCTTTCAGGTGGGGTTGGGATTCCAACCATTGGGTCCCATAGATGTTTCACTTCCCCTTGCGGTCACGTCGACCAACTCCTCTTCTACTCCAAATGAGGCTGACAAAGCCACTCGATTCATTGAGAGGATATACCAATAGGTTCAGGATATCCTACAGAAGTCCAATGACAAGTACAAGTAGCGCCATGATCAACATCGGGTTCCACATAAGTTTCAGGTGGGTGAAAAAGTTTGGTTGCACTTTTAAGAAAGAACGCCTTACAGGACCCCATCGAAATATTCTCCCACTCCGTTATGGGTTGTACACCATCACCAAGGCTATGGGGGATAATGATTTTATGCTCAACATTCCTCCTTTCCTTGGCCTGCACCCAGTTTTCAATGTGGACCTCCTTCGACCTTATTTCCCACCATTATTGGACACCTCAAACGTTGCAGAACAAATGACACCAAAAGAGCTCAACCCCAACTGCATACAATAGGCATCTAGTGATCATATTGTGGACACACAGATCAAGGGAACTCGACAACAAAGTCTCCAACTTTATCGAGTCGTCAAAGCAGGGCATCTCTTGCACCAAGGCAAGTGCCTCACCCGGGGCCAAATTCAGTAGAAATTTCCTCATTTGATGGGGGAACTCAACGCAATGGAGACATTTTCTTCCTAAGGATGGAGGATTGATCCAGGTGGATATCGGTGGCCACCCACCTTTTTCAGCTGGCTCAAAACAACTTTCTAGCAATTTTGATAATTTACTATTTTTAGCAGTTTTTCGGATCCTGAACTTTCAGAACCGTTTTGAGGCCCTAAACGATGTTTTTTGGGGTATGTATTTTGTGCAACTGTTGTAGTACTCAGATAGATATTTCCAATGGGATGTCATACGCCTAAAACAGAGATATTATGAAAATGTTATGACCCCGGGAAGTTGATGTACTGACTTACCCAAACGAGGCCCACATGACTTTTGGTGCTTCATCTTCTAGGGTTAGGTTTTTGGATGTTTAAGGTTTTTGAAACTCCTATTTATTGTAAAAATTCCTTGAGAGCCTCATTGTAATTATCTTCTGGTGAATGAGCACAACCGTCACATATTTTCTTAGAGATAAGTCGCCACCATTTCAGCAAGCTTGTTTTCCGCTACATTTTACAGTTCCAACTTATTTCCTTATTCAATAGAAAATCAATTTTACTATATCTTTGTTATTCTATGTTAAGCATCTGGTAATAATCTGTAGTCATTTCATTATTATCATAAAATCCAGATCAGTGGTATCAGAGCAGTCTTCTCCTTGTTGTCTTAATGCATGTCCCCAATGAGGTCAGAGTACAAAGAATTGGGTCTCAAGATTTTTTTTCTTGAGGAAAAAATCTCTCGCACACCCAAGTGACCTCTCATGGAAGGAGAAAAGAAAGATGATGAGATAGGAGATCCTTTCAAACTGTTGATTGAGGAATCCCTCATGCAATAGAGGAATGAGATGATGGATAATTTCACGCAAATCCTTCGGCAACTACCAACAGGCGACGCATCTTCTTCGAGTGGAGGCACTGCCCCCTTCAAGGTATAAATAAACTTTGATATTCCTATATTTGAAGGTCATATAGATGTATATGTTGTAGACAAGTGGTTGAATCTACTATAAGGTTATATTTTTTTCCATAACTTTTCGAATAGAGAAAAGATTACTTTTGTGCTCCTCAAAGCCATTCCCCATGTCAAAAATTGGTGGGAAACTTTCTGTGAGAAAAAGGAAATAGAGGAACCCTCTTTATTTACAGTCACGACCACCTCAGAATCCTTCAAGGATGATATTAAGGAACAATACTACCCTGTTGGAAGTTATGACGACTTGTATACCAAATGGACCACACTGCGGCAAGAAAGAGACCAAGCAGTGCCATATTTCACAAATATCTTCCATACCTTGCGCACCAAGATGGGTATCAAAGATTCAGAGTGACATCTAGTGCTCAAGTATCGCGGTGCTCTGCATAGATACATCCATACCGAAATGGAATTTCTGGACATCTCATCCTTGGGCGCGACTTACCGATATGCCGTCAAAATCGAGCAGAAGCTCAGAAAAAAGATGCGACAATTTGGCTCAGGGAACCCCTCACAACAAAATCCAGGAAAGGGTAGCCCCAACCCATAGAACAAAGGACAGAGAAAATATGGACAGTATCAGGACAATCGGTCCAAGCCACAAGAAAAGAAGGACACCGAAAAGACAAAGAAAGATACTGGGAAGTGATGTGACTTCCATAAGAGCCCTTGGCATAACACTACTGACTATCGCTCAATAAAGACGCTGGTGACCGAAGTGAAAGCCTCTGAATCAGATGCGTATTCTGACTCTGAGTCAGAACTAGAAATGGGAAGATGGATCATTGACGTGGAACCCAGTGCCACCGTTGCTACCACCAAGCTTCAACATGGTGAGCCAGACGAGCCAAAAGAAGGAGAGCGCCTCTTACATTCACAGATGTTGGTAAAAGGCACCCTGTGATGTAGGAGCATTGCCCACATCAAGCGAGCCAGCGTGGAAGTGAAGGATAGCTGGAAAAACCCAGCACAAATTTTGAAATTGTCTCGAAGATAATGCGCTAACCTTAAATGTGATAGTAAAGAGAGGCATACTTTTATATTGTAATCAGAACTTGAGCGTCCCGCTCTCGTTTGAAGTAGATAGAGGCATTTATGTTAAGATGAAATAGGTAGGTAGAATTGAATATTAGATTAGACAGTTTTAGAAAGAAAGAGGGAAACGGGATATAGACACCCTCATTGTGTATTGTAACATTAGCATGACTACAGAGGAAGAAGAGAAGCCCAGAGCTATGTAGAAGACTCCATGTACAAAAGTTCTAAATTTATATAAAGAAAGCTATGATTCAGACTCATGGTGTTTACTTATTCTCTATGTATGCATCTCTGAATGTTACGTTCATGAATGGTTTATTCTTTCTGTCATGCAATTGCTTTTATGCTATGTATGAATGATTTCTTGTTGAGTGTTTGAAATCTGAGAGAGGAAGAGTAAGAGGAATGAGCTTCAATTATTTCTCTATCTGAGAAAGAGATTCTTGCAAGGAGTGTAGTTGAAGTCATCCGCAAGGAGTGCGTTGACGAAGGGCTCAGGTAGTTTAACTCTTGTTCTCATTCACCCAGAGTGCATTTGGGCACAGGAGCCATGCAAGGATTGCGTAGGCCGAGTGAGGTCTCAGGGTTGCGAACCTGAGAAAAATATCGAAAGACTGCTACTGCAGGTGTGCGCAGAGTCGAAGGGTTCTCAGATATTTGAAAGTATCTGAAGGTTGCCGCAAGGAGTGCGTGCAAGGAACCTCTTTGAGGCTCGAAGTTGTGAGAAGCTCTGGAGGAGTAAGGCCTTTGAAAACATTGAGGGACATTAGAAGTTTGTAGTGCAAGTGGATAAGTCCAGGGAGGAGTTCTTGGTTTTCCTTCGTAGAAATCATCAAAGGGAAGAAATCAACGGTCAGGAATATATGGGGAGGATTAGCGAAACCCTGCCAGCCGTCAGATCTGCCAGAGAAGCGAGGAGGTTGCAGTTGCATCCGAATTTCAAGATCAGGAGATTGTGGACCGTTGGATCTGCACATAGATACCTGTCCACCGTTGGATTGACTGGGAGTTGCATGAAGGTTAAGCTTCGTGGATGGGAGGAGGAAAGTTCCGACGAGTGGTGTGGTCATCGGTATTTCAGCATTCTCAAAATCGAGAATCATGAGGACGAGTGATCGAGAATTTTCATAGAGAAAATCCCGGAATCAATCGGGGTCGTCCATCACTTGGGACATGTGTCAGAAATCAGAAGAGAGTCGGGGATCAACATTTCGTGAGTTCTGGAGATGAGGAAAACTTTCATTTTAGAATCGCGAAGTCTGATTTACCGAAAAAATGAGAGCTCCGTGTGGGACCCAGTTGACGTCATCTCGTCAGAACGAGGCATCGGGAATTTGAAGTCGCAGAGACCCTGAGAGAAAATCAGGGCCGTTCATCTCTAGAGGACGCATGGCGACAATAGAGGCTATCGGGGGAAATCTTGACAGGGAAGCCAAATCGGCATATCCGAATTCAGCATTTTGCGAATCCTGAAGACAAGGCAACTGGATCATTTGAAATTGTGAATCGTGAAATAGCGAGGAGTAGCGAGGACCATCAATCCTTGAGGATGCGTGGCCGAGATCGAAGCCTTCAGGAAATTCCCCGAAAGGAAAATTCAATTGTCGGGAAATTGAGAGTCGAGAAGTCGGGGATCCCGTGGACAAGAGGCCCAATACATATTGACACTTCAAACCCCGAATCCTGATAAGAGATAGGATTGTGGTCATATAAGGCAGGGTCGTTTGGACTGGGAGCATAACCAAGAGGGGCTGAAGAAAAAAGGAAGCACATCGGGATATCGAAGATTGGGGATTCGAGGAAGCAAGTGTTGGTGACATCGGGGATTGGAAAACCCCAAAACCCGATTGTTATTTTCTATTGAGAACGAAGAAGCACTCAGGCCTAAGGGTTGTAACGAGTAGGACAGACCTGTGGGTCAAATCTTAATAAGGATTCCAGGGGAGAATCAAAGGATCCACTCCGGCTCGAGGCTAATTTAGAACGATCCTTAAGACCATGAGGTCAGGCACGGGACCTGCTGAGGTAGGTGCCTGGGGTGACACCATCAAGTGGTATCAGAGCACATAAAAGTTTCTTTGCTTTCTGTAGTAGGGAAAAGGAGAATTCACCATGCCACCGAGGAGAAGAGATAGACAACCACCCGATCTGGAAGCGGAAAGGGAGATGTCCAGAGGAAGGGGTAGGCAAGTGCAGAATCCAGAAGTAGAAAGAGATTTTCATAACATACATGCCAAACTTGTGGACGTGGAGACAAAACAGAGGTGCACAACTGATGTAGGAGATATCAATGAGTCCGAAAATGAAGATGATACTAGGTATGAAGAAGAAGAAGTTGCAGCCGAAGATGCCACAAATGAACTTTTGATAAAATCTATTTCTAGAATGGGTGCAAAAGCGAAGATGGACATTCCAGTTTATGAAGGAAACTTGGATGCAGAGGAGCTTCTAGACTGGATTAGAGCTCTGGACACATACTTCGACTATGATGATGTCGAAGAAGACAAGAAGATAAAGCATGTTGTCACAAGATTGAAGGGACACGCAACATTGTGGTGGGATGAACTAGAAGCTGACAAACACTGCAAAGGCAAGCAAAAGATCAAGAGCTGGGACAGAATGATCGCAAAGCTGAAAGCGAAATTCATCCCGAGAGATTACCAAATTACTCTGTTCAAGAGAATGCAGAACCTGAGATAGAAGCTGATGACAGTGAAAGAATACACTGAGGAATTTTACAAGCTGAACATTAGGGTAGGTCATCAAGAGAGCGATATTGAAAAGGTTTACAGGTACATGAATGGCCTGAGGTATGACATTCAGGATGAGATGAGCATGGTAACCATCCAAACGGTGGAAGATGCTTATCAGATGGCTCTAAAAGTAGAAGAGAAGCTGAGCCGAAAGAAAAGTCAAAGAGGTCGAGGCAGAAGTCAGCCCAGAGGCAAATATGTTGTCCAAGATAAGAATCAGAAGCCCAAGGAAGACTAGAAGAAACCTCAGACTCAAACTGAGAGAGGTGGAAGCTCACAGTGAGGGAAACATACTGAGTAGAGAGGGGGGTATGCTGATAATAATATGTTTCCTCGTACCAGAGGTAGGGGAAGAGGAAGAGGTGGAGTAATAACATGCTTCACATGTGGAAAGAATGGGCACAAGTCTTATGAGTGTCCTGATAAAAATAAATAAGGAGGAGAGACTCACATTGCCGAAGCACAAAGGTGAGATGTTGAGGCAGAAGACGTTGAAGGCGGAAGATCGCTAATGATGTGAAAATTTCTTTTGACACCTGAAAAGGAGGTGGAGAGTTCAGTCCAAAGGACTAGAATTTTTTGGACTGCTTGCAAAACCAAGGACAGAGTGTGCAAGGTCTATGTGGACAGTGGTAGCACAGATAATCTCATTTCAACCGATATGGTAGAAAATCTGGAGCTGGAGACGATTGAACATCCGAGCCCATACAATGTTTCATGGCTACAAAAAGGACATCAGGTAAATGTCACTAAACAATGTTTAGTTGAATTTAAGATAGGAGGATATAATGATAAGATCTTGTGTGATGTTAATCTCATGGATGTTTGTCATCTATTGTTGGGTATACCATGGCAATATGATAGAAATGTGATTCATGATGGGAGAATGAACACATACACCCTAGAGAAGAATGGGAGGACACACATGTTGCTTCCAATCAAGGATAAAGAAGTAAAGCCGGAGGTAAGCAACACTGTACTTCTCATGAGTGGGAAGGAACTTCTTACCGAGGTTAAGAAGAAAGAGGAACCGCAATTCATTTTGGTCAGAAAACCGAAGATTGTTTTGACCAGCACAAGAGTGGATGATTTACCAGAATAGGTTCAGAAACTGCTCGGAGAGTTCGTTGATATAGTAGTGGATGAACTACCTCGTTCGTTGCCACCTATCAGAAGTGTGAGTCACCATATTGATCTCATACCAGGAGCCAGTCTGCCAAACAAAGCCGTGTACAGATTGACGCCGCAAGAGAATGAAGAGGTCAAAAGACAAGTCCAAGATTTGTTGGACAAGGGTTTGGTCAGGGAAAGCTTGAGCCCATGTGCTGTTTCGATAGTACTCAGTTCGAAGAAAGATGGAGGCTGGAGGATGTGTACTGATTCAAGGGAGATTAACAAGATAACCGTCAGGTACATATTTCCATTGTCGAGGATGGATGATTTGATGGATTGTTTAAGTGGAGCAAATTTTTTTTCGAAGATTGACCTGAAGAGTGGATATCATCAGATTCATATGAGGGAAGGCGATGAATGGAAAACAACATTCAAGACAAATGAAGGGCTGTATGAATGGCTTGTTATGCCATTTGTCTTAACAAATGCGCCAAGTACCTTTATGAGGTTGATGAATGAAGTCTTGAAGGATTTCATCAGAAATTTTTTTATCGTATATCTGGATGATATAACGATTTTCATTAAATGAAGGCTGAACATCTAAAGCATTTGGCCATTGTGATGAAGAGATTAAAGTAAGAGAAGTTGCTGATAAACATGAAGAAGTCCTCATTCATGAAGACAGAGATCATTTACTTGGGATTTTTTATTTTTGCAGATGAGTTGAGGATGGATCCAGATAAGGTGGAGGTAATAAAAAATTGGCCATCACCGAGGAACATATTTGAGGTGAGAAGTTTTCACAGGTTGGCTAGTTTCTACTGGAAGTTCATTAGGAATTTTTGTGGAATCAGTGCAACAATGATGGATACAATGAAGAAAAGACATAAATCTTTTCACTGGACATAAGAAGCTGAAAAGAGTTTCAATTTGTTGAATAGGAAGATCACGGAACAACCTGTTCTGGTGTTGCCGAATTTTCGAAAAACATTTCAAGTGAAATGCGATGCAAGCGGGTTTGCAATCGGGGCGGTCTTGATTTAGGAAGACAGGCCGATAATGTACTTCAGTGAGAAGCTGAATGAAGCAAAGGTGAAGTATTCCACATATGATAAGGAGTTTTATGCCATCATACAGGCATTGAAGAAATGGAGGCATTACTTGATTCCCAAGGAGTTTGTTTTATACAGTGACAATCATGCACTGCAGTTTGTGACTCAGCAGGAAAAGTTGAACCAGAGACATGTTAAATGGGTTGAATATATGCAAAATTTCACTTTTGTGATTAAACACATTTCTGGTACTGCTAACAAGGTTGTTGATGCTTTGAGTAGGAAGTGTTTACTATTGCAGGAGTTCAAAGTCAAAACGTTGGGTTTTGATGATCTCAGGGATATGTACATAGATGATCCAGATTTCCAGGAGGCGTATGAAGTAGCTGAGAATCCATTTCTCAGAGACATAAGCCAATGGATAGAATACATGATCCAGGAAGGATTTTTGCTTAAGGGCAATCAACTATGTATTCCGAATTTCTCCATGAGGGAGAATCTGCTGAAGGAGAAACACAGTGGAGGATTGGCCGGACACTTCGGTCATGAAAAAACATTCGCAAAGCTAAGAGAATCATAATTTTGGCTAGGGATTTGATCAGAGGTCAAGATATTTGTAGACAGATGCAGAATTTGCCAGCATTCGAAGGGAAGGAAGCAGAATGCAGGTTTTTATCAACTATTACACATACCTGAGAAGCCGTGGGATGAAGTTAGCATGGATTTCATATTGGGGTTGCCAAGGACGCAAATAGGATTTGATTCAATCTTTTTGGTGGTGGATAGATTTTCCAAGATGGCACACTATATCCCATGTCTGAAAACTAGTGACGTGACTGACATCGCGAACCTGTTTTTCAAAGAAGTCATTCGACTTCAGGGCTTGCCAAGGAGCATAGTTTCGAACATAGATACGAAGTTCATAGGGAATTTCTGGAGAACCTTATGGAAGAAGCTAGGAACTAACTTGTTATTTAGTTCAGCTTATCATCCTCAGATAGATGGACAGACAGAAGTGGTAAACAAAATTCTGGGAGATTTGCTGAGAAGCTTGGTGACAGAGCACCACAGCAGTTGGGACAATATATTGCCATAGGCAGAGTTTGCATATATCAACTCGGTGAATAGAAGTACAGGACATAGTCCATTTCAAATTTTTTATGGCATACAGCCGAGGGGAATTTCTGAATTGAGGGATTCAGAACAGAATGCAACTAGGAGCGCTAGTGCAGAAGATTTCGCAGAAGCGATGAAGGAACTTCACAGCCGACTGAAAAAACGGTTGCAAAATTCAAGTCAGAAGTATAAGCGGAGAGCAGATCAACATAGAAGACAACTTCAATTCGAAGTTGGTGACTTGATTTTGGCACATCTGAGAAAGGAAAGGTTCCCGAGAGGAACGTATAATAAATTGAATATGAAGAAGATCGGACCATGTAGGGTCTTGAAGAAAATTGGAGAAAATTCTTATGAGATTGAATTACCCGATGGGATCGGAATTTCTCCGATATCCAATGTCTCAGATTTATACCCATACAAAGTTGAGGAAGCAGGAACAAATGATGAACAATCAGAGGTTCAGTGGAGAAAGAAGATGCCATTTGTAGATAAGCCACAGATGGAGCAGATACTGGATAAACGAGTGGGTAAGAAGACCAGAAGAAAGAAGTACTTTGAATATTTGGTCAAGTAGAAGGACCATCCAGTTGAAGATGCCAGCTGGGAGAACGAAGCAGAGATACAGAGGCATGGACAAACCATGCGCGATCTCATGGACAGGAGCCCATGAAGATTTTCAAGTGAGGGAGTATGATGCAGGAGCATCGCCCACATCAAGCGAGCCAGCGCGGAAGTGAAGGACAACTGGACAAGCCCAGCACAAATTTTGAAATTGTCTCGAAGATAATGCGCCAACCTTAAATGTGATAGTAAAGAGAAGTGTACTTTTATATTGTAATCATACCTTGAGCATCCCGCTCTCATCTGAAGTAGATAGAGGCATTTATGTTAAGATGAAATCGGTAGGTAGAATTGAATATTAGATTAGACAGTTTTAGAAAGAAAGAAGGAAATGAGATATAGACACCCTCATTGTGTATTGTAACATTAGCATGAATGCAGAGGAAGAAGAGAAGCTGAGAGTTGTGTAACAGAATCCATGTACAGAAGTTATGAATTGATATAAAGAAAGTTGTGATTCAGACTCATGGTGTTTACTTATTCTCTGTGTATGCATCTTTGAATGTTACATTCATGAATGGTTTATTCTTTCTGTCATGTAATTGCTTTTATGCTATGTATGAATGATTTCTTGTTGAGTGTTTGAAATCTGAGAGAGGAAGAGTAAGAGGAATGAGTTTCAATTGTTTCTCTATCTGAGCAAGAGATTCCTGCAAGGAGTGCAGTTGAAGTTGTCCGCAAGGAGTGTGTTGACGAAGGGCTCAGGTAGTTTAACTCTTGTTCTCGTTCACCCAGAGTGCATTTGGGCACAGGAGCCATGCAAGGAGTGTGCAAGATGAGTGAGGTCTCAGGGTTTCGAACCTGAGCAAAATATAGAAAGACTGCTGCTGCAGGTGTGCGCAGAGTCGAAGGGTTCTCAGATATTTGAAAGTATCTGAAGGTTGCCACAAGGAGTGCATGCAAGGACCCTCTTTGAGGCTCGAAGTTGTGAGAATATCTGGTGGAGTAAGGCCTTTGAAAACATTGAGGGACATTAGAAGTTTGTAGTGCAAGCAGATAAGTCCAGGGAGGAGTTCTTGGTTTTCCTTCGTAGAAATCATCAAAGGGAAGAAATCGACGGTCAAGAATCTGTGTGGAGGATTAGTGAAACCTCGCCAGCGGTTAGATCTACCAGAGAAGTGAGGAGGTTATAGTTGCATTCAGAGTTCAATCTTAGGAGATTGTGGACCACCATATCTGCACATAGATACCCGTCAGCCGTTGGATTGATCGAGAGTTGCACGAAGGTTAAGCTTTGTGGACGGGAGGAGGAAAGTTTCGACAAGAGGTGTGGTCATCGGGATTTCGGCATTCGCGAAATCGGGAATCACGAGGATGAGTGATCGGGAATTTTCATAGTGAAAATCCTGGAATCAATTGGGGTCATCCATCACTTGGGACGCGTGTCAGAAATCAGAAGAGAGTCAAGGATCGACATTTCGTGAGTTCTGGAGACGAGGAAAACTTGCATTTTAGAATCGCGAAGTCCAATTTACCAAAAAAAGGAGAGGTCCATGTGGGACCTAGCTGACGTCATCCCGTCAGAACGAGGCATCGGGAATTTGAAGTCGTAGATACCCTGAGAGAAAATCAGGGCCATTCATCTTTAGAGGACGTGTGGTGACAATCGAGGCTATCGAGGGAAATCCCAACAGGGAAGCCAAATCGACATATTGGGATTTGACATTTCGTGAATCCTGAAGACAAGGAAACCAGAGCATTTGAAATCATGAATCATGAAGTAGCGAGGAGCAATGAGGACCTTCCATCCTTGAGGACGTGTGGCCGATATCGAAGCCTTCAGGAAATTCCCCGAAAGGAAAAGTCAATTGTCGGGAAATCGAGAGTCGGGAAATCAGGGATCCCGTGGACAAGAGGCGCAATACATATTGACACTCGAAACCTCGAATCCCGATAAGATATAGGATTGTGGTCATATAAGACAGGGTCGTGTGGACTGGGAGCATAGCCAGAAGGGGATAAAGAAAAAAGGAAGTGCATCAGGATATCGGAGATTGGGGATTCGAGGAAGAAAGTGTTGGTGACATCGGGGATTGGAAAACCCCAAAACCCAATTGTTATTTTCTGTTGAGAATGGAGAAGCGCTTAGGCCTAAGGGTTATAACGAGCAGGACAGACCTATGGGTCAAATATTAATAAGGATTCTAGGGGAGAATCAAAGGAGCCACTCCAGCTCGAGGGTAATTTAGAATGATCCTTAAGACTGGGAGGTCAGGCACAGGACCTGCTGAGGTAGGTGCCTGGGGTGATGCCATCACCCTACTGCACTTCATCATTGATAGTGGTATACATAAGAACCTCATCTTAGCAGAGGTCGTCAAGCGACCGGCCCTACCGACAACACTGCACCCACAACCCTACACCATTGGATGGCTCCGCCAAGGAAGAAATCTCTGCATCAGCCAACAATGTTGACTGTCATACAACATCAAGCCCTTCAAAGATGAGGTAGTGTGTGATGTTTCTCCTCTCAAATATTGTGATGTTCTTTTGGGACAACCTTATTTATGGAAACATCATGTTGTATATGAGTCTAGGCCTCGTAGTGTTATTATTACTTTGAGTAGGAAATTGTATAGGATACCCGAGGTTGTCCCACCTAGTTCTATTTCCTTGATCTCTTCTAAGAAAAGAAGGAAGGTCATCTATCAGATGGGGAAGTTTGTCATCATTGTGATTCACTCTCAGAATGAGACAAAAATCACAGCCACATCCAGGGTCTCTACGAACGACCTCTCCTCACAACAGAAGCAAGTAGATAAGGTCATGGAAGAATACTCAAATATCTTCTCCTCACCTACCGAGGTACCTCTACATTACCAGGTCAAGAACCCCATCGATTTGAACCCCGACGCACAGCTTCCCAGTGAGCCATTCTATCGTCACTCTCTATTAGAGAATGAGGAGATCAAGTGACAGATTTAAGAATTACTCCACAAGGGGCACATCCGTCCCAGCTTATCACCTTACGGGAGTCCAATCATGCTGGTACAAAAGAAAGATGGAACCTAGCGACTTTTCATTGATTATCAGGCTCTGAATAAAATCACAGTCAGAAACGGGTACCCGATTCCCCAAATCGATGACCTCCTTGATCAACTCATGGGGGCCAAATACTTCAGTAAGATTGATCTGAAGTCTGGCTACCACCAGGTCCCGATAGAATAGATAGATGTATGGAAGACCACCTTCAAATCAAAGGAAGGCCTTTTCTAATGGTTGGTCATGCCCTTTGGTTTGACAAATTCTCCAGCCACTTTCATGAGGATGATGGACAATATCCTGTGACCATTTACCAATGCTTTTGTAGTTCTTTATCTGGATGACATTCTCATTTAAAGAAAGACTTGGGCCAAACACTTGCAACATATTCAGTAGGTCCTGCACACCTTGCGACAACACAAGCTATACACCAACTTAGAAAAATGCTCCTTCGGAATGGACAAGGTCCATTACCTAGGCTACATCATTGATCAACATGGCATACATGTGGATCTGGCCAATATCCAATTCATTCATGACTAGATAGCCCAAACCACACTCACTGAGCTTCGGAGCTTCTTGGGCCTTGCTAATTTCTACCGTAAGTTTGTGTTGGGATTCTCCCATATTGCATGGGCCCTTAGCCAAATAGCCACGGGTGGTGGTAAGATGAAATTTGTGTGGGGTCGGCCCCAACAACAAGCATTCAATGATTTGAAGCAATGCTTGTGATCAACTCCAGTACTTTCACTACCAGATCTACAACAACCCTTTGAGATTGAGACTGGTGCTTCAAAATATGTTGTGGGTGTTTTTCTCATGTAGCATGGCCACCCCGTGGCCTATCATAGTGCGACATTATCAGATGTTGTCTGTAAGTACCCTACTTATGACAAAGAAATGTACTCCATTGTGCAAGCCTACCGCTAGTGGAGACATTACATTCTTGGGAGGGAGATAGTCATCCACACTGATCATAAGCCACTGCAGTTCATGCAGACACAAGGCAAATTGCAGAATGACTACCATCAAAAGTGGTTCACATACTTGCAACAATTCCACCTCAACATCAAGTATAAAATAGGAAGCACCAACCACATCGTTGATTTCCTCAGTAGACCACCAGCCACGACACTCACCACAGTGCTAGACTCCTATGGCCATGAGACCTCTGGATGGCCCCAACTCTATGAGACAGACCCAGACTTCGCCACCACCTACTAAATGTTGGGTGCATAGGAAGTTGTCGATAATTTCCATCTTCAGAATGGGTTGTTGTGTTGTCTGGGCCATATATGTATTCCATCAAGTGAGCGAGTGAAGCTGATCTGGGAAGCCCACTACAGCCGAGTGGCAGGACACTTCAGCGTCAAAAAGACAGTGGCAATGCTACAAAAACATTTCAATTGGCCGAAACTTCGACAAGAGGTCAGCAAGTATATCAGGTCTTGCATTGCCTGCGCTATTGCCAAACCAACCACTAAGAAACAGAGCATCTACACCCCTCTTCCTACTCCTGACAGACCATGGGAATCCATCTCAATGGACTACATGTTGGGACTCCCATCCACAAAGCAGGGAAATGACTGTGTTTTTGTGGTTGTTGATTGCTTTTCTAAGATGGCGATTTTGGTTGCTTGAAAGAAGAGAATCGGAACATAAGACAGTGCCAAGATCTTCTTTGAACGAGTCTGGGTACATTTTAGACACCCACAAACCATTGTCTCATATTGGGACAGTCGATTTCTCATCACATTCTGGTCGAGCCTCAGGTCACTGTTGGACACCAAGCTCACCAAATCCATGGCCTTCCACCCCCAGACAGATGGCCAAATTGAGGTCATAAATCGAATGATCGTGCATATCCTGTGCATGTATAATTCCAAGCACCCTCTTACATGGGATGAGAGTCTTCCCTATGTCCAACATAGCTACAACCGAGCCCTCCATAGCTCAACCAGCCACAACCCCTTTCAGGTGGGGTTGGGATTCCAACCATTGGATCCCATAAATGTTGCACTTCCCCTTGCGATCACCTCGACCGACTCCTCTCCTGCTCCAACTGAGGTTAAAAAATCCACCTGGTTCATTTAGAGGATCCAACACATCCACCAATAGGTTCAGGATATCCTATAGAAGTCCAATGACAAGTACAAGCAACACCATGATCAACATCGGGTTCCACATAAGTTTCAGGTGGGTGACAAAGTTTGGTTGCACTTGCAAAAAGAACGCCTTATAGGACCCCATAGGAAGCTTCACCCAATCCATTATGGGCCATACACCATCACCAAGGCCGTGGGAGATAATTCTTTTGTGCTCAACATTCTTCCTTTCCTTGGCCTACACCCAGTGTTCAACGTGGACCTCCTTCAACCTTATTTCCCACCATTATTGGACACCTCAAACGTAGAAGAAGAACTTACACCAAAAGAGCTCAACCCCGACTGCATACAACCGGCATCCAGTGATTATATTGTGGACACACAGATCAAGGGAACTCGACAACAAAGGCTCCAGCTTTATCGAGTCGTCAAAGCAGGGCAGCTCCTGCACCAAGGCAAGTGGTTCACCTGGGGTCAAATTCAGCAGAACTTTTCTCATCTGATGGGGGAACTCAACACAATGGAGACAATTTCTTCCTAAGGATGGAGGATTGATCTAGGTGGATATCTATGGTCATCCACCTTTTCCAGCTGGCTCAAAATAACTTTCTAGTAATTTTGATAGTTTACTATTTTTAGCAGTTTTTCGGGTCCTGAACTTCTAGAGCCATTTTGGGGCCCTAAACGATGTTTTTTGGGGTATGTTTTTTGTGCAACTGTTGTAGTTCTTGTATATATCTTTCCAATGGGCTATCATACACCTAAAATGGAGGGCGTATGCAAAATTTATGACCCCGGAAAGTTGATGTACTAACTTACCCAAACAGGGCCCACATGACTTTTGGTGCTTCATCTCCTAGGGTTAGGTTTTTGGATGTTTAGGGTTTTTGAAACTCCTGTTTATTGTAAAAAGGCCTTGAGAGCCTCATTGTAATGATATTCTGGTGAATGAGTGTAGCCTTCACATCTCTTCTCAGAGATAAGCCGCCACCATTCCAGCAAGCTTGTTTTCCGCTGCATTTTAGAGTTTCAGCCTATTTCCTTATTCAATAGAAAACCAATTTTACTATATCTCTGTTATTCTGTGTTAAGCATATGGTAATAATATTTATTCATTTTGTTTTGCTCATAAAATCCAGATCATATTAAGAAACTACAAAATTGAGTAATTATTGAGTACCTCATCAAATTAAAGAGCCTACTAGTGGAAAAGGGAACATGGGAAGATGAGTTATTCATGTAGAAACACTTGAAATTAGTCAAGTGTTGATGAAAAAACTTATTTTAATGGGAGGCGCATGTTAATACCTATACTTTTAGGAAATAAACATCCACACTAAACCACTAGGACAAAGAAGATAGATTTAAACAAGAAAAATGGAAATCACACAATACATAGAGATTTTACCCTGGAAACCCAAATGGGAAAACCAACATTCCTTGAACATATTTATATCCTGTTTTATGATTCATTCAATGAGTAAAAGGTTACATGACCAACTTTTGTATACACATAATATACAATCACCATCATACCCTCTTTATTTATGCAAGAAAAACCTTGCAACCAATCTAGCTTACATCTACATGACCATCAACCTTCATCTAAATATTAGCTTTTACAATATTACAACATGCATTATTTATAGGATTTACAACATAAAAAACCCTAAATAATGGAACATAAAAATATTTATAGATCCATGCACATGATTGGATGCAATCCCACAAATATTGAGATTCTATTAGAGTTGACTGCTAGTAAGTTTACTAGTTTACTTCCCAATTGACCTCCAATCAGTCTTCAATCGATTTCCACTCGACATCATGTTGACCTCCTATTGGTTTATCATTGTCTTTCCCATTCATCACTTCAACTTCTTGGTTGACCACTTTGACCTTCGACTTGACCATCAACTCTACTTGACTCGTTGGTCAATTCTTCACCCAATTGATACACCTCGACTAGATAGTGAAATGATTGTTCTTTCACTACAAAGAATATAACAACCTAAAATTCTCCCAATTCTTGTCTTACTCACTGATACACAAGAACTTGATTTTTTTTTCTTGGATCCAGGGTAGCAATGCCTATTTCCTCTCTACACTAATATAACTTCACAACAGTTGAAAACTTGGTCAAAGAGTCTTCTATGTTTTGCAATGTCTCTATCTTCTCCAACAACACCTTGCTTCTTTCTACCATGTCTCTCATGAAATGGTATTGTACATCAATATGATTCATCCTAGAATGGTAATATGGGTTCTTTACTAGGAATATGATGCTTTGGTTGTCACAATTTATATTCATAGCTCTGTGCTCAACCCCAATATCTAAATACAATCGATGTAGCCCTATTGCTTCTTTTCTTCCATGAGTGAATGGCATGTATTCAAATTTTGTTGTCGACAGGGATATGATAGCCTATCACTTACTCATCCATCTGATTGCTCCTCCAAACATATGGAACACATATCCATTGGTCGACCTATTAGAAAAACAAGATTGCGAAGAAATAAAATAAAATAAATGTGGAAATAAACACAGAATATACACAATACAATAGAGACAAATATATACGTGGTTCACCCAGTGTGGGCTACATCCACCAGAAAAATTGTTAGGTCCTTCCTTTATTATTATCCAACAAATGAGAGGATACAACCTACAACACACCTGTTGTAGCTTACTCTTATTTCTATGATAGTATCCTCTCTCAAAATACAATATTCACAATAATACATAGCTGCAATACATTTCCCTCATGAAACAGGGTTTCTTTCTAGGGAAAAAAACTCTAACATAACTTCTATTGTAAGATCCGAGACATTATAATGAACGGTCCATATTTAATATGAAATTACAATATACATTTACAAGGCAATTTTTCCTTCCGGGGCTTCGCCCCTGAACCCCCATCAGGGAACGTTGTCCCTCGAACCCCCTCTGGGAGCCCACTATCCCCTGCCCCCTCAGTTGAGGGGATATCCCCCCTGGACCCTGCAGGGGGGGTAAACCCCCCTTATACTCCCCCACATGGATGAGTGTACATTCTTCTGGGGTGTAAAATCTTCATGGGGTATAAACATGGCTGAAAACAAAGACCTCTGAATCAAGAAGATAATCAAGCTCCACAACCAACAATATCCCAATTGTAGACTAATCTAAAAAAATCCATTGTTGTTGTATATGCTAGACTATGAGCCTTCTTAGACCTGGAAAATTTCTCATCTTCATATTCATTCTTGAAGACAAAATGAAACTGAATAGGAACTTAGTTTCTCCCCGGTTACTCCCTTAATTAACATGTCTGTAAGATTCTGGCTAGTGTGTATCTTTTCCAACTTCAAATGTCCATCTTCTAAGATGGATCATATAAAATGTTAAATGAGTTTTATATGCTTAGTATTTGAATGGAAGGTTGATTTATTTGCAAGATCAATGACACTCTCACTACCACAATACAACCTGTTATTCTCTTGCTTCTTTCCCAATTCCTTCATAAACCTCTGTAACCAAATCATGTCTTTACTAGCCTCTGTAGCGGCAACATACTCTTCCTTTGTTGTTGAAAGTGCAACAAACTTTTGTAGTTTCAAAATCCAACTTGTTTTTGTTCCACCTACAGTGAAAACATACCCTGTGGTGCTCCTCCTACTCTCTTTATCACCTGCCATATTTGAATCAACATATCCCTATAGAAACATTTTTGAACCTTGAAAACATAATGCATCAGTAGAAGTACCTCTCAAATACCTGAGAATCCACTTTACTACCTCCCAATTTTATTTACCTGGATTGTTCATATACCTGCTCGCAACTCCCACTACATGTGCAATATCTAGTCTTGTGCAAACCATCACATACATCAAGCTACCAACTACTAATGAATAAGGAACCCTGGACATGTATTATATTTCCTTCTATTTCTTGGGACACATTTTCTTATTTAATTTGAAATGGTTGGCCAAAGGTACTAACTGTTTTTGAATTATGCATTCTAAACCTCTCCAACACCTTCTCTATGTACTCACCCTAAGACAATGTCAATTTGTGATTGTTCCTATCTCTTGTTATTCTCATACCAAGGATTTTCTTTGCAGCACCCAAATCCTTCATAAAAAATGAGTTAGATAATTTCTTCTTGAGAACATTTATATTCTCATATTAGACCCTGCGACAAGCATGGCATCTACATACAATATCAAGATAATATAGCTTCCATTTTGTAGCCTTTTAAAATAAACACAATGATCATAATGACATCTACTATAACCTTGTTCTATCATAAACCTGTCAAACTTCGAATACCACTGCCTTGGAGCTTTCTTTACGCCATACAAGCTCTTCTTCAACCTGCATACCAAATTCTCCTTCCTTTTGACCTCATACCCATGTGGTTTCTTCATATAAATCTCTTCCTCCAAATCCCCATGGAGAAAAGTTGGTTTTACATCTAATTGTTCAAGATTTAAATCTTTTATTGCCATAAGAATTAAAATAGTCCTAATTGAATTCATTTTAACAACAGGAGAAAATATTTCATCAAAATCTATACCTTTCTTTTGTGCAAACACCTTTACAACAAGTCTAGTCTTGTACCACTTTTTTCCTCCATCTTCTTCCTTCAAATTGTAAACAATGTTTTTCTGTAGTGCTATTTTCCTACAGGAAACTGAACCAAATCCCAAGTCTGGTTATTTACCAAGGAATTCATTTCCTCTTTCATTCCTTGCTCCCACTTCTTTTTGGTGTCTACCTACATTGCCTCTTCATAACATTCTGGTTCATCAAAATCAGTCAACAATAAATAATACAATTAAGGAGAGTATCATTTAGGGGGTCTACTTAACCTAGTAGATCTTATAACAACACTTGCAAGAGTTTAAGGTACCTGTTTCTGTTGTTGTTGTACATTTTGATTTTTTGGTGCCTTTGGAATTTCTTTTTTAGTGATCTCATCAAGCACTGTGTATTCTAGTTTTTCTTTTTCCTGTTTCTTTCCCTGCAACTGATCTTTGTACATGACCTTCTAATTGAATATGACATCTCTACTCCTAATGATTTTTTTTTTCATAATCCCATAAGCGATAACCAAAATCATTAACATCATATCCAATAAGGGTACACTTCTTGGATTTTTGCTCAAGCTTTGTTCTATTTTCTTTATCAATATGAACAAATGCTTCACAACCGAAAGTCTTCAAAAAAGAATAGTTTACCTTTTCACCTATACATACCTCCTATGGAATTCCACCATCCAAAGAGCTTGAAGTTCCTATGTTTATTCATTAAACAACAATATATATAACATCTTCCCAAAGCTGTAAGGGCAGACCAACATGCAATCTCATACTCCTTGCGCACTCCATGATTGTCCTGTTCATCCTTTTTGACAAACCATTTTCTTGTGGTGTTCCTAGAACTTCCTTCTCTCTATGGATCCCATGATATGAACAATAATCATCAAACTCCTTGCTACAATATTCACCTCCATTTTCTAATCTGAAACACTTCAACCTTTTTCTTGTCTCATTCTCAACCAAAGCTTTCCATTTCTTAAAAGTATCAAAAATATTAGATTTTTGTCGAATTCAATAAACCCAAGTTTTTCTAGTTGCATCATCAATAAAAGTAACATAATAATGAGATCTACCAAGAGATGATACCTAAGTTGGTCCCCATACATATGTATGCACAAGCTCTGAACTTTCACTCTTCTTTTCTTTTCTGACTCTGAGAAATCTAACACTCTTCTATTTTCCATAAACATAATGCTCATAGAAATCCAAATGAATTCCTTTAAGATATGGAAACAAATTTATTTTGTGAAGTATCTACATTCCCTTCTCACTCATATGTCCAATCCTATGATGTCACAATGTTGTATCCAGTCATGTAGAAGCTAAATAGATAGAAGAGTTAGTATTACCAGTACATAAATACAATGTACCTACCTTCTCTCCTTTTTCTATCACCAATGATCCTTTGGTGACCTTCCACACCTTATATATAAATATGGATATACAACCTTCACTTTCCAATTTCCCTATTGAAAATATATTTTTCCTTAGATTTGGAACATGTCTTACCTCTTTCAACAACCATTGGTTTCCATTGCTTTTCTTTATTTTTACCTTTCCCATTCCAACAATTTTACATGGTGCATCATCACCCAAATGAACCTATCCAAAATCACCTTGAACATAATCTAGAAAATGTTTCCTATTCGGTGTGGCATGAAATGAAGCCCCTGAATCTACTACCCAAGAATCAGAAATATTATCTACATAAACAATCAAAGAATCTTGTAACACATCACATGTTACATTTGCTTCATGTTTTTTCTCCTACTGTCCATCTATTTGTTTCTTTGGAGCTCTGCAGTCTTTCTTGAGATGTCTTTTCTTCCCAGAATTCCAACACTCTATCTTTCCAAGTATGTATTTGGATCTTCCCTTCCTAGAATTCTCGCAGTTCCCTGATCCCTTTACTCTATAATTTTTTCTTCCCTTGTTATCCATGTTTAACACATTACCCGATGTCTCACATGTGCTTTTCTATCGCATTTACTCACTAAGGATAACAACAACAACATCATCAAATTTTAAAGTATTTGAACCAGAAACAAAGTTACTTACATCCATGACTAAGCCATTCCATCTTTATGGCAATGAGAACAAGATTAGAAGATCCCTAACCTCATCATCGAAGTCCACTTTTACATAACTTAGTTGATTAGTAACCATACTAAATTCACTTAAATGATGTGCAATAGACCCACCTTCTAACATATTCATATAAAATAATCTCTTCACTAGAAATACTTTATTGGACACAGAGGGTTTTTCATACAGTATCCAATGCATCCATCAACTCCTTCATTGTATTTTCTTTTGAAATATTGAAAGCCACTAACACTGCCAGGCTCAGTCGTATCATTCTTAGTGCCTTTCTGTCAAGAACCTCCCATTCTTCATCCTTCATGTCCATCAACTTCTTTTCTATTCCACCCAATGCTAGGAATAGATCCTTCTGATATAAATAATCTTCCATCTATGTCTTCCATAACTGGTAGTTTTGGTCTTTAAATTTTTTACCATAAAATTTCCATCTTCCTCCATTTCTCCCACTCGAACTAGGAACCCTTTTTTCCTGTGAGTTATCTTTCTCTCTGATACCAGTTGTTAGAAAAATAGGATCGTGGAGCAATAAAATAAAACAAATTCGGAAATAAACACAAAATATACATAATACAATAGAGACACATATATACGTGGTTCACCTAGTGTGGGATATGTCCACCAAATAAATTACCATGTCCTTACTTTATTATTATCTAGCAAATGAAGGGATAAAACCTACAACACACCCATTGTAACTTCCTCTTCTTTCTCTCACAATATTCTCTCTCAGAATACAATATTCACAATTATACATAGCCACAATACACTTCCCTCATAAAAGAGGGTTTCTTTCAATGGAAAAAATCCCTAACATAACTTCTACCATCAAATTTGCGACCTTATAATGAATGGTCCAGATTTACTATGAAATTAGAATATATATTTACAAGGTAATTTTTATTTCAGGGGTTTCTCCCCTAAACCCCTGCTAGGGCCCACTTTCCTCCGGACCCCCCAGCTGGGGGATATCCCCCTTGGACCCCACAGGGGGTGTAACCTTCCTTGCACTCCCCCATGTGGAGGAGTGTACATTATTCGGGGGCGTAAAGTCTTCATGGGTTATAAACATGGATAAAAACAAAGACCTTTGAATCAGGAAGATAATCAGGCTCCACAACCAACATGACCTTTGTCGATCCATATATCCATCCCATTCAACATGGAAAAATCCATGTACATGCATTTACTTCATTGTCGACTTCATGTTTCCACTGGTAGCATATAGTGTAATCTTTTGTGCCACACAAATACCTGAACACTCTCTTGACAATAGTCTAGTGCTCATTTCGAGGAGTCTATGTGTATCTTCTCAAGAATCTCATTGCATGAGAAATGTATGGTTGATTGTAGACCATCACATACATCAAACTACCAACATCACTTGCATAAGGAGTGCATGCCATGTCCTCTATTTCTTCATATGTCCTTGGAAAATATTCAATAGCTAGTTTTTCTCCCATGGGAATTGACACCTTGATGGTTTTCCAATCCTGCATCTTGAAATACTTCAAACAAATTTCAATATGCTTCCTCTGATTCAACCATATCTTTATAGCTACTCTATCTCTCTCGATATCAATTACTAGAATGAATTTTGTTGCATCGATATCCTTCATATCAAACTTAGAGGACAACTGCATATTCACCTACTTGATTGCATCCATACAATTTTTGACCAACAACATGTAGTCGACATAAAAAGATATATATATGAAACAAACACCTTCTTCCTCAGAATATACATAATGATCAACATTACTTCTCACAAATCCCAAACTAAGGATGCATGCATCAAAATTTTGATACCACACACATGGTGATTTATTTAGACCATCAAGTGATCTTTTCAATTTGCACAACAAATATTTCTTCCCCTTTAATACAAATCATTCAGGCTATGTCATGTAGATTTCTTATTCTAGATCCACATGCAGGAACATTTTATATTCATCCATTTAGTATATTTCAAGATCAAATGTTGCAACTACAGACATTGTTACTCTAATGGAAGTTAATTTTGAAACAGGGGAAAGAAAACTCACCAATGTCGATTCACTCAACTTGAGAATATCCTCTCTAATAGTCAAGATTTAAACTTCTTGACTTGACTTGTTGCATTTATTTTTTTCTTGAATACCTACTTTCTATCGATGGGTTTCATGTCTCTAGGTATCTCAACTAAATCCCATCTCTTATTCTTGTGTAAGGATTCCATATCTTCGTCCATTATGTTTTTCCATAGTTTTCCCTCTATCAAGTTGACTACCTCCCTAAATGACTTGGTTTCCTAGTCAATGGAAGATAACACAAATAAGGAACGAAAATTAGTTAGAGTATACCTTTCAACTGGTTTCCTTACTTGTTTAGACCTCCTTAAAACCAAAGTCAATTTTTCCACCTCTTCATATGATTTAGTCGACTAGTTTGAATCATGTTCATTATTCCTCACTTGAAACACTATCTTCTTTGGTTCTTTATTGATTTGAACCCTTTCTCATAATTAGAAGTTCCACTAACTTCCTTGTATACCACATCTCGACTGTACATTATTTTCCTTGATGCAAGATCCTAGAGATTATATCCTTTCATTCCATCCTTGTGCCCAATGAAAATACACTTGACTTCCTTCGTGTCTAGCTTGTTACTCTTATCCTTTGGAATATGCATAAATGCATCAGAGCCAAGAAATTTGAGATGTGAAAGTGAAATATTATTACCAAACAATACCTCATGTTGAGTCAAGTTGACTAGTGTTGATGAAGGAGACATAATTACCAAATAGTTTGTTCTGTCAATTGCCTCTTCCCCGAATTCTTATGCAAGCCCTGGACCAATATTGGCCCTCAACCAAGTATTGAGTAAATGTTGGTTGTTTTTGACCATTTTTGGGACTTTGACAGGCTGGTCGAAGACAGAGCACCCAGGCAAAGCGAAGATCGCGAGATCTCCCCCATTTTTTGGGATTTTTTGGTTTTAGAGTTTATGTAACAGGTATGGGATGCCATCCCATGGGTTTACCCATGTTTAGGCCCTTTGTGTAATGTATAAATAAGTAGCTAGGCAATGTAAGAACTGGCCTGTGGCTTTGTGCAAGGAAGAACAAGTTAGTTCTGATCAGATTTGTGCAAGAACCTATGAAGGTAGCTAAGTGTGAATAGTTGTGAATGATTTTTGCATACTGTATGTTGAGACTTGTAGAGCTAAGTGAAAGTGATTGTAAGAGGATTTGTGCCTTGAACTGATTTTGAGGAAGGTGGATCTAGTGCGCTATGCACAGATCACCTGTCCAGTGTTGAGTTGCACTCTGTGGCTTTGTGCACAGGAACCAAAGAATGTAGAAGGATTGAATATCAATAAAGAGAAGAAGAAGTTGGTGGACGTAGCCCCACACTGGGGTGAACCACATATATCCCGTGTCGATGTGCTTTGTGCAATGTTGCTCATGTTATTTATGTATCTATTTTCTTAGTGCACAGATCTTGATGTATGATAGGTAAATCCATTGATTCTTAGTTCTCTATATATTAATGAATTCTAGAACTTCTTTGATGCTATGTGATAAATGATTAGATGTGATTAATCTTGATTACTACTGTGTTGATCTGTAATAAGGGTTAATCTGCGATGTGAATAAGACTCATAACTTAATGCATACTTTTGACTAAGTGCTCTGTTAAGTGTTGTGATCACAGATCTATGTCCCATATAGGTTGTATACACGTGATTTCTACAACCCCCCCTACCTATACCTCGAGTGAGAATTCATCTGCTTCGCAGGTGTTGCCGAAAGGACCGGTAGTTAGGGTTTTTTTGGTGGGCTGTTGAAGCGTTGAACCTTAGATCTGTCCCTGTGCCAAAAAATGGTTTCGTTGTTGGGACCTGAAACTGTGATTGATGGGAACTAAAGAAAAAAGAAAAGCTCTGTGCGTAGATTTTTTGATGTAGTGCGTAGTATTCTAGTTAAATATTTGTGCTAAGAAAGAAATAAATAAGTCTGATTTGAAGAAAAGAGGTAATATCTTAAAGCTTTGTGCTCTGGTAAAGGTAAGATAAGTGGAAATTTTTTCTTCGAAAGTATGAATCTAGGTATGTTTGATAGATTTTTTCCTAGTCTGAAAGCTGGGGAACAACTAGAAGAAGGAAGATTTGATTTGAATAAATTTGATAGAGATAGTGAAAGATATGTTATTCATATGCATAGAAAGAATTTTTGGACTAATAAGTGGATGTAGGAACCTAGAAAGAATTTTTGCAAATTGCAGGTCCATCATTGTGATTCCAGTGCACAGTACAAGAAAGGTTGGGGATCATTTAAAAGAAAGAGAGGATTGACATTGTGTTATGACTACAGAAGAGCGAGACATCTTGTTAAGGAATTCCCTGGTACAGGCCCTACTTGTCTTTGTTGTAAATTTGTTGGTCATGAGGTTTTGGATTTCCCTAGAATGATTGCCAAAGTTGAAAAGATGAACATGAAACAAGACAACTATGAAGGTCATGAGACAAGGATATGTTAGAAAACCAGAAAGAATTAGATACTTTGTTATTACAGATGAAAGGAACACTGAAGGGTCACAGGGACACCAGTTTACCAGAGATCTCAAAATAAAAGTTGTGCATAGAAGAAAGAATAAGAGACTTCGACATAGACTATGTCTTGGATGAGGAAACACATGTGAATATTATGACAGAAAGCACTTGGGAAATTTTGGGAAATCCTGTTATGATTCCTTCACTGGGAAATATAGGATTGTTTAAAGGAAATATGATAACCCTATGTGGAAGAGTTACTCGTGTACCTATGATTTCCCATGGACCATCGACCAAATAAGAATTTGAGGTCATTAAGTTTGTTGATAACAACACCCCTTTTTCACTTTTGCTAGGAAGACTTGGATTGAGAAAGATTGGATCTGAAGGAAAGAAGAGGAGGAAGATACATAACAGAAAAATAAATAACTAAGGGACTTCATGGCTAGGAAAATAGCGTGACTAATAGAAGAACAAGAGGATAAGTCGAAGCAACATATGGTAAGAGAATTACTTGTTGAAGTTGAACGAAAATAGGAAGTCTTCAAGAACATTTCCATGCAAGAAAGAAGTGCATTTACCCCAGAAATAGTAAGAGAAGAGGTATTACACTTGAACCCTTTGAAAGACCCTCAGCAGTGAGAAGTTACTACGCTAAGAGAAAGTAAGAATAAGAATGGAAAGAGGAACCCAGAGACTCAGATCACAGGAAAGAAGGAAAAAAATCTCAGTAAGAAGAAAACAAAGTTAGAAAAACAGTAGGAAGTCCCATAGAAGACTTCGTAGAAGACAGGCTTGAAGAACTTGAACCTCGCCGGAATAGCAGAACAACTCAAAATGACACTTCACCACGATGAAGATATATGACCATTGGAGGTGTCTTGACCATTAGAATGATGCTCCAGAACGGCTAGAAATGGATTTATTCCAGGCGTTGATCCACTCGATCACTGGATTGAGCATGCAAGGAAAATTCCCTCACCAGTTCTACCCAGGGACAGCTGCAGATCACTCCCTCGCACAATGGATCAAGGAGGCCTATGAAAATTTAGAGAAGGGGAAGTGAGGCTACAAGGTAGCCTCCATTTAGGATGGC
>ML787201.1:72399-89254 GCA_009831015.1 Picea engelmannii
GTGCCAGCCATAGGTGGGATATAGTCTGGCAGGATAGATAGGATGAGCTTCACATTCTCCAATTCATCACGATGCTTGGTTCGTTTCTCAGTCCCAACTCAAGATGGTCCAGATCCATGAGCAGTCGACGGGGATGCTTGCACTCCTCTTGTCGATGAGGCTTGGACTCATGTGTACATGACCTTCTTATCCATGAGGTCTATGAGAATCTCTTCGACGAACCTCTCTACTAAAATGATTTCACCTGACATGCATGCTCAAGATCAGGTATCTCATGTCAGTGATCAAATACTCAATGTAACAGAATGGGTGGCGAGCTCTCAATAGGCACTACACGAAAGCTGCAACTAGTTATCTGTGGGTTCGGATAATCACAATTGGAAAAAGTGTTTTCGGTGCAACGCTCGATAGGATAAATAGGCAACGTCGTAACTGACTCCTCCAATGGGTAGGAACACCTCAATCAATGCAATTCCACCCATTATGGCATGGTCTGAATGGTTCAGTGTTGAACATTCCATTAATAATTGTGTTTTGAGCCGTTCTAGAGTGTCATTCTAACGGTCAGGATGCCTCCAACAATCATATTTCTTCATCGTGGTGAAGTGCCAATCTATGTTGTTCTGATATCCCAGCGAGGTTCCAGTTTTACAAACCTTCCTTTTGCGAAGTCCTCCCTGAAACTTCTTGTAATTTCTCAAACTTTGCTTTCTTCTTGCTAAGATTTATGGCTTTCTTTCCTGTAATCTGAGTCACTAGGTTCTTCTTTACATTATTTTTCTTATCTCCTCTTGGAATAGTAAATTCTCACTATGGAGGGTATTTCATAGGGTTCGAGGGTAATACTTCTTCTCTTTCTAGGGTAGGTGCTCTACTCTCTTGTACAGATAGGTGTTTCAAGTCTTCCTGTTTTCTTTCAACATCAACGTCCAGATCTCTATCCCTCATTAGCTTCGACTGGTCCTCTTGTTCTTCCAGTAAGTGCACTATTCTCCTAGCCATGAAATCTCTTAGTTTGTGCTTTTTCTATTCTAAAGCTTCTTCTTCTTGTTTCCTTCATATTTGATCTTTCTCAACCCAATTTTTTACTAGCAAAATAATGAATGGGGCGTTGTTCTCAAAAAACTTAACGATCTCAAATTCTTCTTCTGTCGAAGTTCCATGAGCATTCATATATATTTGGGTAAGTCTTCCACATAGGGTTATCATCTTCCCTTTAAATAATCCTATTCCTCTTAATGAAGGAACCCTAACAGGTTTTCCCAAAATTTCCCAAGTTCTTTTTGTCATGGTATTCACCTGTGTTTCCTCATCCAGAACACAGTCTATGTCAAAGTCTCCTATTCTTTTTTTTATGCACTCCTTCTGGTTTAAGATCTATGATAAGTTGATATCTCTATGATCATTCACGGTTTCTTTCATCTGTAGTAATACAGTCTCCGATTCTTTCTGGGTTCCTATCATACCCTTAGTTTCTTGGCCTGTGTCATGGTTTTCTTGTCTCATATTCATCTTTTCAACTTTAGCAATCATTTTAGGGAAATCCAAAACTTCATGTCCAGTAGCCTTACAACAAAGTAAAATAGGACCTCGACTAAGAAATTCCTTAGCAAGATGTCTTGGTCTTCTACAATTATAACAAAGAGTCAAAAATCTCATTCTCTTGAACGATTGCCAACCTTTCCTGTACTGTGCACTGGGATCACAGTAACTAACCTGCAAAAAATTATTTTTAGGATCTTGCATCCATTTGTTAGTCCAAACATTTTTTCTATGTGATGTGTGTTCTATATGTACTAAAAACACAATAAAAACCCTTAATTAAATTGTCAACCCGGGGTAAGTAAACTTAGAGTTGTAGCAAAATATATGCCAAAGGTAGAAGGCTGGTAGGAGTATAGTCTCACTAAGGAAGGAAACTATCTAAGGCTAATCTACTCAAGAAAAGTTGTCTAATGAGCAAACCCTCCTAAGAAAAATGAAACTAGGTAACCTAAGCAGGGATGATTTTAAGGATGGGAATTTATTTTAAAATGTAGAAACATCGGTGAATCTTAGTAATCCTCTGTATGCCAACTATAAAATGTTTGGCGATATTTTTGTAAAAATATTCAAATTTCTAAGAATTTTATGTAGTTTTTATAAACATTTGGCGATTTTTAAGGTAAAATAATTTTATCCTATAGAATTTGGGTGAATCATTTTTATAATAACGCATATTTTTTGGGGAAAAACCATGGAAAATTAGCCCATGAGCGAAATTTAGCCCCTAAAATCATCCATGAACCTAAGTACTTTTGGTTCAAGGATCGATGGATAGTTCCTAACAAAGCAAGTAAAACCCTATGTAAAGATAACTAGTTCAACAATAAGCAAAAGCAATCTACTAAGCATAATAAGTAAATGACAAAAGCAAACTTGTTTAAATTGGCAACCTACATTCAATGAAAAAATACCCTATGAAAGAAAATAAATAAACAAGTAAGAAAAGACACCTATCTAACCTATTAAAGAAAATAGACAAGCAAGCAAATACACCTAACTAACCTACTAAATCAAAACACAAGTAAGCAAAGGAACCTAACTAACCTACTAAATAAAAAGACAAGTAAGCAAAGGAAACTAACTACTGCAAGTAATGAAAATAAAACTTCTCATTGAACAACTATCTAGCCTAAGAGGCAAGTGGACTAAATGCTTAATGCAAAACTATTTCTAATGCGTGAAAGGAAATCTAAGAGGCAACTGGACTAAATGCTTAATGAAATGAATGAAATGAAATCTATTCTATTGAAAGCAAGAAAGATTAACAACTAATTATTAATCTATGATAAACAAACTACTATCTAATCTATCAAAGCAAAGTCTATCTATCCTACAACAACAATAAAACTATTTTCTAAACTATGAAAGCAAGAAACTATCTCTTCTATGAAAACAAGAAATGGTTTTCTAATCTATGAAATTCAAATGCATTCTATACTAATATAAGCAAACTTATACTATACTAAATTCAATTATTAACTACAACTTGAAATTGCAATATAAATCTAAGCAAGAAATTACATAACATAAACTAAACTAGCTCTATCTTAACAATTCAAAATGTAATAAGGAAAATGCTTAAAACAAAAATTAAAGCATGACAAAGTAAACTAATGAATAAATTAATCAATAACTAATTAAGGAAAATCTAATTAACAATTGAATAGGCAATAAAAACTAAAACTAACCCTATCCATCCACCGAAGCCTTGGTTAAAGAAAACATAAACTAAAACTCTGTTCTACATTGTTTTAAGTCTTATTTTAAATCAAATTTCAAAAGCATGAATAAAATGTAATCTAATATCTACTTGCACACGGGGTTAGTAGATGAATTTGCAAATTCGTCTCTATCTATCAAATCAATGCATATTACCACACGCCTTTATACTAACCTACAAAAGAACCAAATCATTAAACTACAACAACAAATTATATAACAGAAGAAAGATCGCAATACATGTACAGGAAATGAAAAAGAGAGATGTCTAAGCTATGAAATGTACAAACAACACATGGAAGAGTTACTAGACTGCTGGTGCCCCCCCCAGAAATTCATGGTCACTCCCTAAAATCACACCACGATATCAACAAAAGGAATTCACCATTAAATGCAGAAACACAGATTTATACAATTTTGGCAATTGAAAAATGAAAAAATAGAGACAAAATCATTTTTGGCTCTAACACATGACTTTTTCTACTGCTTAACAATGTTATAATCATCCTAGTGGTATTTATAATGTTTACATGCCAAGTGGTTGACCAAAAGAGGGTCGAACCACTTCTAAATTCGGCAAATTACAATAAATGATGCCCTAACTGATAAAACAGAGCGAGCGAATAATCTCCCTCTTTGAACAACTGAAACTGAGTTGTCTGGAGCTCAATAGCTGGAGGGGATAAGGATGAACAAAACCCACATTTCCGATTCTCCCCCCACTGGCCACCAATACCATAACTGCCAAATCGCCCTCTATTTTTTTGCAGGAAGAGGTGTTGGACAAAGTGTTAGATCAAGTGCCAGAATGAGTGTCGGATCAAGTGTCGGGACTAGAAACGCTAGAAACGTAGTGCATTTTTTCTTTGTAACACCAGAAAAATGTGAATTAGATATTGGAAATCACAAAACATGATGAATTACACTTGATACAATCATTAAACATGAATTACATGTACCTTATGCCGATCATACCATTTTATCATAAAAAATTTCAAAAAGCTCCTTTAAAAGATGAAAAACGCATATGCACATGTGGAAAAGTGTATAATAACCGTTATAAAAGTGATCATATCTTGGGCCCAACATTACCCCCACACCTAAGATTTTGCAGCTCCTACTGCAAACAAAAAGAAATTGCCCTTTATGACTAAGCTTGCGAAGGAAGGGGTGGATTAGCTTTAGAATCTTCTCTCTCTTGCTCGGGGAATTTTGACTTAGGATTTTTGTGGTGTTTCAATTGCATCCAGAGACTATTATTGGTGGAAGTTAATATCATCAACCTAACACTATAGAGAATTCATCTTGGCTTGTAGGATAATGTTATCATGGTGTAAATGGCAACTTAGTGTTTCATGCTCTCTAAGTTTGAACTGGAGGGTTTGGAGTTTTTGGAGGCTACTGATGACATGTGAGGAAGCCTTGATATGTATATTATACCCTTGATCCTTTAAACCATGCAAAACAACAATTTTACCTCTGCAAATTAGTTCCAAAAGTGACTTCCCATAAGTGCAACAATTCTGGCCCGACGAACTTGTGAACAATAGGTATCAAAGTGACACATATAACTACAATACAAAAACTCCTGTGTAAAAACTGAGAGAGGTTTTTGTTTTTGCATATGTCCTTGACAAAAACTCTTTTTGTTTTCAAAAATTCACTTTCAGTTGTTAGGAAAACATGCCAATAACATGACTAAAACAAGAAAAAATAGTGTTTTATTTCCTGAAAAAATAGGCCTATTTAATATATCCAAAACCATAACTTATATTTAGAAACTGAGAGAGGTTATTGTTTTTTAACATGTCATTGATACAAACCTCTCTTGGTTTACAAAAATTCATTCCCTTTTGGTAGGAAAACACAAAAAGAAAATATGGCTATAATAGGAAAAAAACAAAGTGTTTTATTTTCTGAAATCATAGGCCTCTAAGATGATAGAATATATCCCAAACCATAAATTATATTCCACAACTGAGAGAGGTTATTATATTTTGGTATTTTATGAACAAAAACCTCCTCTATGTTTCAAAAATACTTTCCCATTTGCTCATAATCCCAGCTTGAAGTTGATTACTCAAAACTTGCAGAAGCGCAACATGCTCTTAGCAGAAGCACAACGTGGTCTTTGATAGGGATTTTGGAGGCCTTCCCAGAGGATTTCTGGGCTGAACATGGTATGGGTGAAAATTTTATGATTTATTCTACACAATGGAACCATCAAGCTTTGCAAACTCCTTCGCCAAACCTCTGAAAAACTGACTTCGAGTTAAGCTATCCAAATGTGCAGAAACCCTCCTATAGTGACTGTATTTGGGGGATTTATCTCAAAAAATAACACCTATGCATAAAATGAAGGAGGTTTTTGTTTCTTGGTCTATTATTGACGAAAACCTCGTTCATGTTTGTCAAATTCATCTTCCTTAATTCAAAAACCAATTTTTAAGTAGAACTTTGACCAAGAAAATCATTTGAAAATTTATGACAACGAATAATGACATGACCATGATGAGAATTTATGACCTTGGATGAGTGGAGGGAGTATTAATGACACCTAGACACACCAATTACAATTTTTCAACCAAGATATGTCAAATTGTATTTGAGAACTTTATCTTGAAAATATAACAATTTGACCTAATAATCCTATCAATCACATGAAAGAGTATATTTGATCACTGATGACTGACAGAACTGACAGATACTAACAAAAGGCTTGGTTTGTACTAGTAGGCATAGTGAACATGACAATTTTTAGTGTTTTTCATCAATATGTAACAATTCAAACAATTGATCCTCTTTTCATAAGCTTGGAATACATATGACAATAAGTTTTAGCAGTTGTAATCGCTCTGTATTTGTCACAAAGAGTAGTTAAGTATAAGCAGTCTTCTATAGAATAAACATAAAAATTCACAGGAGATTATAAAACATACAATGATTTCGGCACTATATAATTTATCATACCAATACAAACAACTGGTGATATAATATCCCAAGACTTTGTAAAAAGACAATATGACAAAATTTTGATAGAACTCCTACTTCCTCTTCTCATGGGTTTGCTATAAAAATGGGCAATTCTTAGCATTTTTAGCTCAGGAAAACTCCCCCCAGACAGAATATATTGCATGTCCTTGTGCCATGAATTAGCAATAGGCTTCTTGGTCTTTACTATTTTTAGAGGGGGGTTAGTAATAGGCTTCTTGGACTTCTGGACCAGTAAAGGAATAGCTTGAGCATGAGGGTTTGGGTGGAGTAGCAGTCCCTAGATCAAGAGTCTTCTTGCTAGTCTTGATTGTAAGATGATGGTTTGAAAATTGGTAGATGAACTCATCCCATGTTTTCTCCTGTTTTTCCAACTCGGCTAAGACAAGTAGTTTGATAAGGCCATGGTGAAATAGGTCGTTATGGGGATTGGTTAAATCCTTCCTCACTTGGGAAGACATCTTCTCTATACTCTTCAAGAAGTAAAAGAGAAAGTTACAATGGCTTATTGAACTAAAAGTGAGCTAATAATTGAAATTGACAGGCTTTAATGATGGAATATCTACCTTCACATGTAATCAATCTGGTGATGAATATGAGAGGGTTGATTAGCTCCTATTTTATCCACTCCTTGGAGTATCCCTTAGCTCCAAAGATGTTCTAAAATTCATTTTTGAAAACCCTGTTATAGCTTGCTTTTGGCAACTGGTGGTGGTTAAATCAATGGTCTCCAACTCTTGGGATCTTTTGTGGCTGAGGCAATTGATTCCTCAAAGGCCACGAACATAGTGAATAGGAGTTGAGGAAGGCTAAGAGTGTTCCATTGTTGTTGATTTTTCCACCATGCTCACTCAATCCTCTTGCATAGAACATGTAATGTCAAACCTACAATGAACAACCTATAACAAAAATGTAATGTCAAACCTACAATGAACATCCTGTAACAAAAATAAACCAACAGAGTGGTCTGTTAAGGACATATACAACAATTTATAGCACATGGGAGTTTAGCACTTCAAGATAAAATGACTGTTGATGTAATAACCTATATCATGAAAATAATACAATTTTTTTACAAAGATTTACTTCTTTAGGCAATGATCATTTGTCAACTCATGAACCCCTCCCCCACACCTAATTATTGTGACACCTCACAATCAAAAGTATAGGAAACCAATCAGTATCCCCCAATAGCCGAAGATTTATAGTATGTCAAGTGTAAAGATAAAATTTCAAAGATTGGTCTGACGAGACAGTTAGAAGATGGCCCCACCTATAGGATAAGAGATCCTATATATAGATAAGAAGAGGTAGTCAAGAGAGTTTCAATATAGTCTCAGAGTTAGTTCCCAATGGAAATTTTATGGAGTTCATTAACCTTAGCTTAACCATACATACTTCATGTCAAATTTGTCTGTAAGTAATGTCGTACATCAGAACGAGTTTAAATTTATTATTTATTTTTGGCAGATTACCATCCTCTCTAGGTAGAATGCCCCACTGCCAACAATCTTGTTCAATACTCTGGTGGGTTTACCTAGTCATACCACAGGCCGGTACCCACTGCCAGCAGACCTTTTCGGTATCCCGGTGGGTTAGCCTCTTAAACCCTCAAAGACTGGCCTTCCATATGAAAACAACTTTTTATTTCTCTTTTTTTTTCAATTGGGATGGTATTTATGTTAGAGGATGACTTTCCGTTATATTACTTAGTGATTGTCCTGATGTAAGGGGTACTTAAGCGGACGTGGCCTATCTAAAGATATGATATAATCAAGCTATTTAATGTGTAGTGGATGGTCCCATTGAGAAAGAACATAAAGGTATCTCTAGGCTCAACTTACTTTATTCCTTTGTAGTTATTGTGATGTTTCCATGACTAACCGCTAATTAGACCTCCTTGTTACTCTTTGATAAAGACACTTGACTCACTTACTCAGGTTTCTTGGAAAAACTGTACGAGAGACCTATAATCTTGATGGTTATGGTGTCACTTCCTTATATGGTGGTAAAGGTTCAAGAGCAACTGTTATTTAAGATGCCTTGAGAAAAAGAAGATGAAAGTCTTTGCAAAAATATGGCTAATTATAGCAAGTCATTATTCATTTGATGCTTAGCAGACAACAAGGTTCAAGTAAAGCAATGTTTTGAAGAAACCATTCTTCTTTTATATCTCCTTGAAACTGTTTACTCCTGGTGAAATAAATACCTACAGAGATCTCTAAAACTATTTACAAAAACCACACTCTAAAATATAATAAACTAATGAGATCAATGAGATCAAGTCATAGGAACATGTATGTCATAGTTCTTAAAAAAAATGTAAAATGAGGATGCATTAGACTCTAAGCTAAATTAACAATATGCAGATTTTATTTACTATCCTACCCTACCTAAAAAGAAAAGGAAAATATCTATTCAAGTGTAAGAGCTCTTCCAATGTAACCATGTGCGGAACAAGATAAGAAACATACTCATATCCATATATGAAAAATTTACCGCAGTGATTACCTGGATATGAAGAACCAACCAACCTACTTGTTTTGCAATCAGAAGGTGTTGAAGAAGAGAATAGTATTGTGGCCTGATGACCTCTTGAAACCAAATTTCAATGTAATATTGACGTTTATCAACAATAATTTCTATGCTCTCCTTCATCATGCTATGCAGATCCTCTTCTTTTGGATGATTTATTTCCGAAGTACATAAAGTATCTGCTGATATGGATGTTGAGAACTCCTCAATCTCAGGTCTTAATGATTGTTCTCTACTAGGTGTAGTCCATAATTTCTCAGTTTCCTTCGCATTTTGGAAAGGAAAATCACTTTGTAGCTCATAGGACCTTGATTCTTCTAATATTTCTATAGAGGTAATCGAGTTCTTCACTATTGTCAAGATGTGTTCTTCTCAAGAAGAAGAGATCCCAGCTATTGCTAGGATTTGAGAAAGTTCCCTCAAGCTAAAAGTTTCTTCTGAGTTCAACTTGCCATTTGATAAAACTTGGTTCACACAAAGATGATGTCCACAAAGTTAGGATCTCCTGATGGTGGTAAGAAAACAAAGGTTGTATTTTTTGGTTCTACAGAAGGCTCGAGTGGTCTTGCCCCCTATCCCACTATTACTGATGCTTCAATTTCTTATTCTATAGTGCTCCCTGTTTTAGTCTCTTTTAGAGACTGCTTTAGCTCTTTGGGTTGAGGTAGCTCCTGTTTTTCGGTATCGGTTTGTGGATTTTATAAGAGGAACGTTCCATCCCCCAAAGAGATCGGAAGGAACCTTGTCTAAAAGGTATGATTTAGATTTAATGTATCTACCTTGTGGGTCTCTAGGCATATTCATGAAAGAAAGAAAAAACAAAAGAAAAATCTACCATTTGGTTTCTAGGTCTATTCATGAAAGAAAACAAAAACAAAAAAAAACTACCATTGGGTTTGGGGGAACTTGCTATAGCAGATGCACAGGTTCTTACCTCTCGTCTTAAAGTTCCCCCACCACCAAGCTAATGCTAAGGTCTAAGGATGATCTATTTCCTAACTACTTCTTACATTGAGACAACTCCCCGACAATGACGCCAAAAATGATGGGTGTTCTATATGTACTAAAAACACAATAAAAACCCTTAATTAAATTGTTAACCCGCGGTAAGTAAACTTAGAGTTGTAGAAAAATATATGCCAAAGGTAGAAGGCTGGTAGGAGTATAGTCTCATTAAGGAATGCAACTATCTAAGGCTAATCTACTCAAGAAAATCTATCTAATGAGCAAACTCTACTAAGAAAAATGAAACTAGGTAACCTAAGTACTTTTGGGCCAATGATCGATGGATAGATCCTAAGAAAGCAAGTAAAACCCTATGTAAAGAAAACTAGTTCAACAATAAGCAAAAGAAAACTACTAAGCATAATAAGTAAATGACAAAAGCAAACTTCTTTAACTTGGCAACCTACATTCAATGAGAAACTACCCTATGGAAGAAAATAAATAAACAAGTAAGAAAAGACACCTATCTAACCTATTAAAGCAAATAGACAAGCAAGCAAAGACACCTAACTAGCCTACTAAAGAAAAAGACAAGTAAGCAAAGACACCTAACTAACCTACTAAAGAAAAAGACAAGTGAGCAAAGGCAACCAACTACTGCAAGTAATCAAAATAAAACTTCTCATTGAACAACTATCTAGCCTAAGAGGCATGTGGACTAAATGCTTAATGCAAAACTATTTCTAATGCATGAAAGGAAATCTAAGAGGCAACTGGACTAAATGCTCAATGCAATGCATGAAAGGAAATCTATTCTATTGAAAGAAAGAAATATTAACAACTAATTATTAATCTATGATGAGAAAACTACTATCTAATCTATCAAAGCAAAGTCTATCTATCCTACAACAGTAATAAAACTATTTTCTAAACTATGAAAGAAAGCAACTATCTCTTCTATAAAAACAAGAAACTGTTTTCTAATCTATGAAATTCAAATGCATTCTATACTAATATAGGCAAACTTATACTATACTAAATTTAGTCATAAACTACAACTTGAAATTGCAATCTAAATCGAAGCAACAAATTACATAACATAAACTAAACTAGCTCTATCTTAACAATTCAAAATGTAATAAGGAAAATGCTTAAAACATAAATTAAAGCATGACAAAGTAAACTAATGAATAAATTAATCAACAACTAATTAAGAAAAATCTAATTAACAATTGAATAGGCAATAAAATCTAAAACTAACCCTATCCATCCACCGAAGCCTTGGTTAAAGAAAACATAAACTAAAACTCTGTTCTACTCTGTTTTAATTCTTATTTTAAATCAAATTTCAAAAGCATGAATAAAATGTAATCTAATATCTACTTGCACACGGGGTTAGTAGATGAATTTGAAAATTTGTCTCTATCTATAAAATCAATGCATATTACCACACCCCTTTATACTAACCTGCAAAAGAACCAAATCATTAAGCTACAACAACAAATTATATAATAGAAGAAAGATAGCAATACATGTAAAGGAAATGAAAAAGAGAGATGTCTAAGCTATGAAATGTACAAACAACACATGGAAGAGTTACCAGACTATTGGTGCCCCCCCCAGCAAGTCATGGTCACTCCCTAAAAGCACACCACAAGCTCAACAAAAGGAATTCACCATTAAATGCAGAAACACAGTTTTATACAATTCTGGCAATTGAAAAATGCAAAAACAGAGCCAAAATCGTTTTTGTCTCTAACACATGACTTCTACTGCTTAACAATCTTATGATCATCGTAGTGGTATTTATAATGTTTACATGCCAAGTGGTCGACCACAGGAGGGTCGAACCACTTCTAAATTTGGCAAATTACAATAAATGACGCCCTAACTGATAAAATGGGGTGAGCCAATAATCGACATCTTTGAACAACTGAAACTGAGTTTTCTGGAGCTTAGTAGATGGAGGAGATAAGGATGAACAAAATTCACGTTTTTGATTCGCCCCCCACTGGTCGCCAATACCATAACCGCCAAATCACCCTCCATTTTTGTGTAGGAAGAGGTGTTGGACAAAGTGTCGGATCGAGTGTCGGAACGAGTGCTAGTATGAGTGTCAGATCAAGTGCCAGAACTAGAAACGTAATGCGTTTTTTCCCTATAACACCAGAAAAACATGAATTAGCTCTTGGAAATCATAAAAAATGATGAATTACACTTGATACAATCATTAAACATGAATTACATGTACCTTATGCCGATCATACCGTTTTATCATAAAATTCTTCAAAAATGTCCTTTAAAAGATGAAAAACGCATATGTACATGTGGAAAAAGTGTATAATAACCATCATAAAAGTGATCATATCTTGGGCCCAACACTATGCATAGGAATAACATATATTTCACTATTCTTATAAGATCTATTCATATCCAATCTTCTTTCTTCTAGTTGTGCCCTAGTTTTCAGATTAGGACAAAATCTATTAGACATACCTAGATCCATTATTTTGACACAATTTTTTTCACTCATCTTACCTTTCTTAGAACACAAAGCTTTAATATCTTACCTCTTTTCTTTAGATCTGATTCCTTTCTTGGCATAGAGATTCGTATTCAAGTAGAATACTGTGCACTAAAGCAATAGATCTATGCACATAGATTTTTTTTCTTCAGTTCCCAGCAATCACATTTTGAGTCCCGACAACAGAACCATTTATTGGCACAGGGGCAGACCCGACATTCAATGCTTCAAAAAAACACCAACAAAACCCTAACTACCAACCATTTTGGCAACACCTATGGAGCAGATGAAGTCTCGCCTGAGGTAGAGGTATGGGGGGGTTGCAGGAATCAAGTGTTTGCAACCTAGCTAGGACATAGATCTGTGGTTACAATACTTAACAGAGTACTTAGTAGTTAACATTCATCAATATTTAACCCTTATCCACATCGCAGGAGAAACCCTAATTACAGAACATCGCAGTATTTAACAATATCTAACACATCCAAATACTTAACATATAAAAATAGATCAGATCTAGCATTCATTCACATCACTAAGCACTAAGATACTATATCAGATGCATTCAACATATATAAATATGACAACACTAAGAATAAATCACATCAATCACACAAAGAAACCATAACACACGATATATGTGGTTCACCCCTAGCATGGGGCTACATCCACCAACTCTTCATCTTTATTATCTTATGTCAATCTCCTTACATGCATAGAGCATCAAAACCCACTCCGCATAGGACATGAGAATTGTGCGCACCTCGCCAGATCCTCCTTCCTCGATTTAGGTTGTAACACAAAGCCACTTTACAGTCACTTTCACTTAGTTCTTCAAGTTCTCAACACACAATATGCACAAAGATAACTCAATCACATAGATCCAACTACTTACATCACTTTCACTCAGCACAATATAGCACTTAACACCATGTCTCTCCTAGATCTCGTGTAGATATAGTATATTTATTACATCATCTAGATATCTATTTATACATTACAGAAGGGGCCAAGGAATGGTTAAACCCATGGGCTGACATCCCATACCCGTTATATAAAACCTAACCCAAAAATTTCCTAAGAAGGGGCCAAGATCCCATGATTTCCGCTTCGCCTTGCGCTCCGCCTTTGACCAGCCTATCGAAGTCCCAAAAACTAGTCAAACATGACCAAGGTTCTCCAAAACTTAGTCAAGGGCCAACATCTCTCTTTATTGCATCCTTATTACTTAGGTCTAAACCCTCATCTCTCATGTTCAACTTGGAATTCATGAGAACTTGTATTAGAAAAACATATTACTGAGTCGAATGTGCTCACTTAACACCCATCTCTTGAAGAAATTACACCAAACGTTTACTACATAGACTAGGAATCGATTATCGCATAGTTTGTGGTTTGGGAAAAGTCCAACCCAAGAACCAAGTGTGAAACACAGCTAGGGACACCTATCACTATCACCTCAATAGATACCCCCCTCATTTTAGTGATGGAAAAGTCCAACACAAGGGAGGCTTCCCAAGTGATCCTTGGTGGATTACAAGGGGAGAGGCCAGGAGCTTAAGGAACCACCCCTATAGGTCACTATTAAAATATATTGAGGCTTTATGGAGGATGCATTTAAGTCAAGGAAAAGGATTCCAATTGATAGTACCTGCAAAATAGATGTTAGACAACCCAAACAAGACAATATATGATGAAATAAACTGTGAGAAAAGAGGAAAATAAACAAGAAACCATGTTGTCCCAAAATTTCCACATATCACAAATATATATCAATAGAAATATAATCATAAAAAATGAAAATTATACCATCAAAATCATCATATAATATTGGATAAGAAAACTTCCAATTAGTAGACAAATTTCCAATGCTTAAATCAAGATTTTGATGTCAAAAGAGGGTTGTAAAAGAGTGTTATCAACAAAGAATTATAAAAACCCTATGATTGTAGAAAATTTTTGCTACAACAGTAAATTCCAGCCACTAACATCATAAATTAATCCACCCAAACAATATCCCCTTTTCAGTAGATTAATTATCACAAATTACAAGCAATTTTTCAGCAGTAGGAAAGTGAGGAAATTGTGCGAGAAAGAGTGTTTTTCTGGAACCCTATTGGTTGTAGCTTAATGTTTATTTCCAAAGACTAACCACTTCACCAATCAATATTCCCTTGAATAATAAGAGAGTCCAAAGCATGTAAAATTCAGATCCAACATGAACAATTCCAAAACCTCAATATTCATGTTTGCCAATGCAACAATTAACAATCTCCAATGCAAAGATTAGTGTCTTGTTATTAGGTGACTGGAGTCTCTTCCTTGGAAGGAAAACTAAAAAAAGAGGAAGAATGTATTTTTCTTGAGATTTAAACCCTTTTAATACCCAACAACAATCCTTCCAAATCGTCTAGCTTGGGATCCAAGATGAACTAGGGTTTAAACAATCTTCTAGGGGTGCAAATCCTCTTACTCCCTAGAGAAATAGACCCTAGATAAGCCTTGAAACAAGGGTGTAAACCCTATAATTCCTTGTATAAATACTTATATCTCTTCAATAGAAAATACAAATAAAATTTTGTGGAGGGTGTAATCCCTTTTAATCCTCCTAGGGTTTAAGGTATTTTTCTTGAATTTAAACAAGCAAGATAACTAATAATTGCAGAAATTACTTACCAAATCGAAGGGAAAGCATGCAAATAAACCCTTACTACCAATATATCATCCAAAAATTTTCAAAGAAACTAGTAGGGACCTAAACTACCTAACCCCTCAAGTGGGTATAATAATATATATCCATGTAATAAAGGTCAATATTAATAAGGCCTAGCAATAAGGAGGAATAAGTCAAATGTAAGAATACTTAATAGAAGCTTCCGCTTCTAGAAGGATCTTGCTCTAGATTGTTCTTTTGGATAGATAGATTTAGTATAAATAGGAATAGAGGGTATGAGAAATTTTGTCTTGGATATTATTGTAATAGATCTCTGCTCTGTTGTTGGTTTCCCCCTCGAAGAGGCAAGTGAACATTTCTCTCAGTAATCAAAGTGCTCTTTCTGGTGTTATTATGGTATTATTGTGGTATCATTGTGGTTATATCATTGTTTCTTTGCAATTTATAGATAATTATTTATGTTCTTCATACTGATTTATATCTAGAATACTACAAGTGGTATCAAAGAAAATTCCTTGGAAGAAAATTGTGGTTTAAATGTTTTCAAGGTAGAGACGTATTCCAACATCTTTAAGCTACAAATATATGTCATTACGCACATAAACCCACAGTCGGGGATTCATACACGCAGTAAATAAAAGTGGTACTTAGGCACACATTTTTTGGCCACCATTGTAACCCCTGTTGGTACCCCTTCAATTTGTATCACATCATACAACACCTGTATACAAATCGACCTAGATCTCCTAAAGCTCTCCATAGATAAACCGATCGATCACCTGACTTATATAGTGCCACCGAAAACAACACTCGGGGAGATAATTTGTAGTACCTAGGTAGTCAGGTAGTATGGCTAAGGGCATGGTATAGTCTCCTTAGTTGGTACCCTAAGATATTGGGCCGAGTACTCCCACTGGAAAACTTATTTGGGACCTTTTCCATCAGATTCCCCTTTTTTACATGATTACAGTCATACCCTTCATTTTTAATCATTTTTGTTTCATTGGACCTGAACCCTTCCCAATTTCCCTATTTTTTGGACTATTCCATTACATTTCCCTTCATGCACTGATCGTCATGGTACCTATCACTTCTAACTCCTATTTTTTTGTGGTCCCACCCACCAATTTGTTTTCCTTAACTGCAGTTCCCCTCTCCAAATGGCCACCACTCGTACCCAAGAACTCCAAACCTCCATCAATCAAGACCATTTCTCCATAAAATATCTCACATCTCTGATGGATTCTACCCATTCCCGCATTGACAAATTAGAACACAAATTTAACAACATGGAATCCAACCTCACAACCCAATTGACCTCCCTCTAGTATGTTGTCAATAAATTGTTGAACCTCCCTACGGGTCCTTCCTCATTAGACCAACCTGATGTTTTTGAGTCCTCTCAGTCTGTGCATTTTCACTCCAACTCCTTTCATCGTGAACCTCATCTTCCCATGGAGAGGTCAAAAAATTTATGGTTCTGATCCTACACGTTGGGTCACTTAAATAGAGCATTATTTTTCTCTTCATGGTATTACTGACAAGTTTTCCAAACTTTGTTATGTTGTCCTCTATCTATATCATGAATGTTAGCAATGGTGGCAATGACAAAAAAATTCACGTCAGGGGTATATTTCTTGGACCTAGTTTGTTGTTGATCTCTATGTCCACTTTGATATTGATACCCACTATCTCGGTCGTTTGACCAAGTTGAAACAATTAGGCAGAATGGAAGACTTCATCATTGCTTTTGATAATTTGGCCTTTCAAACATAGAGCATGTTAGATTTGTTTTTTCATGAATGATTTATCAGTGGTCTCAAGGATGAAATCTGATCCCAATTTCTCATGGCTCACCCTCCAACTTGGTTGGAATCTAATCAACGTGGTAAAGAGGCCCAACAAGTTATTTTTTCCCAAAA
>ML787201.1:101978-124191 GCA_009831015.1 Picea engelmannii
TATATATATATGTTTCTGCAAGAGCTCTGTGCGTATATAATTTAATTGCATGTAGTTCGAAAAAGTTATGTGGCATAGCTCAATATGATGCTGGGTTTGTTACAATATGTTCCACAGAGAGAACATAAAGAGTTCTATGGCATAGCATGGCTTGTCATGGATGGTCGAGGATGTTACAATTTACCACATCAACTATGGCTCAACTTTTCATGGATCATATCTTCAAGCTTCATGGCATGCCTCATTCTATTGTTTCTAATCGAGCTCCAACCTTCACCAACAATTTTTGGCAAGAACTGTTCAGACTCCAGAGAAATCAATTTCATCTCATAATCACCTATCATCCCCAGATTGATGGTCAAACTGAAGTCGTCAATAAGTGTTTGGAGACTGAAGTCGTCAATAAGTCACTGGTTACCATTAGTTGAATGGTGGTACAACAATTCTTACCATACAACTACTCGCATGACTCCTTTTGAAGCAGTATATGGACAAAAGTTGCCTTTAGTTCTCTCCTACATTCCAGGTGTATCAAAGGTCCAGATGGTTGACCAAACGCTTACATTTCTCGAGGATATTCTCTGTACTCTCAAAGAGAATTTGGTCATGGCTTAGAATTGCATGAAGCAAAAAACCGATCAAGGTCGCTCAGAATGACAATTTTCTTAAGGAGACTGGGTATTTCTTTGGTTGCAACCTTATAAGAAAAATTCACTCAAGGCTGAACATTTTCAGAAATTGGCACCCAAATTTTATGGTCCTTATACAGTTTTCAAGCGCGTTGGGTAGGTGGTATATCAGTTATCTTTACCCAATCATTCTAAGATCCATCTTGTTTTTCATGTCTCTTTCTTAAAGAAGGTGATTGGAACTAAGTTCCAAACTCAAACCAAACTTCCCGATTTGAATGAAGAAGGATCCACCTGGTTGCAACCACAAGAATTTTTAGACCACCGAGAGCATCTTCTTTGTCAGCATACCATCAAGGAAGTGTTAGTTCAGTGGAAAGATACAAAACCATCAAATGACACCTGGGAGCCTGCTAACATTCTACAACAATTTCCTCATCTCAAGACTTGAGGGCAAGGTTGATTCTAAGGGGGGGGGCATGTTAGGAACCTAACCTACTAACCCCTCAAGTGGGTAGAATAATATATTTCCATGTAATAAAGGTCAATATTAATAAGGCCTAGCAATAAGGAGGAATAAGTCAAATGTAAGAAGACCTAATTGAAGCTTCCACTTCTAGAAGGATAGATTTAGTATAAATAGGAATAGAGTGTATGAGAAGTTTGTCTTGGATATCATTTTAATAGAGATATTCTCTGGTGGAGGTTTCTCCCTCAAAGAGGCAACTGGCCATTTCTCTCAGTAATCAAAGTGCTCTTTCTGGTGTTATTTTGGTATTATTCTGGTATTATTGTGGTATCGTTCTATTTATATCATTGTTTCTCTGCAATTTCTAGATAATTATTTATGTTTTTCATACTGATTTATATCTAGAATACTAAAGAAACACCATCAAGAGAAGTCTCTATCCTTTATTACTCCAATAAACAAGAGTTGCATCCATCATGACAAGAAATCAAGATACCAAATTATCCAAGAGGGTTGAAATTTTAGTCCAAGAAGTATCATTATCAAGTAATGAGTTGTGAGAAAATAAAAATGGCTTGCCTCATATTCATATGAGGGAAAACCAACTCATTTTTGTCCAAATTTGTCCACTTTTACATTAAAACCTTAATTCTAAGTCATAACCAAAAGTTACAATGTATAATTAGCAAATCGATTTTCTCTTTTTAACCACATAGGCTACAAAATGACAAAAAATAACAAACAGATGGGACATAATCCCATAAAACTCCTCTCCAAGGTGGAACATGTGAAGATAAGCCTCCAAAGGCTAGGACGTCATGCTATAAATGTCCCACATCACCCCTAAATAAAGAAAGAGAGTGTGGCTTCAATCCCACAACACCACCAAGTGCACTAAAATGGTAAAACATCCCCTGAAAAGTCCAATGTCATGCTCCAAAAAAGGGAAATTTGGGCATAGGATGGTGATTTCATATCCCAATCATGTTTCTGGGCCTTTTCCAAGTTCTAGAGATGTCTCCAAAGGTCCAAAATTCATCATCCTATGCCTCCAATGTGTGGGGCACAACATCCATCGAGTGGGATTTCATACCCTTATGAAGGTCCAAGTGAATTAGTCCCTTCATGAATGATTTTCACTGGGAAAGGTCCTACAAATAAAAGTAAACATGTTGTCCAAGGATCCACAATTCATATGAATCATTCCAAGTAAGATACATTTAATAAAAGGACCTCCCAAACAAGTGCATTAAGTACCCCCTTTTCAAATTAAACAAATGCCTTATAAAATTTTCCAAATTTAGGTATGGGAGGGGTTTCATGGTGCCCTATTGGGTAAGCCAATCCTTAAGTCAAGGAATGTTTCCCAATAATACTCTATCCAGGCAATGTAGTGGGTATGAGGTGGATTGGGGTATTACTTTTGGGCATGGGGTTCTTTCATATCAAGGGCTTATATCATCTCATTTATGGGTGCCTTTGTGGAGGGTCTGTCGAATCCCTTCATTTGTAATAAAAAAAAATTACAAGACCTTTATTTTCCTTTCATTTTTTATCATCCAAACATTAAGTTATATGTGAAATCTTATTTAAAATATCACCACAATTCCACTTGAATTTAGAACACATTGAGTGCCATGTGCACTAGAAATTAAAGGACATCATAATGCGTTCCCCCATCAAGTGGGATTTTGTTTTTCTTTCAAAGGTCCTTCATTTTTCTGGAGAAGTGTTTCATTTCTCTTAAGACCTTAGGGGTATAATATAGAAGGATATGTTTTTTCTTTTGAATTTTATAGTGCTAGCTACAACACCTATGTGATGTCATCCCCTTCTTCCCATGGAATGAGGTACAATCTCTTTTTGGGGTCAATGGACCCAAAAAAGAAAACGACGAGGAAAGAAAGGTGAAGAGGTGTGGAAGGTGGTAAGTATGAGTGGGAATGGTATGATGGCCCTTCAAGTAGAACTCCTAGAAGAATATATTTTCTTGAGGGTGACCCACTTACTAGGAAACCATGTCAACCACCAAGTAGAAATAAGGAAAAAGGCACAATTTTCAAGAAAGCATTCCATAATCAAGAGAGGACCCTATGAAACATGATCAAATGCTTCAAATATCAAGGTTATAATTACCATGAAACCAAACTTGTTACCTCATGAAGCAAGATCTGTTGTCCTTTCTAGGCAAGGTTGGTGCGGCAAACACTACTATACTGCTGATGATGAATGGTGATTTGTAGTGGAGAGGGGGGGATATGTCTACTTAATGTGGTCTCAACTTTTCACTTGGATCTCGACACTCCATGTCTACTACATTTAGGCCTTGAGACATCATCTCATTATTTTCCCCTAGGATGGGGTGGTAACATCTAGCTCCTACATGGGGACATGTGCTTTCTGTAGAGCGCATGAGAACCTCAACATATCATGGTATGACCTATACCTACACATATTTAAGAAAACAATTAGAGTATCATAGGGTGGCTAACTCACCCTTTATTCATATAATAAAAAGCTAAAAAATTCAAAATTGACCACTATGAGATTTCGTAAAATATTGTTTTTTCATTTTTCAAAAACTTCTAAACATCATGTAATGATTCAATAAAATGCATCACAATAACTATGTGTAAATGAAAGAAAAAAAATGTAAATCCAAGTATATAAATGAAACTAACCAATGATGAACACACAAATGCAATGCATAAAACAAAATGACCTAACTACTTACTTGAGGCCCGAGGCCCGTAGAAATAAGAACCCTAAATATGTTAGGTGAAATCATACAACCAATTCAACAAACTAATCATCTCATCAATGTATCTCCCCCTGTGTTTAATCATGTGGCACAAAAAATATAAGTCAAGTACACAATATTCATGAGAATAAATGAACATGTGATCAATCATAGAAAGTGACTTGTAGAGGTAGGACGGCGGGAAAAATTCATGTTGGAAAGGGTGGCCACAAGCTTGATCAATCCATATCTAAATATGACTACCATATATAGATTGTGACTCATATTCATCCTTAATTAGAATACCACCGCTCTTTGAGGGATGAGAGGAGATGAGAGATCCCAATAAAACCCTATGATTTCCTAGAGAAGGAGAGATGAGAAAAGAAACAAGCTCAGGTCTAAATAGAGAATATTTTCCCACAGTCAAAACACATTGCCTCTTCATCTACAAATCCCTGCAAAAATCCCCAAGATGAAAACATATTTTCTCTGTAGTGTGGATCTCTAAGTGTTTTGAGCTGGCCACATCCTCATATCCATCAAAATTCAAGAAAAATTATGGTTTAGAATCTTAATCAAATAATAGTTCTAAGTCCTCAAAAGGATAATCCCCAAGGTATAATTGGTGATCAACATAAGTGTACTACAACAAGCCATCCCTTGGTGGATGAGAAAAGTCTGTGATCATATCATCACCAGGATACCAAATATATTTATTGTCTACATATGAAAAACAACATTCCAAAGGAAAGACTTTTGCATTCCTTATTTGGAAGTTACCCTCAATGTTTTAGATAGGATCTCCATTGAAACCAAAACAACCAATATCCCATCCATGCTTCCATAAACATATTAAATCATCAATATTATTTTCAATTGTATGTGAGAGATTCTCCGCGAATTTATCTACATCATTGGAACTGATTATTTCTTTGTAAAGCTTCACAACTTCATCTTCCTTGATAGGGAAAATAGACATCAATGTCTTTTCTAGGTCTTTAGGGTGTGAAACTTCACCAAGATCCTCTTGGGAAATTTATTCATAGATATATTCTTCTCTTTCCTATGGGATAATAAAAACCATTTCATGGAAAACAAATTTATGGCCATGATTATTGGATTCATCTAGGACATCCTCCAAATCCTCTTGTAGCACTAGGACTTCTACACCATCACCTTTAGAAATTCCAAATAGATATTCATCTTCTAGGGTTGTCAAGAGCTAATGATAAGCACATTAAAAAATTTGGGATATTGGACCCTAGTCATTGAGAAAGTCCTCCACAAATAATTTGAGGGAAGGGATACTCTTTGGACTACAAGAGTACTTGACCTAATCATTTTTATCTAGTCCCAGTGAGAATAAAAATGCTCTCACCAAAAAGTGTTCATGTCTTTCATTGCACATGGATGCATATCTTGCAAATGAAAATATATGTGAGATGACACAAGAAGGATCCCCATTTAACCTTGGGATATTCTTGGTAAAATTCACAGGGAAACGGTTTGGGAACCCTAGAACGTCCTCATTATCAAGGGCGGGATACATTCCATGCAATACCAAAAAATCCATTCTTCATCATATGCATATTCAACATGAATTCTCAATGAAACCTTCATACCTTATTACAATGAAGTCACCATATGAGCTCAAGGCTCATCAAATATGGAGAGGGTATCTTTCCTCAAATGGATTCGCCAGATAAACTTATATGAAGTTCATCGAAAGTGAAAAGGAATCTTCCCCCAAATGGAGTCGCTAGGCAAGTTAACGGTAAAGGATTTGCGATAGAATTTCTGAGTGTCATTATGATATTGAAAAGGATTCAAAATCCTCCTCGAAAATGATGCCAAAATTTTTATCACACTATTTGCGATCTAGTTGGATATCGGTGGCCAACCACCTCTTCCAACTAGCTCACATATAGTTTTCAACTTGGCAATTTATTTTCTAGATTTTTGGGTCCTAAACTTGTGGGGCCATTTTGAGGCCTTAAACAACATTTTGTGTGCCTACCACAGTCACACTATAGATGGAGTTAGAGTGTGATGGAAAAACATGTATTCCTAGGAGAAACCTTTCCAATCGGATATCGTGCACCTAAAATAGAGATCATATGAAAAATTTATGCCCCCAAGAAGATGATGTACCAACTTACCCCATCGAGGCCCACACGAATTTTGGTGCTTCATATCCTAGGGTTAGGTTTTTGGATGTTTAGGGTTTTTCGATTACTTCTTGATGATAAAAAATCCTCGAGGCCTCATTTTAATGTGCTCAGGATAATGCATGTAGCCGCTGCATCTCTTCTTAGAGACTAGATACCACCATTTGAGCAATATTGTTTCATTCTTCATTTTATAGTTTCAATAGATTTCTTTATTTAATAGAAGTTAAGTTTCACTGCATCACTATTATTTTTCTCTATATATCTATGTTAATGTTATAGATTTTTGTTTCATTTCGTTCTGCTCATATATCTAGATTAGTGGTATCAGAGTAGTATGTTGTTCATTTTTTTCTCTGTGCATGTCCACAATGAGGTCACGATATAAGAAGTTGGGACTTGAACTAGTTGAGCCTTTTCAATATCGACCTCACTCAACCCGACGACCTCCCATGGGGGAAGAAAATAGAGACAATTGGATAGGAGATCCTTTTAAATTGTTTCTCTAGGAATACCTCGCGTGATAGAGGAATGAGATAGTGGATACTTTTGCACAAATCCTTCGATGAATTCCAACATGTGATGCATCTTCCTTGAGTAGAGGGACTTCCCCCTTCAAGGTATTGATCAATTTTGATATTCCTATATTTGAAGGTCAAATATATGTGGATTCTATAGAAAAATGGTTAAAACTTATAGAAGGGTATTTTTTTGTCCATAACTTTTCCGATAGAGAAAATATTACATTTCTACTCCTTAAGGCCATCCCCCATGTCAAATATTGGTGGGAGGATTTTGTGAGCAAAAGGAAATAGAAGGATATACATTATTTGTAGTCGCACCCACTTGGGGTTATTTCAGGGATTCTATTAAGGAACAATACTACTTTGTTGGAAGTTATGATGACTTATATAAAATATGGAATACACCACAGTAGGAAAGGGACCATACAGTGCTAGAGTTCAACAATGTCTTCCATACCTTTCGCACCAAGTTGGGTATCAAAGACTCTAAGTGACATATGGTGATCCAGTACCAAAAAATTATGTATAGATACATCCAAACAAAAATGGAGTTTCTATACATCTCGTCCTTGGGTGTGGCCTATCAATATTATGTCAAAATCAAGAAAAATCTTAAACAAAAGATGCATTAGTTTGGGTCTGTCAACCCCTCATATAAGAAGCAGGGTAAAGGAAGCTCCAACCCATATAAAAAATGGCAAAGAAAGGATGGACAACCTTAGAAATATTGATATAAGCCGAAAACAAAGAAGGACAATGGGAAGACAAGGAAAGACACTGGAAAGTGGTGTGAGTTCTATAAGATCCCTTGTCATAGCACCATTAAATTCCACTCAAAGAAATCATTGGTGGCCAAGGTGAAAGACTGTGAATCAGATGTGGGATCTGACTCTGATTCAGAACTAAAAAAATGGGGATGGATCATTGATGCAGAAACTAGTTCCATCATTGCTACCACCAAGGTCCAACTTGGTGAACCTGATGAACCAGAGGAAGGTGAGTGCCTCTTTCATTCATAGATGTGGGTGAAGGGTACTCCACTATAGTTCATCATTTATAGTGTTATCCAAAAGAACCTCATATCATCATAGGTCGTTAAGTGGTTGGATATGCAACCAACACCACACCCATAGCCATACACCATCATATGGATCTGCCAAGGGAGCGATATCCACGCCATCCAATAATGTCTTCTGCCCTATAACATCAAGCCCTTAAAAGATGAGGTATTGTGTGATGTCTCCCCCATTGAATTTTGTGATGTTATTTTGGGCCAATTTTATTTATGGAAACGTCATGTTGTATATGAGTCTAGGCATAGTAGTTTTATTATTACTTTGGATAGGGAATTGTATAGGATACTTGGGGTAGTCCCACCTACTGTCATTTCCTTTATATCTGCCAATCAATGCAGGATAATATGTATTTGAATTCTTCCAGATAAGGTATATCTTCAAATACATATTCTTCAAGGATATCTCTCGTAGATAAGGTCATGGAATACTTCAAATACATCTTCTTCAAATACATCGATCTGACCCCTGACACACTGTTACCTAATGGGCCAATATATCACCGCTCTCTGTCTAAAAATGAGGAAATCAAGAAATAGATCCAAGAGATACTAAAAAATGGTCACATCTAACCATGCTCATCACCTTGCAGAAGCCCAATCATGATTATGTAGAAGAAATATAGGACCTAGCGAATTTGCATTGATTATTAGGCACTAAATAAAATTGCAGTCACGAACTAGTGCCCAATTTCCTAAATTGACAATATCCTTCACCATATCAAAGGGGATAAATACTTCAATAATATGGATCTAAAGTATGGATACCACCAAGTCCCAATAGAGAAGACCAATGTATGGAATACTACCTTCAAGTCCAAATAAGGTCTTTTCAAATAGTTGGTCATGCCCTTTGGCGTGACAAATTCCCCAACAAATTTTATGAGGATGATGGATGTTATCTTATGGCCTTTCACCAATTATCTCGTGTTGGTGTATATGGATAACATCCTCATATTTAGAAAGATTTGGGTGGAACACTTGCAACATATTCAGTAGGATCTACGCACTTTGCGAAAACACAAGCTATATACAAATTTGGAAAAATGTTCCTTTGGCATGAATAGGGTCCATCACCTAGGATACATTGTTGATGAGAATGGGGTGAATTTCAATCCTTCCAAGATCCATTTCATTTGTGACTGGCCATCCTTGAATGCACTCACTGATCTTCTGATCTTCTTAGGCCTTGCCAATTTCTATCGCAGGTTCGTGTTGGGATTCTCCCACATTGCATGGGCCTTTATCCAAGTGATCAAGGGTGGTGGCAAGGGAAAATTTGTGCAAGGCCAATTGCAACATACAGTGTTCAGTGATTTGAAGCATCACTTGTGCTAAACCCCAATTCTCTTATTACCTGACTTGCAACATCCTTTTGAGATCAAGACAAATGCTTCAGACTATGTTGTGGGTGTAGTTCTCACTCATCATGGACATCATGTGGCCTACCATAGTGAGACACTATCAGATATTGTTCGTAAGTACCCCAATTATGAAAAATAAATGTACTCCATTGTACAAGCCTACTGCTAGTGGAGGTATTACATTCTCAGGAAGGAGACAATCATCCACACTGATCATAAACCTCTGCAATGCATGCATACACAAGGTAAATTGCAGAATGACTGCCATCAAAAGTGGTCCACATACTTGCAACAATTCCATCTCAACATCAAGTATAACATAGGGAGAACCAACTTCGTTTTTGATTTCCCAGTCGACCTCCAGTTGTAGCACTAACCACGGTGCTACACTCTTGCAGACATGAGGCCTTCGAATGACCCCAACTCTACGAGAGATATCTTGAATTCACCACTACCTACCATATGTTGGGAACAAACACAATTGTCACTTATTTCCATCTTTAGGATGGGTTGTTGTTCCATATGGGGTATCTTTGCATCCCATCAAATGACCAAGTGAAGTTGAATTTGGAATCTCACTACAGTCGGGTGGCAGGAAACTTCAGTGTAGAAAATATAATGGTAGTGCTGCAACAACATTTCTATTGGATGAAAATTTGGCAGGATGTCAGCGAGTATATCAGTTCGTACACGACTTGTGCCATTTCCAAACCGACCATTAAGAAAAAAGAAATTTAAAACCCTCTTCCTATTCCTGATAGGCCCTAGGAATCCATCTCTATGGACTACATTTATATAATTTCTTCAACTAAGCAGGGAAATGAATGTGTTTTCATGGTTGTTGATCGATTTTCCAAGATGACAATTATGGCCTCCTACAAGAAGACCATCACAGTGGAGGCCACTACCAAGATATTCTTCAAAAAAGTGTGGGTACATTTTGGGATACCACAAACCATCATATCAGATCGGGACATTTGGTTCCTTAGTACATTATGGTTGAGCCTCTGGTCACAGCTAGACACCAAGCTCACCAAATCCACAACTGTCCACCCCCAAACAGATGGCCAAACCGAGGTTGTCAATAGGATGATCGTGCATATCTTGTACATGTACAATTCCAAGAATCTATGCACATGGGATGAGATTCTTCCCTATGTTCAACATAGTTACAACAAATCCATACATAGCCTAATTGACGACATCCCCTTTCAGGCATGGTTTGGATTGCAACCATTGGGTTCCATGGTTGTTGTACTACCCCTTGTGTCCACATAGGTAGACTCTCCCCATGCTCAAACCAAAGCCTAAAAATCCACCTAATTCATTGAACAAATCCATCACATCCACCAACAGGTTCAATATATTTTTCATAAGTCCAATGCAAAGTACAAGAAGTTCCATGATCAACAATGGGTGCCCCACAAGTTTTAGGTGGGCAATAACGTTTGGTTGCATTTTTAGAAAGAACAACTTATAGGACCCCATCATAATCTTCATCCACTATGCCATGGACCTTAAAACATCACCAAGGTTGTGGGTGAAAATTATTTTTAGCTCAACATTCCCCCCTTCCTTGGTTCTCACCCAGTGTTTAATATGGACCTCCTTCAACCATATTTTCCACCATTATTAGACAGCTCAGAGATAAAAGAATAGTTGACACTGAAAGAGCTCAAACCTGAATAAATGGAAAAGACATCCACTAATCAGATCCTAGACACAAAGGTCAAGGGTACTCTCCAATATAAGTTTCCACTTTATTGTGTTGTCAAAGCGAGACAACTCTTGCACCAAGGAAAGTGGCTCACCCAGAGCCAAATTCAACAGAAATTTCCTCATATGATGGGAAAATCAATGAAATGGATACCATTGCTTCCTAAGGGGGGAGGATTGATCTAGGTGGATATTGGTGGCCACCCACCTCTTCCAACTGGCTCACATACAATTTTCATCTCGCCAGTTTATTTTATATATTTTCGGGTCCTAAACTTCCAGAGTCGTTTTAAGGCCCTAAACAATGTTTTTTGGTCCCGCCACAATCAAATTGTAAATTAAGTTAGAGTGTGATGGAAAAAGTTTTAGTCCTCGAATATACCTTTCCAATGGGCTATCATACACCTAAAATGGATATCATATGAAAAAGCTATGACCCCAAGAAGTTGATGTACCAACTTACCCCATCGGGTCCCACATGACTTTTGGTGCTTCGTCTCCTAGGGATATTTTTTTGGATGTCTAGGTTTTTATAATTAATTATTGATGATAAAAGGCCTAGAGGCCTCATTGTAACATTCTTAGGTGAATGCACATATCCTCCACATCTCTTCTCAGGTTAACTACCACCATTCAAGCAACATTGTTTCATTTTGCATTTTACAGTTTCAATCGATTTCTTTATTGAATAGAATTCAAGTTTCATCGTATCTTTGTTATTTTTCTTTGTATATATTTTTTAATGTTATAGATATATGTTTCATTTCATTCTGCTCATAAATCCAAATCATTTTGTAGTTTCCAAAAATCCCAACCTTAGCAACAAGTGTGTCGCACCACTAGGGGCACCTATCATTATCACCTTGAAATAGATATCCCCCCTTGTTGTATTGAACAATTCCAACACAAGGGAGGATTCTCGGGTGATCCTAGGGGTATTGCAAGGGGAGAGTTCAAGACCTGAAGGAACCACCCCTATAGGTCATAGTTAAAATATCTTTAGGATTGATGGTGGATGAATGTAAGTCAATGAAAATGATTCCAATTGATAGTACCTGCCAAACAAATGTTAGACAACAAAAACAAGACAATATATGATGAAATAATCCCTAAGACAAGAGAAAAATCAATAAGAAACCTTGTTGTCCCAAAATTTCATCATATAACAAATATATATCAGCAACAATATAATCATAATAGTTTCAAATTATACCATCAAAGTCATCATATGATATTTGATAAGAAAGCTTGCAGTTAGTAGATAATTTTTCAGTGCTTAAATCAAGATTTTGATATCAAAAGAGGGCTATAAAAGAGTGTTATCGGAAAATAATTATGAAATCCCTATGTATGTAGCACATTTTTTCTACAACAACAAATTTGAACCACTAAAATCAACAAGTAAACCGCCCAAACATTGTCCCTTAATCAGTGGATTAATTATCACAACATACAAGCAATTTTCAGTGGTAGGAAAGTGAGGAAATTATGTGAGAAATGGTGTTTTTTCTGCAACCCTAATGCTTGTAGATTAATTTTTATTACACTAGACTAACCACTTGACCAATAAATACAACCTTGAATAATAAGAGAGTCCAAAGCGTATAAAATTCAAATCCAATTTGAACAATTTTAAAACCTCAATATTCAGGTTTAGCAATGCAACAATTAACAATCTCCAATGCAAATATGGGTGCCTTGTTATTGGGTGAATGGATTGAATTCCTTGGAAGGAAAAATAAACAAAGAGTAAGAAGATATTTTTTTTGAGATTTAAACATTTATTACAACCTATTAGCACTCTGTAAATTTGGTTTGGCTGAATAGACAAACGAAAAAGGTAACTATTTCAACCTACTCTAGAGTTGGACACTAGCCTGCTCAACTTAGAGAGGGCTCTCTCATGTATATCTATGGAAATCAATGGCTAGATTTGGTTTGTTTTGGGAGGTTTTTATAAAGTTTCTAGCCAAGAAGAGGAGGGACACTCAGGTCTATGGAGTCAAAATTCTGAAAGTGAATGAAAACAGTGATCAGCAGGTAGAACTCTCCAGAGGATAGAGGTTAAATGAGGCAATGAATGTGAGTTGTGAATTGAGATTTTCAGAGTGTAAGAGGAAAGGGGGAAAACAAGTAATTGCATCATAGCATTAATAAAATGAATTCTGAATCAGTTAAGAAGACAATTACGCAATTTAAATTGCTTAAGCCAAGAGCATCATAAGATGAATTCTAGGCCTTTAACTCTCCAATTTAAACAGAAGAAAATGAAAATGGAAATAAAGAACACATGAAGTACAAACAATGAAGGAGGAAAAAACTCATATCATATCCATTAGAATCTTTTCATAAACAGTTCAAAATGCTTCTACATATGTATTCAATTCAGTCCCAAAATTTACAAAAGTCTTTCTGAACAGAGGGAAAGCTCCTCCTTTCTCCATCATTTCATATTCTCTAGATAACACATATATAGCGGAATTACTTCTGGAATTCAAAATGTTTAGACTTCCCCATAATTCTAAAAATAGAGATATGTTACAAAAAGGAATGATTTATAATAACAGTTATCCTATTTTAAAGGGACCGTTAGAAACATGTCTGTCATGCCTGGGGCCGCCATCTGTCCAAAATTTGTTGGAATGTACTTTAGCCTACCTGAGAATTCATTTCAGCTTGGCAATTTCTTCTTTCAAAGTGCTCAACCATGCAAGTTGATTTTCTCCAACACTCTCCATTGTCTCAGCTCTGATTTTTGTTTTTAGTCACTTGCTTCGTTTCTTCCTCGCAACCTGCTTGTAGATTTCGTCCACATGTTCATTGATGACCAGGTCCCTCATAACAGGGTTTAATATGACCTCTGACTCTGATTCAATTGCGGTCTCTGTATGGAATTTGGTTACTAATATCTACGCAACCCACCTTTCTTTCTCACTTATTGGTAAGCTTGACACATTAGTTGAGAACCTCGTTGCACTGGACATTTTTTGATGGACGTTATCCATATCTTTCGACCTTGCAGAAGCCATAATTTTGTCTCCCTTAAATTTACAGAACTCAAGAAATTGATCCAACTTGATATTACTCCACTTATGCATGGGACAGTGATTTCCGGGAGAAAAATAACGCCACCCATACTTGAATATCGGTAGTTATCACATTCCAATCATTAATCACTGGGAATATTACTTGCAAGCACATTGATTTACCATGCTTGGCAAATCCAATTCAAATGATTAGCCTTTGAGTTCGTTATTCGATGACGTTCCTATGACATTTCATGGTTGTGAAGTACCTGAATGAGTGGCATGTGGTGATTTGACCAGTCGTCGCTTTCCACCACAAACCATTGATTTGACGTATTAGAACATTTGACATTGGGGATTTTTCAAAAATGGTTTTAGGTAGACCGCCTTTCACCCCGATGTATCTATGAAGGTGCCACGCGTCTACAACTGACACCATGGTGGTTTTCCCCGGCCTGCCCTCGATTAGTTAAGTTCCACGCTGCTTTTTTGCTCGATATGGGTCTCAACCGTTTAATCTGGGTTGCCTCAAGATCAACGGTCCATAGGAATCCCTCCTTTGCACTCCCGCTCTATTTTTCCATATTTCCACCATATATGACATGAGCCTCCAAACAATGCCATGTCTCTACACTGATTTAGTCACCTGCTAAATTTAAACTCAGATTTGAAGCATGATCGTCATGGTGATAACTTAGGATCCAACTGGGGATGATATCCTCTCTGTGAGGTAGAAAAGAACTGTAGACCTGGTGCCTTCTTCATTGGGATACCTTCCAACATGTGTGGGCTTCTTGTTTCGTCTTGGAGACTGAATCATCAAATCTTAAAGCTGTCTTTTTATTGGATGTTGAAAAATTACTATTAGGATCTAACTGCACATACTACTAGAAAACAATTCTTGATAAACAAGCTTACACTCCTACCTAACCTAACTGCTAAAAAGGACTATCAATCAAGTGAAATCATAATCCCAATGTAGCCAAGACAACATCCTATCCATCATTCATTTATTTTGTACTTGTTTTTTCAAAAACCCGTCTGCTGATGATTCATTCAAAATTTTATCTATAAGTCCAATTCTAAAAAAAATTGAAGGGCCTGGATTGTTCACTCCCTCCAGCAGGATCGCAAATGGATCCTCTAAGATATGCGTAAAAAAATCGTCACATATCACTCCTTCCACTTCATTTCCATTTTCAGGTGATTCAACTCGTTGATTTCTATTGAAAAACTGGCAAACATTTTGAGAATTTTGGTAGTAAATATTTCTACGCCATAAGGTAACCATGGCTGGAGAAACTCATCTTATGTTAAATTACTTGCATCTGATGAAGACATTGATTTTTTGCAGCCCTCTATCATTTGTGAATTCTGATTATAAACCTTTTCCATATAATGTGTCTTGGGATCATGAATCATATGGAAGAATGTTTCCTTTTCAGGAGTCACAACGGAAAATTAATCTTCCCCCACAAGTGTTCCCTCACTGCTTGGAATTTCCATAGGTGAAGTTTCAAAATATCCATCCATGTTTAGGTTGTTCAGAAATAGGATCACTATGTCATTTTCAAAGGAAGAAAGGCAGCCTTGAAATACTTTCCCTTGCTGGGAATGTTGTTGAACATCTGCATTAGTTTTAAGAGAAGGGAAATGACCTTCAACAACAATTTCTTGATCATATTCTTCTTTAATCTGATGATTAAGCGCAGGTTCCCACTCCGATTTTTTCAAGTAATGATCCTTTAATGCATGTGAGTGCAGTTGGTGTTCTTCAATGATAAAAACCTTTTCATGTAAAACTGTACTACTGTGAATATAGTTAGAACTCCTTGTTTTCTATGAAGTCTCATGATTCTCTTTTAACCATTCAAAGGAAGAAAAACATAAGGGGAGAGAATTGTTATCTGTAACCTCACTTCTTTCTTCACTTTCAACTTCATACTTGGATATTTTCTAATTTGAAATGCTACTTTGCTTCAACAACTCGAATGATGAAAAAAACTATGGCAAGGTTATGTTACCTGACTCAAAACCTTCTTCATTTTCTCTAGTGTCGTCATAGGTACATTTCTCCATCTCTTTGAATTGTTGGACATGCTCATTTTCATCTTTGTCTTCGATCAGTGACCGCACCTATGAATTGACAAGGTCTTCTATAAAGAAAGGAATAGGATCATTGAGCACCTAAGAAGAGTGCTCCAATATCTTGTTAATACGTTTCGTTGGTTTGGTGTGACTTTGCATCAACACGAATTCGCTTGCTTCAACAATGATTTTAGAATTCTCTCTCAAAAATTTGAATGCAGCAAAGCACAAGAGTAGAGAATTTTCTCCGATTGATCCAATACTCCGTCCTTTGTAAATGTAATATGAAGGTTGACTTATCTCACTATACTGCTAAAAAAGAAAGTCTTCAACATCGCAATCCTCCTCATATTTGTCATATACAGACAAATCATCTTTATGTGATATGTCATATAACAAGAATAAATTAGGGACATCGACCTATTCTTCAACAAACAGATTGGTAATCTCACTCTCTTGACCATATATAAATGAATGTAAAAAACAATCATCCCTTTTCTCATCATGAGATGGATTATCACCCCTTCTTTCATCGGGTGGAATATAATTTTTTGCAGAATCATTGGCATAAGAAAATGCAAGAGGACTTCTGATGTTTTTGATTCTATGTTCAGGATCCCAATCATCCTTTTTCCTCTCATATTCCCTTTCACATTCTTGGGCATTTGGTCCTTCATTTTGAATCCGTTCACATGCTTGGATGTTGTGTTGAATGTCCTAAGCATCACAAAACATTTGTTGTAAGGACTTGGATATTATTTCCATAAGAAGGAGAGACAAATTTGGATGGAAAGTAGTTTCAAAATGGAGGATAGCAGCTTCTTCAAGGGGTCAAATTTCTTTGGGTAAATTTTGATAGATATTGGAAAACCTTTTGATGAATACAAAAATAGTTTCATTGTCCTGCCTTTACAAAGAATAGAACTCTCTAAGTTGTAGGTCCAAAGACTTCTTATTGCCCCAAAACTTTAAAAAGATGTCCTTCAATTCCTCCCATGAGCTAATTTCCTCTGGCTACAAACGTTTAAACCAATATTTGTTGTCTCCTTTCAAATATTGAGAGAAGGCCCTCATACAAGCATCATCATGTTCAATCTCAAACAAATCTATAAAATTCTCAAACCCTTGGATGTGCTTCTCAGCTGAGATGCTATTAGGTTCCCCATCAAACATAGGTAGGTACTCATAGTGTTTTAGAGGGAAATTATGAAGGATGTGGGGAAAATTCAAGGGTATGTATCTATGTTGCATCTTGGAGGGTGTTGGATCAAGTGCATGAGATGAAATATGAGGCTCATCAACTTGGTTATGGTCATCACGTAGCCCAGATGAAATTTTTGTTGGATCAAGTGCATGAGATGAAATATGAGGCTCATCAACTTGGTTATGGTCATCACATAGCCCAGATGAAATTTATTTCTCAAAATGAGTGATAAACTAAGGGGATGTTCATGTAATTTTAAGACGGGGATATATTTTTTCTGGATTTTCATGGTCATTATTTGCATGTAGTAAGCAAAGAAAATCTTTTCTAGAATTTTCGAGAAAATACCAGAGACAACGTATAACAAATAACAAAATGATCTGAAAAAAATCCCATTTTGAGCATTTGTTTTATTTCATAATGCCTTCTCATACCTCATCCAAGGGGCATCATCTTTTAGTGAACCTTATGAACTACATTTCGTATTCTCAATTTGAGTGAAGTCTCCAATGGCATATTGGGATCTACATTCTGTATTACAAGTGGAGTCGCCAATGATGTTTTGAAAGATGGATTCTTCATTGGGAGTTGAGTCACCAGTGAAAATTGAAATTTTCTGGATTCTTCTACCAATGGAATCGCCTTCAAACTTATTTTTTGATGTGTGGAGTCACCAGAGTAGGAATACAACCAATATGTGCCTGAGTGTCTACTACTCTCAGACCTTAGGACTCAACCATGTCGTTCTTTCCCAGTGAAAAAAATTCAATTAGTCCTTGGTAACGGTGCCAGAATGTTAGCACCCAGTAAATTTTGTCTGGCTGAATAGAAAAATGACAGAGGTAACTATTTCAACCTACTTTAGAGTTGGGCACTAGCCTTCTCAACTCAGAGAGGGATCTCTCATGTCACTTGATATATCTATGGAAATCAATGGCTAGATTTGGTTTGTTTTGGGGGGTTTTTATGAAGTTGTTGGCCAAGAAGAGGAGGGACACTCAGGGCTATGGAGTCAAAATCCTGAAAGTGAATGAAAACAATGATCAATGGGTAGAACTCTCCATAGGATAAAGGATAAATGAGGCAATGAATCTAAGTTGTGAATTGAGATTTGAAAAGTGTAAAAGGAAAGGGGAAAAACAAGTAACTTCATCAGAGCATTAATAAAATGAATTATGAATCAGTTAAGAAGACAATTACACAATTTAAATTGCTTAAGCCAAGAGCATCATAAGATGAATTCTGGGCCTTTAACTCTCCAATTTAAATAAAAGAAAATGAAAATGGAATTAAAGAACACAAGAAATACAAAAAATGAAGGAGGACAAAACTCATATCATAGCCATTAGAATATTTTCACAAATAGTTCAAAATGCTTATGCATATGTATTCAATTCAGTCCCAAAATTTACAAAAGTCTTCCTKCATAGAGGGAAGGATCCTCTTTTCTCCATCGTTTCAYATTCTTGAGATAACACATATATAGGGGAATTACTTATGGAATTCAAAACGTTTAGACTTCCCCATAATTCTAAAAATAGAGATAAGTTGCAAAAAGGAATGATTTATAATAACAGTTATCCTATTTTAAARGGACCATTAGAAACAGGTCTGTCATGCCTAGGGCCGCCATCTGTCCAAAATTTGTTGGAATGTACTTGATCCTACCTTAGAATTCATTTCATCTTGGTGATTTCTTCTTTCAAAGTGCTCAACCAAGCACRTTGATTTTCTCCAATGCTCTCCRTCATCTCAGCTYTGATTTATGTTTTTAGTCGTTTTCTCTGTTTCTTCCTTGTAGCCTGCTTGTAGATTCATCCACGTGTTCATTGATGTATAGGTCCCTCATAACAGGGTTTAATATGACCCCCGAATCTGATTCATTTGAGGGCTCTGTATGGAATTTGGTTGCTAATATCTATGCAACCCACATTTCTTTCTCACTTATTGGTTTAGTTGAGAACCCCATTGAACTAGACATTGTTCGATGGACATTATCCATATCTTTTGACCTTGCAAAAGCCACAATTTTGTCTCCCGTAAATTTACAGAACTCGAGAAATCGATCCAACTCGAGATTACTCCACTTATGCATGGGATGACGATTTTCGGGAGAAAAATAATGCCACCCATACTTGACTATCGGTAGTTATCAAGTTCCAATAATTAATCATTGACAAGATTACTTGCAGGCATGTTGACTTACCATGCTTAGCCAATCCACTTAAAATGATTATCCTTTGAGTTCGGTATCTAATAGCGTTCTCCTGACATTTCATGGTCGTGAAGTACCCGAACGAGTGGCGTGTGGTGATTTGACCAGCTGTCGCTTTCCCCTACACAAACCATTGATTTGATGTATTAGAACACTGTTGACGAGCGAATTTGACTGTCCATCAATTGAGAGAGTGGATCCGGTCCAGGGTTGTCTAAATAACCCAAGTCTTTTGGGATAACCCATCCTGACGGGTTTAGCGACTCTGTTAGCCGATCTAAGTCCTAAGGAAACAAAAAGAAAACTACTCTAAATTAACTAATCTAAATGAAAAATAACAATTAAAACAAACTAATAAACAATCTAAACTATCATATATACAATTTTCTATCTAATACTATAATAACTCTACGAAATTAAACATCTAACTACTAACAGAATTTAAATCTTAATCACAAATGTACAATATTTACAAATTACAGATTTAAATGAAAACCTGCAAAACTCATTGAAATCTGTCCTAAGACAGCGAAACTATTGTTTTTTGATTTTTATAATTTTATGAAAAAGAAATAAACTAAAAACTACCTAAACTAAGCAACTAAAATAATAACTCTAACTACAAATCTAAACTATACATATATCTATCTAAACTAATTAAATTATACTAATAAGCTAACCTGTGATAACGCTTTCCAATTTGTCCTGTGTAATGAATCCAGTTTAGCCGTTGAATGGGGGGAAACCCATGTCAATCCTCTGCAAGCCTCTAGTAAACAATAAGCAACAGTGCTCTTTTAAATATCAATAACAGAACAAACAAGACATAAAAGTTACAACAATCTTATAATTTACAAATCATAACATTTAGATAAATCTGGGTGTAAGGATTTGTACAAAATGATTCAATTAACGAAGAAGAGAAATCTATGATTCATTAACTGAAACAAGTAATTGTTGTATTTTTAAATAATAAAAGAGATCAGATATGGATAACACATTAATCAAGTCACATCAACCTGCAATAGATTACGAAATCTAAAGTAGTCTATAATCGACTGCAAAATGATATGAATAAAACTTGAAACAAAAGTTTGATATATTGAAAGTTGTTACAAGACATCAACTTTCATCTCAGTCTGTATCATAAATCTATAGTATAGTTCTCCCACAGTAAGGATGATAATTATTACAAAAATTAACAAGTATTTAAAGACTTCCCACAGGGTAAAACATCCCTGTGGGAATCATCAAAACAGTTTACACAAATCTGGGAAAATATCCCAATTTTCTGACTCAAGCTAACAACCTAAGACAAAACCAAATCCAAAATATCTCCTAAACTGTCACAGCATGCCCATTTGATCACTGCAATTCGTATGTACCTGAGAGAGGAAAAAAATAGACAAGTTAAAAAGATATTTTGTGGATAAAATTGATAAAAATCTAATTTTAAAGACTAGCTACAGAATCTTGCGATTATGTAGCTGGTCTAAATCAAACACAGAATCGTTTGAAAATCAATTCAAAACTCAAAGAATTAAATATAAACTACTAAACAAATATCTAATTGCTATTTGAAATCCAAATGATTCATTCAAATGAAAATTGTTATGCTAATTTGAGAGAAAACAAGATTATGATCAATCGAATGATTACAAAGATGCATGTACTCTATTCCATTTGTTATCACAAATTTGGGTAAACAGAATCGTATTGGATAACTCGACAACAATGAAATCGTTTTCATAACCAATTGAAATCAACACAAATAGTTGCTTCGGCCATCAACAAGATCATTGTCGTATCCAAACGAAATCAACAGGATCATTTTTCAAATTGATATAACTGTATTAAATATCTACAAAGGATCATGCTAATTGTGGCACACAATAACCACTTGTAGATCCAATCAAAAAGGAACGAATCGAAACAGTTTGGGGCAAAGGAATGGTTATGAATTAAAATTGTTTCCATGACTTTAGAAAATAGATCTTCATCACGGTTGAATGTAACCAGAACCCAAACGAAAATATTGATTCAATACAAAACAAAGTCGTTCCTGGCTAAAGTCAACAGTGTTATTTTGAGTTTATTAGATTACATCCTATTTATCAACCCAGTCACTAATAATGACGCATAACACATATAGAGGATCATACCAATTCAAGCCCACGAAATCATTCCAAAATCCAACCATAATAATTAAATCAGAGCCGATAGAATCCAACCACAACGAAATTATACCAAATCAAAACATAGTCGTGCTCTGATTTTAGCACAAAAATCTCTTATACGGGTCAGATGCAATCAAAATCAAAATGAAAACAAACCCCATTGATTACATTAATTCAAACCAACATAATATTTCTAAAGAGAACCATACCAAGTCAAAACCAATCCATACCTTCTACTAAGCTGGGCGCGACAAAATCGCATACCCAAATCATAACCATATTCAACTTTAGTAAAATGAATCTACTGTACAGGATCCATAACATAACCGTTTTTGTTAATCAAACTATGAAAAAATCATTTCGAATAATGAACATAACTAATCGAAAACCAGAACCCATTTCATTATATTAATCTAAGCAATTCATAAAACGAGAATGATATCGAAATTCATACCTGGATAATCAGAAAATAGCTCGGTCATGATAGTTTGGAATTGACGAAGGCTGTCGCCGATTCGACATTCCTAAAGACGATCAAACCAGTGGTTTTATGTTTCTTGTCAATATCTTGAAGTTTGTCCCTTTCTCTCGACAACACTGTAACTTGGTTCTCTAAAGATTTAATCTTCGATTGTAATAATGGGACGTCAGTGTAATAACGCTCCATCCACACATTGCATTGGATGCATGATGTTTGCTCGGGCTTCGAAATTGCAGGTGAGGGTTTGTTTAAATCACCGAGGGTTTCATTATGTAGTTTGATTCCTAGGTATCTAGGATTTTTTTTTAGGCATGGGTGCAAATTAGAAACATAGTCA
>ML787201.1:126006-174587 GCA_009831015.1 Picea engelmannii
TCCATGTCTCTACACTGATTTAGTCACCTGCTAAATTTAAACTCAGATTTGAAGCATGATCATCATGGTGATAACACAACTAAAACAAATCCTTCCAAATCATCTAACTTAGGATCCAAGATAAACTAGGGTTTAAAAGATATTCTAGGGGTGTAAATCCTCTTACTCCCTAGAGAAATAAACCCTAGATAAGACTTGAAACAAGGGTGTAATCCCTCTTACTCCTTGTATAAATCCTTATATCCCTTCAATAGAAAATAAGAATAAATTTTGTTGGAGGGTGTAAGCCCTTTTACTCCTACTAGGGTTTACGATATTTTTCTTGAATTTAAACAAGAAAGATAATAAATAATAGCATAAATTACTTACCAAATCCAAGAGAAAGAATGAAAATAAACCTTTACTACCAAGATATCATCCATAATTTTCCAAAGCACCATCAAGAGAAGTCACTAGCCTTTATTACTCCAGTAGACAAGAGTTTCATTCATCATGACAAGAAAGAGAGATAATGAATTGCCGAAGAGGGTCGAAATTTCAGTATAAGAAGTATCATTATCAAGTGAAAAGTTGCGAGAAAATGAAAATGAATTTCCTCATATTTATATGAGGAAAACCCAATTCGTGTTTCTCCACATTGTCCACTTTTACATTAAAACCTTAACTTTAGGTCATATCCAAATGTTACAATGTATAATTAGCAAATCAGTTTTCTCTTTTTTCCTACATATGCTACAAAATGATAAAAAATAACAAAATGATGGGACATAAGACCATAAAAATCCTCTCCAAGGTGGCATGTGTGGATATAAGCCTCCAAAGGCTAGGATGTCATGCTATAAATGTGCCATTTCATCCCCAAATCAAGCGAGTGGGGCTTCAATCCCACAACTCCACAAAGTGCACTAAAATGGTAAAACGTCCACTCAAAAGTGTGACATCATTCTCGAAAACAGGGACATTTTGGCATAGGAGGGTGATTTCATCTCCCCTTCATGTTTCTAAGCCTTGTCAAAGTTCTAGAGACTTCTCCAAAGTTACAACATTCTTCATCCTAGGCCTCCAATGTGTGGGGCACAATATCCATTTGGTGGGATTTTGTTCCCCTATGAAGGTCCAAGTGGCTTAGATCCTTCATCATGAATACCTTCACCAGAAAAGGTCCTACAAAGACAAGAAAATATTCCCTCCAAGGGTATACAAGTCATATGAATCATGCCAAGTAAGCCACATTTAATAAAATAATCACCCAAAAAAGTGCATTAAGTACCCCCTTTTCAAATTAAACAAATGCTCAAAGACCTTATAAACTTTGCCAAATTTAGGTATGGGAGTGGTGTCATGGTCCCCTATCGGGTAGGCTAATCCCTAAATCAAGGAATGTTTCCCAAGAATACCCTCTCTAGGCCATCTAGTGAGTATGAGGTGAATTGGGGTAGTAATTTTTGGCATGAGGTTCTTGACATATCAAGGGATCATATTGTATTATTTGTGGGTGCCTTTGTCGAGCGTGTGTTGCATCCCTTCATTTGTAATGCAACATTTTTCAAAGCCCTTTATTTTCCTTTAATTTTTTATGGTCTGAAAATTTACTACTACGTGCAATGGAAAGTAAAATGGCACAACAATTTCACTTGAAGTTAGAACACATTGAGTTCCATGTGCAATGGAAATTATAGGACACCACAATGCATTCCCCCATCAAGTAGGATATTTTTATTTATTTTCTTTCAAAGGTCATTCATTTTTATGGAGAAGCAATTCATTGCTCTCAAGACCTCACGTCAAGCAGCTAGAAGGATATATTATTGATTTTTAATTTTATAGTGATAGCTACAACACCTCTGGGCCTTCAAATCCTTCCCATGAAATGAGGTACAATCCCCTCTTGGGGCCAATGAACCCAATAACAAAAATATGGGGAAACATATGGGAAGATGTGTGGAAGATGGTAAGTATGAGTGGGAATGGTACGATGACCCTTCAAGGAGATCCCCCAATAGAAACCCTTTTCCCAAGGGTGACCCACTTACTAGGAAACCATGTCAACCACTGAGGTGAAATAAGGAAAAAGGTATAGTTTCCAGGAAAACGTTCCATAATCAAGAGAGGACCTTTTGCAACATGCTCAAATGCTTCAAATATTAAGTTGACACTTACCATGAAACCATACTTGTTACCTCATGAAGAAATATATTTTGTCCTTTATAGGCTAGGCTAGTGTGGAACACGTTGTTATACTGATGACGATGAATGGTGATGTGTGGTGGAGAGAAGGGGCTCTTTCTGCTTAATGTGGGCTCAGTTGGTCACTTGGCTCTTGGGACTCCATGTTTACTACCCACAGGCCTGGAGAAACCATCTCCTTGGTTACCCCTAGGTTGGGGGGGGGGGGTAACAAAACCAAACATTCTTGATTGGATTACTGAGGATCACTCTACGTCACCAAATCAATGGTTGGTGGTCAATTGATATTTCTATCCATCGAAAAAATAGGTTACCTTACCCACATTTATGTCCCACTAGGAATTATTTGATAGAATGGTTTCCATGTATCCAATGGTATTTGGATTTAGAGAATCAATGAACCTAATCAGATCAGTACCTCAAAATACATGATAGATAATGTCGCTTCCATCACCCATTGATCATTCGAATGGGTGGGCTACTCAACGATTCTACAACAAGGATTAAATAAGAACATGTCTCCCTCAAATTGATGATCCTTGTCCACTTGGGGTTTTCCACCATCAGAAGACTCCTAATCCAAGTAATCGCTAAACTTCTCGATCATCCTTCTTTGATGAGGCTCCCCAGACAGATCCAATGGTCCTAAATATAATAGTGTCCATACAGATAGTGTAGCATCCCCAGAACCATGTTGGGCAATGCCACATAAAAATTATGAACTTTGATACTAATTTAATTAACAAAAATTCTATGCAATTGCACATATTAATGCAATACAATAAGAAATATATATATATATATATATATATATATATAAGAAAAACAATGAAGGAAAATGCATAAATATTATCCAAAAACATAAATTAACATACAATAGACACTTATCTTTGGTAAAAATAACACCAACTACATGAAGACCTTCCACGTTCCTCCCATCCTTAGACTTCATTTCTCATAACTTTCAGTAGTGGGTCACCCCGAGCTAGGGATAAAACTCCACCTAGGAAAAGGAAATCCTAACTAGGCTAAGGTCACATAGACAACATAAAAATTAGACTTAGGTTCCAACTCAAACTAACAACCTATAGTCCCTTATTCCCCACATGCATGTCCCACCCAGGAAGTGTCCCCCTTCTCTACTCAACAGTCCTTGGGCTGCCCACTTCCTTTCTGGGGTTTCAACAACAAGTGAGATAGGAAGTATCAGAGCCCTATAGTTTCAACTTGGAACATTGGGAAATCAATTCTTGGTATTTCGATCATCTAGAGAGAATTCTCACCAGCTTGAAAACCCACTTATTCAATGTCCTACAGGCCTAAAAAACCACCTCTTCAGTCCAGTTCCAAATATTTCCTTGGTACATGTAACGGAAACATGAAGTATGATTGGTAGGAGAGAGTGATGGTAAGAACGATAATGGAATTATGTCCAAGAGAAATAAATTCCTCCCAGTTATATTTGCATGTTCCCAACTTGACACTTGTCATGTTGGGAACTAGTTTTGGTCTGCATGGGACACGTTTCCAAATTTAAAACTTAGGATGTATTTTATATCCATAGTTTATACTTCATATTTTTTATGAATATTATTAAAATATTGATTTGGGCTTAAAACCCTTAGCTTATCCCCTTTTCCCCTAGAATCTTATCCCCCCCCTTTCCCATTCTAGTGGATTTTATCCCCCCATACCCTTTTACCTGGACAAGGATGATTTTAGGGGCTAAATTTCGCTCATGGGCTAATTTTGCACGGTTTTTCCCAAAAAAATAATCGCCATTCTAAAAATTATTCGCCCAAATTCTATAGGATAAAATTATTTTACTTTAAAAATCGCCAAAAATTTATACAAACTATATAAAATCCTTAGAAATTTGAATATTTTTAAAAAAATATCGCCAAACATTTATAGTTGGCATATGAAGGATTAGTAATATTCGCCAAGGTTTCTACATTTTAAAATAAATTTTCATCCTTAAAATCATCCCTGTACCTGGTTGGTTTGTAGCACTGATGTGTTTTCATTAAAAAAATGAGTGTGATTACATTTTACAAATGTAAGCTCCCTAGCCTTTTAGTTTGTAGCTCTCCAGCCTAATAACCACAAAGGCACTATGGCCTCGTAATACATACATACAAAGGCACTCTAGCCCCAAGGTATCCTGGCTCACCTTATTATATGTAAAATTACATTTATATTCACAATTGGGGTTCATCCTAGGGGTATTACATTCCCCTCCCCCTTATTTATGAACTTTCCTCAGTGCATTATATACACATTTACAATAAAAAACTTCAAAAGTATTAAAACATATGAAAGTATTTTTCCTGCATATTATCCTCATACTCCAAAGTTGCATCCTCAGGACCATACCCGGTCCATTGACCCATTTCTATCCCTATGGATTGATTCTGAAGTTGCTTGATCTTCCATTCCAATATGCAAACGGTTGCACTTGAAAGTATCCTTCTTTCTCCACCTAAATCACCTTCCAATCAATGGCATGATTAGAATTAGGTACATAGTTTTTAAGCAACGATACATGGAATACATTATTAATCCACATTGATGTGGGTAAGGAAAGCATGTATGCGTCAGGACTAATCCTCACTAGGATTTTAAATGGCACACAATAATGTTCTTCCAACTTTGAACAATTTCCCAACTTCAAGGAACTTCTCTTAGCCTTTACTTTTAAGAACACATGGTCTCCCACTTTAAGCTCTTTGTGAGTTCTTATTTTATCAACATAAATATTTAGGCTATCCCAAGTAGCCTTTAAAATCTATTTTTTTTCACCATCTGCTCTTCCATTTCCATGACTAATTCTGGTCTAGCCACTGCTCTATCAGTTGGGTTTTCCCAACTCACTGGTGTGTTGCACTTTATTCCATAAAGTTCCTCAAATGGTCTCATCTTTAGAGATGATTGATACCCGTTGTTGTAAGTAAACTCCACCCAATTCAAATAATCCTCCCATTTTGATGGTTTAGCCATCACATACATCCTTATCATGTCTTCTATCACCTGATTTACCCTTTCTATTTTCCCATTTGATTGTGGATGATAGGTTGTGCTAAAATTCATATTTGTTCCAAATCCCTTGAATAATCCCTTCCAAAATTTGATGTAAATTTTGGATCTCTATCAGATATAATTGTCTTAGGAACACCATGTAGCCTAGCAATATCTCTCACATAAATATCGTCAATGTTAGATACCTTGTGATTGAGCTTTACTGGAATAAAATGGGAAGATTTAGTAAGCTTATCCACCACCACCATGATGGAATCATGATGCTTGTTTGTTCTAGGAAGCTTGGTGATGGAATCTATTGTTACAAATTCCCATTTCCACTTAGGAATGGGAAATGGATGTAGAAAACTAGTTGGGTGTCTATGCTCAACCATGACCTTTTGACATTCCAAACACCTGGCAATAAAATCAACAATTTCTTTCTTCATGCCTGGCCAATAATATTGGCTCTTGATGGCTACAATAGTTTTCGGGTAACCTGGGTGCCCAACATAAGAAAAATTATGAATTTCTTTCATTATCATATTTTTCAATTCCTAAGAATTTGGAGCATAAATTCTACCCCTGTACATGAGAATTTATCATTTTCCAGTTTATAGTCTTCAATTTTCTACTGTAAATTACCTTGCTAAAAATTTTCCTCTATTTCCATGTATCGGTGATATGATTTTGTAGCCTCTAGAATTTGGTCTTTCAAATATCTTTGATACATGCTAATGGTTGTAGCATGCATCTCATGCACCCTTCTTTTGAGTTCATAAACCACCTTTTTCTCTTTACCTTTGATATCCTTTACATTGAAGTCATATTCACTAAGGAATTCCAAACATATTATTTTCCTAGAATTTAAATTTGGATGTCCAAATAAATATTTCAAGCCAATATGGTCTGTCCTCAACTCAAATATTTTCCCCATGAGGTAGTCCCTCCACATCTTCAAGGTGTGCACTATGGCTTCCAGTTCCAAATCATGAGTAACATGGTGCCTTTCATGCTCCTTTAATTTCCTTGATTCATATCATACCACATTCCCATTCTAAATAGGGACCCTACCAAGCCCTTCTTTACATGCATTAGTTCATTTTACAAAATCTTCATTAAGATCAACAATACTCAAAATTGGTGCACTGGTCAACAAATATTTCATGTGTTGGAAGTTTCTTTCACAATCAACAGTCCATTTCAAATCTCACACCTTTCTTTTGCAAAGATGTGATTGGGTGTGTAATATTAGAGAAGCCTATAATAAACCTTCTATAATATCTTGCAAGTCACATTAGATATATCACCTCTGAGACATTCCTTGGTGTTAGCATCCTCCAGTGTCCATTATATGTTCTGGATCCATTGTTATCCCCTCTTCTTAAATGATATGGCACAAATAATGAATTTTCTTCTGGTAGAATGAGCACTTTCTCAATTTGGCATACAATTGATGCTCTCTCAATACCTGTAGCACCATCCTCAAGCATTTCTCATACTCTTCTTCATATTTTGAGTAAATATGTATGTCATCCAAAAATACAATGACAGACGTATTCAAGTATTCTCTGCAAATACCATTCATTACACACATGAATACAGATGGTGCATTTTATAACCCAAATGGCACCACCATGAACTCATAGTGCCCATACCTTGTTTTGAAGGCAGTCTTGCTGATGTCTTCTTATTTAATTATGACCTAAACATAACATGACTTGAGATACAATATTGGAGAATATCTTATCATATTTCAACTGATCAAAGAGGTTGTCTATCATTGGAAAATGATACTTGTTCTTCACAATTACCTTGTTCAATTACCGGAAGTCATTGAAAATCCTCAAGGTACCATCCTTATTTTTCACAAACATCATTGGGGCACACCAAGATGATACACTTAGGTGTATATGCCCATTATTCAAAAGATCCTCAATTTTCATTTGCAATTCCTTCAACTTTGGTTTACTCATCCTATAATGAGTCTTGGATACCGGGGAAGTTCTAGGCATCAAATTTATGGAGAAATCAATATCTCTGTTGGGTGGAAACCCCAATATTTCTTTACAGACATCTTCATACTCCTTTAGGTTTACATAATATTAAATACTTGGAACCTTATCTTTGGGTGTCTCTTCTATATACACTGCAAATATTTGACACCCTTTCCTGAAACTTTTCTTCAATTGCAAGGATGAAACTTCTCTGATGGTTAGTTCCCTGGGAATTCCCTGAACTGTCCTTAATTTCCCTTCCTCATCCAAGAATGTAAGTACCTTATTATAACAATCTAGGAAAACATTATTTTGGTCCAACCAATCCATACCAATTAGGTAGTCATATGAACCTAAAGGTATGATGTGCAAATCTTACTTAATGCTCAGTCAATTCATGTCCATTGGAAATGCCTTAACCATCTCATTAATTTTCCTTTTAGCTCTTGTAGCTAGTTGCACCAACCAAGGTTTTCCAACCTTGCTTCCTGGAAATTGAAATATTTTCACCATATTAGGATATATATAACTATGACTAGCTCCTGAATCAATTAAAATAGCAATGGATCGGTTGTTGATCTTACCTTCCACTTCAATCATATGTGATTGAAACTGATTTTGCTTGTTATCCAGGGCTATGTAGATCCTAGGTACATTTGTTACCATGTTCTCCATTGTACCAATGTATTATACATTATGAAAATTCCTCACTTTTTCACCTCTATGAGGGAAATCTCTGTACATATGATCTCCCCCAAAACCCCAAATTGAATAAGTGGTTGCATTGGTATTTTCCCCATTGTCTTGTTCATTATGGATTCTTTAAGAGTTGGTTGTCCCTGAGTATTGTTTTTGGATAATGGTGGGTTGTTCCCCTTCTTCCTTTTCTCCATATTTATCCTCTTCTTGTCTTACCAATATTTTTGGAAAGTTGGTCTTCCTCTATGTTGATAAGAAAGGAATTTATCCCTCCTTATAGTTTCCTCTAGTGTCTTGGAGTCATCATACTATATCTTGTCAATGATAAATGATGGAATCCCACTCAAGTACTTCTGAATCTTAACCTATTCATCCTTGATGAAATAAAAATATTTTAATAGTTCTAAGAATCTCCTTTCATGATCATCTATGGTCATAATCCCAATATTGAGTTCAAACAACTCCATTTTCTTATCATAGTATCGTTTAAGTATTTCTTTTGAAAATTCCTTTTAAATTATTTCCAAGTAACCTTGTTCTCATTGATGTGTTGCACTTGCAAAAATTGGTCCCACCACATTGATGTTTTTCCTTTGAGATATTAAATGGATTTATTTTATTCATTTATCCTTGTAGCACATCCACCCCATACCTCCTCTTATGCTTCTTGATAGGGGATGGGCTTGAACTACTGTGTGCTCTCCTAGATGAATTCCTTGGAGAGTGATGGTGATGCCTGGAAACACTTCTTGTTCTTCTTCTCTCATCATGAGACCAGTGACTCCTTGATTTTCTTGACTCGGTCTCTTTATCCATCTTCTTCTCTATTATGTCCAAGCTATGCATTAAATTGATGTTGAATCCTTCTTTTTGTTTCTTGTCTTTCATAAAACTCTCATTATCATATTTATAAATTTGGACATCCTTTCAAAAATGTTTTATGGTCTCTACCATGTTCATTATTTCTTCCTTTCCTTCTCCATGTCCATTTGAATTTGTAACTTCATTACCCATACTGACATACATGCCTCTGATCCCATGTTCATGGATGTAATCCCTCTGTTGAAATTCCATGCCCTCCATGCTTCTAAAATATATCCTGATATTGTTATGATATAATTGTTTTTAACTCTGAAAAAGTGTAGGAAACAAGATTTGTTAGACTAAATAACAATGAAATATATTAATACCAGGCACACTTCTACTCTATAAGACTATCAAAATCCTTTCTATTGATTCCTTGTAAATTTAACATTCCAATTCATTTTTTATGGATGGATATATAATATTCTATATAATACCTTTCCAACACCTGCTTCATTTCTCAATTATGAGTCTTGAGAAGAAAGTTATGATCATTTGACCAAGATCCATAAATTCCTTCTGTTCACACCTCAACCAAGTGGAATTTTGAACTGTATTTTGTGTATTTTTGTACCTTCTCTGTAGAGTTTTGTTAGGATCCCAATTGGTTTCCTTCATCATCATAATTTGGAAATTATGTCCAAGTTTCATCTCTATCTAGGTTACAGGTTGCTAGATACAACATGTTGCAGTTTCAGGCCAATTAATATTTTTGGCCCTTAATTCTACAGGCACCTTCTATGCCCTCTTATACAGTTTTATGCACCCATAATTTTAATTTGTCTCCATGGTTGTGTTCTATGGATTAATATATTTTTTTGGAATGCTCTTGTGCCCCAATATGATTCTAGATCAAGAAGTTATATCCCTCAGAAGTTAATTGGGTCTTAAAATTTTCCCTCCACTATTTGGGCTATAACTCTCTCATATGAACTTTGTTTGAATAATGGTTTACACCGTTAGAATTCTCTCTCAAAGATATAATATTTGAGATGAAAAAAACATGTCTCCTATAAGGTACTATAAGGAAAAATAGTTTGGAACTCGACTACTAAAAAATGTCATTAAGGTCTTTGAAAATGGACTACAAGTTGAACACCCAAAAATCATTGTAATTTTCTAGTAATTTTTCATTGTTTTCTGTAATTTCTGGATGAAATATGTTGACTAGGTTTCTCATGAGGAATCTTGAGTCCAGCTAGAATTGAAAGTGGTTCGGTCACCCTCTGTTCTCCTTGGCCCTACCTCGTCAACTTCTACCTTCTTCTTCCTTAACTCTTATCTCCTTCACTGACGCGTACATGCTAATTTATGGCACCCATAGGCCCTTGGTTGCCATGTGGAACCTTTATATTAGGTCACAGGGATGGGAGAGAGCTATCACACAACCATTATCCATGTGCATGTAAATTGTTTCACCTTTTCAATCAAACGACGTAGGATCACGGGGCGTCGGTGGTGATCAATGGTTATCATCGCATTACAAGACCCCTGACCCATCGATTGTTAACTAAGGAGTGGAGGGGATGAAAAACCTAACCCCATGGTTTCTTCCCCAATGATGTGGTATGCATCTATGCATTTCTCTCCCCACCCGCAATAAGGTTCTATGGGTCCGGTTCATGGTTCCACCAGGCAGACGGTCTTTGCCACTACAACTCCACATCGACCGCCACCACTTCCCCATACCGACTATGCCTATCACCGTGTACCTTCCACCATGGAAGTAAAAATCACATGTTTTCCATGTCATTTTACATGTGTCCCCCACATCATTCTAACATGGAAAAATTACTAAAACTTTCTAATTTTTGCTTATATTTGAAATTTCCAAATATGCCCAATTTTGCAATTGTTTATGTGGCCTCGATTAGAGATTGTAATTAAGCGTTATACAACCAAATTGGGGCCTATGCATATGAATTAGACCCCATTCTCTTCAAATTTACTTCTTTCACATCAAATTCATCTTGAATTCCTCTACGAAAATTGGGGCTTTTTCCCAATTTCACCTCCATTTTGTCATGGGATCCATGGTCACTCTATAAATTCAAATTTCAACCATCTATAGGCCCAAATATGCTCAATTAGAGACTAAATTCACTTATATTCAATTTCTCAGCTCCATTCTTCCAAATTACTCACGAGATTCCATTAATTTCACTGCAATAATTTTATCGAACAAATTTCAGATGTCCCTTTTTGAAATTTCGTCAATAGTTTGTCTGCGTACTCGATAAATTTTACTTATTTTCTCTATTAATTTGTCAATCTAAGCTCAGTTTTGAAAACTAGGCTCTGATACCACATTGTAGCATTTCCAAACCCTTACTGGGAATTTCCATCATTGGGTAGGAATGTCGAATAGAGCACAGAGAGAAGAATCAACCCACAAAGGAAAGGCGCAGGATCAAGAATATAAATAAGGAAGAGAGAAGAAAGAGAAGAATAGGGGAGACAATATGGAATAATATCTCATAAAATATGAGAAAACCAGTCGAGTATGAGTTGTATCTAGCTCATAATGAGTTATCAACAATAGAGCAGGAGTGGAAGACAACTCATTCTAAGTTGGCAAGAAAACCAGAGGTAAAAGGGAAGAAAGAGAAGAATTGGAGAGAGTTTCTAAGATGAGAGAGATATGAGGATGAGAATTATAAGAGATTAGAGGAGAATTTTAGAGGTTGAAGTGACAAACGTGATAGCGAAAAGCCGAGAGAAATTTCAATTCTTGTAGGAGATTATGTGTAAAGAATCCATGAATCTAACCCATGGAAGAACAAAGCGCATTATAATACCTTAACTATAATAAATAGCACAGAGTGCACCATAATACCTTAATTCCTTAACATCTATTGTAGCATAGAGCACACCATACTACCTTAACTAGAATAAATAAGAAAATATTCATGGACGTAGCCTAGGAGGGTGTGAACCATGGTAATCTTGTATCGAGTTATACTATGAAATAATTATTCATGTTTACAATAGGTTACTTCATGTCGATGTGATGTTTATATTTTCTTTTCCTATGATGAATTTAAATATTTAATGATAATGTCAAAAGATTAATGTGTAGTACATTAAATGTATGTTTAACCGTTAATTGGTAAGAATCTAACTTGATACACATAAAGAATCAAGTAATGAGGACAAAGTTCGTGAGGAAGATTCATAATTTCATTAGCTACCTCGATCAAAATGCTTCTATGCAATAAAGACGTGATGATGATTGAGTTAGATAACTATAGAACATGGGTTTGTTGACTAGGAGTTAATCAGAGGATAGTAAAATGGACATAGAAAAGGAAGACTAAGGATAAAAGATAAATAAGAAGGGATATCATAAGGAGAAGATGAATTTGGAGTTGTGTGCAGTGGGAGAAGGTACAAGAAATTGAGAACTATGGCTGAAGATACATAGTAGCACAATGAGTACCTAGAACATCATGCAGACATCCATATCATAGAAGTACAATAGATAGAAGGAGAAGAGGAATATATATTTTTTAGTCTTGTTACAAGGAAGATCTCTTTATGGACAGGGGTAAACCACAACAGACGAAAAATGACTACATAAATCAACTCTAATCTCAAGTATGCTATATAATAGAATATGCTAACAAGACAAGATAAAGATCCTACCTCGTCCATACGTTTGATGGAGTCCACCGTTGAGCACTTGAATCAAAGAAATACATCTGCAACTTGTCCTCAACAACCAAGAAATGAAAGAATATGATGATAATATATAAAGTTAGGATATTCAATAGCATAATCCATCAACATTCAGAAAAAATATTCCCATGGAATAACAATTCAATTATTTTCAAGATATTAATTGGACGAGAAAAGAGTATTTCTATTAAAATGTAATCAATAGAAGTGAATGAATTACAAACTTTTGTGTCGGCATGGTTCGGAATCGATAAACTAAGTCCCTTCCAGCTGGGCCTCCACCAAAGGAAATCTCATATAAGAGAGAAAATGAGTTTCTCAATCAAGTAGGGAAGAGCTTGGGGGTTGAACAATGTGTTCAGACTTAAAAGGACAAAGGGATGCAAACTCAATATGAAGTGAATAATTTCTCTAGAGTAACTTTGCTCTCAAAGTAGAATTCTTCTCCTCCTTTCCACAGCTTAGATATGGCCCATTTATAGCCTTCAAATGGAAATGAAGGGCCGATTCAGAACTTTTCCAGTATATGGAAGGTCAAGGATCATGGATCTCATGAAGTGACATGGAAACCCGACACCATTTTTTAATTTTGGGCACAAAAACTAATGTACGCAGGTTGTAGTGGTGCAACCTACGTATACGCATGTTGTATAATAGTTAGGGCACATATATGTGGAAAAATATTATTTTTATCTCTGGGATTTGCAAAAAGGGACTTCAAGTCTTCGTAGGGAAATGGAAAATGGCCTTCTAAGAAACTTTGCATACGGTGAGGAAAATCTCTCTATAACAAGTCTAGTAATAGAATAACCAGTAATTCTTGTTCGAGATGAGTCCTGGTTTGAAACAACAACCTCTTGGGAGTCACCTAAATCTTATACAACTTTCAAAGATATTTCTAGAGCACTTTTAGTCCGCAAAGGAAATTAGAGCAGCAATAGCCAGAGCAGTGGTAGTATCCAGAGTAGTGGTAACAATACAGGTAGTCAGACTCAACTAGAATCACGAGGGAGGAGTCCTACACACAACAATATTGTAGGAGTAGATAATACACTCAAATTACTAGATTTCAAAGGAATTTGATATGAGGATCCAGAACAACACTTGTTCGTATGTGAGACCATATGGATTGCAAAGAATTTCCACGATGATGGTGCAAATATCACACAGTTGGAAACCACTTTTAGAGGAAGTGCGCTTATAGTATGTTACATGAAGCTCCAAAGTACCACAATACCATATAATAATCTTGTTAGATATTACACTATCATTGATAAAATAATTTAAGAAATCTAAGCCTGAGTCACAGTACATCACAGAGCTCAAGGAAATCAAACAAGTACAAAACAATTTTGTATGGGAGTTTGATCAGAGTTTCAAAGATGTGATGGGGATTTTAACATTACAAATACCCAATAAACAACACAAAGAGTGGTTCATTGTAGGATTTTTACCTCACATATGTAGTCTGTTTATACAACAAAACGCTATGACGCAGTCTGAAGAATTAGAAATTGCAATGAAACTAGAAGCATATTCGATCGGATACAACATTGGAATGACAAAGATAAATAACCAATTAGATACATTAACAATTCAAATGGTAGAAATTACAAAGGAGAAATAGAAATGGGAACATATATGGTGCACCAAATGCAGGACTAAAGGTCACCACAATGATGAGTGTCCAACCTTTGCGTAGTACCTAGCAGGTGGACTGCCAAACCGTCTACTAGGAGGAGCATACTATGAGATATGAAAGAAGTGGGGACATAACCCCCATGAGAGAAATTATTAAAAAAGTATCATCACACCCCAATAAGCTTATTCTATATCTTTTGCAAATCCATGGGGCAAGAAGACAAAGATTTTCATGCATTTGATATAATGAGGGAGCGTACGATAGACATGTACAAACTTCAGGAGGATAATGTTGCGAAAGAAGGATGAGGGAATTATAATACCACAAGAGGATTTAATCAAGAAAACTAAGGAGGATTTGATGGGGAGAGAGGTCGAACAAACTTTGGGCAAGGAGGAAGAGGCTCCATAGTATGCTATAATTGTAACAAACCTGAACAGTTAGTACAATATTGAAAAAATCTCTGCACAAATACTTACTATCGGGCATTATAATATGCAATAGAGGATTGTCCATGACTGTTAGCAAAATGATAGGCTGGAGGGAACCAAAATCAGAACCTAAACGTTCAGAATATCTCCACCGAGATAAGGAATGAAGGACCCAAAATCCAAGTCATTACGTTACGCACAAAGGAACCAAAATGGGGAGAGATGAAAACAATGGAGGGAAAGAGGTTGAGAAGTGGGTAAATAAATCATAAGCACCTACACACACATTCGATCCATAGAAAGAGAAAGATACCTATAAACAAGAAAGGAAATAACTCCTACAACAGGACTGAATAACATCCACATTGGCTACACCACCTAGGGGAGATATGCATCCCACGGAGGATGAGGTCAGAATCCAAGGATCATTGGAGAAGATAAGAACCTTAGGAAAAATTTTGCAAAGTTTCCTAGAGTTGGTCAAAGATGAAAAAGCATTGCACACATTATGCTCGATGATCAATCATTGTGCACAAGGGAAGATAGTCCTTACTGAAAATAAAGTGCTGAACCAACTACTGCGTAAGAAAAGAACCAATGGATAATATAGGTTTAGTGTGTATATTGGAGAATATGACATCGATAACGTGATCTTAGACTTAGGGTCTGATGTGAAGGTTCTACCTAAACAAACATGGGAGATTATGGGGAGACCAAAGTTAGCATGGTCACCCATCCAATTGATACTAGAAAATCAATACAAAATAGTACCAATTGGAAGGTTAACATGAATCCTAGTGAACATCGATGGAGTGCACAACGTTGCAAAATTTGAATTTATTGAGATTTTGGATGACAGTAAATCATATCCAACATGAATGGGACTTGAATGGGCTTTTTATAATCAATTAATTATCAACTTGAAAAGGCGCAAGATGATATTTGAAGTAGGAGACATGAAAGTGATTTCACCCTTAGACCCAAAAGAAGGAAGGCAGTACATAAAACCCACATGGGGTGATGAAATCGATCAAATGTACAACATGATTGCAAGGATGGATGACTATATGAATCCTATCATAGATAATGCACTAAGTTAGAGAAGCATCAACTCATGTACATCAGATTCATAAGTAGGTCTAGAAAAATGGAAATAGAAGATGCATGAAGTCTCAACATGACGATGTGTGCACATGACTAGATCGTTACGATGGATTGGAATATAATTGTTAAACCCCCCTAAGTATGATGGGTTGACATATATATAAACACTCGTACACAATTTGGAGGCACAAGTACCACAGAAATAGAGGCTACTAGCATTGAACGTTGTGTTGAAATCCACCCCGACAAGATTGTGGGAGATGTAAAAAGGCATAATGGAAGATTGGAAACAATGAAAATGACTAATTCAGATAATAATTAATACTAAAGATGGATATATGACATATAAATACACTGGTGAAGAAGACCCAATAGATCATATTGTGTAGTGTGAAAATAAGTAGAATATAGTTCCCAAGGAGGAATGAATGCACATGTTCATTCATACTCTCGTGACAATACCAAAAAAGGAGTATTTAGAAATGGAAGTGCACATAAACACAATGGAGTGGGGTTACATAAGTCAAAGATTCAAATTAGCATTCACATTTCAGCATAAGTCACCCTCAACAGACATAACACTTCAAAAAAAAATTAATAATAATAAAAAAAAACTATTCAATGAAGAAGAAAAGATGGAAGTAAGATCGATAAGAAATGAAGAAGAACAAGAATAAGTAATATTGATATGCAGTGCACATAATGTTGCTATGACAGTCCACAAATTACTTGAATGCTATAATATGACGGAAGAGGATCAAGACTACGAAGATCCTTAGAATGTTCAAGTACATGAAATATAAGGAGAACTAATGGTAGAAGTCCTAGAGATGGAATTAAAATCCTATGAATAGCCAATAAAGACACGACAGGTCAGAAGTTGTGCAGATAGACTGACAATGGAAATTGTGTATACAGGGGCAACTACACCAGTAATGGAAACCCGACACAAAAATGGTCATGTAGGAGGAAGTAATAACACCCTACCAAATAGAGAAAGAGTTATAAAAGACAAAAAGGAAGGAAATGACAGTTACATATGGATAAGGACAAGCCCCATGGCCACACAGGACAAGACAGGTCCAATGGAGAATGTCGACCCACATAAAAAGGAGAAAGAACAAGGAAAAATTAAAGAAGAAATAGAATATCTGTGCATGTTAAGATGAACGGTGCAGTAAATAAAAATAAATAAATAAATAAAAAATGAGGGGAGAGTAAATATCGTCATGACATGTCATAGCCAATTAAGTGAAAGGCACATCACCATAAATGGAAACTTCGTGCGAAAATTTGACGGAACTGAGATACATTAAATAGACCCATATCAATCCCATACGATGAAGGAGTTGAGGATGAACAATATGGTTAACATGCAACATACATACTACCCGGGGCATGGAAGAACCATTGTGATAATGGTTCATTATCAGTAAGGGCACACAAAAAGATTTACACACCTAGCAGAATCTCCCCACAACATGTCAACTGATATGCTAATATAACAACCTGTATGAGGAGTACAACATGATAAGATTGCATACTAGAGTGTGAAGGCCACGACTATAACTAACAGATAGCATAAAGGGGGAAAATTTACTAGAGGTGCCAACAACCATTGAGCTATGAGAATGATTAGAGATCACCCACTAAGAGTGAATGTGGTAAAAAAAGAAGGTTGCAGAAATCTATGGCATTACGAACAATTAGGAAAGCATGCACCAAATGAGCACAATTACCGAGTGGAAGTTCATACATGGTACAACTATCAAGAACAAAATCTCAGCGAATGGGATGACCATGTTGGCGGAGACAAACACAAAGAAATCAATCTCTTCATACATGTTGCAGGATGACCATAGACAAATAGGAACAGAGAGAACGATAGAAGGAAGGCTCGGTAGTAAGGTATAAAGTAAGTAAACCTTGCACGTGAAAGAAAGCACAAAAGCACATAATTTCAATCATCGCAAGAGCCTTCGGGGCTGCACTTTTAAGGAACCAAATGAAAAGACTGGTAAGGAGGTCAGGATGTCACACATTACCAATAGAAGGATCGAGGTGAAAATTAACGAGGCAGCCTGGAGCAGGGGCACCCAGAGGATGCCAAACATGATCTATATTTGATTGGAAGAGGGGTGTAGTGGATTGGGTACTAATATTATCTCAAAGGAAGAGTGATGGCATAGTAGACCACAAAATTCAACGTAGACAAGACCATTAAAAATATGAACATGATAACACCGACGGTTAGTAGTAATGACAATTCATAAAGCCGCACACGAGCCATAAATAGAAACAACAACTAAAAATTAAGATAGAGTAGCAGGATGGGATAGGATTTTAGGATGGGTTCAATAAGATAAATGACATTAATACAACCATATGGCATACTAATGGAAGATTTGGCACAACAATTAAGGTCTTATGAGACAGGTCCAGTTGGCACGAGAGCATAAGGAAACACATTAAGTCAAGGAAGGGACACTATTGTTTCACGAAAGCAAGAGAAGACAGAGAAGTAAACTAGAATGAAGAGGTGAAAAGAGCTCATATAACCAGATTCAAATGCTAGGTGACCATGAGGAGGGATCGCACAAATCTCAGAACCAGTCACAGATAAGGAATGACACCACTAAAACTGGGAGGGTCGTCGATAGCAGTAAGGAAAAAAGTAAAGAAACCAATGGGAATACCAGAGGTCGAAAAAGTGGTCCGAGCCCTGACTTTAGAACCATAGAAAAAATTTCACAGATATTACGTAACACCATGAATGATCTATGCACCACAGGTCCAAATTCAAGCAATGTGAAGTGTCCACTATCGAAATCACCAATATCATATGGTGTGAGTAGGGATGAAAATTTACTGGGGAAAATCACCAACCTAAAGTATATGGATCAAGACATTACAAATACATAAAAGTTCCCATAGTTAGAAAGGGATTGGTACCTATGTGCCACAATTGTCCAACAAACAAGGTCAATTGTACTCGATCCACAAGAATGGGTGACAGGGCTTAATAGGGAAGGAATGTTAAATGTGCTAGACATCCCACATTTTGGGTGAGGTACATAAATCAATGCATTTGTGAAACTAATTTTTAGCTGTGTTCATGACGGTAAACTATGGATCGACAACATAGTAGAGATTACCAATGCACTGATTGTGAAAATTACAGGACTACCCCAAACATGCGAAGATCTAGGTGCATTTTTCACCAAGGTGGGAGAACGAGTATTGTCAGAGGTAATGAAAGAAAAATTTGACACAGTACGGGGAAAGAGGGGACTATATGTCCAACATATCAATGATAAAAAGGTATGGTTTGCAACTCAAGTATTGGAATGAAAGATACTATGTAAATGTTGCAGAGATGAAGTATCGTCCATAGTAATTGTCACCATGGAGAAGTGTGTAGAAGGGATCCAAATGAACTAGGAAATTTTTCTCAGGAACCATTTTTTACAAGACTGCATAGAGTCCCAAGAAAAGGGCATCAAGTTCCATTATGCATGGTTGTTTATACTAGTTACACTAGTTGCATGGAAAGAACTAGCATATTACCATTCCATGCACACATCAAGAAATCACATCTTAGCTCGCAGATATACCAACTTATGGTACCCAAAATTGAAGAGAAGATAAATCGAGACAAACACAGTATTCTTTACATAGGAGAAACACAAGAAGGGAGATCACACAAGAAAATGAAGGCACAAAGACCACCACTTCTATTTTACATATTGATCGAAGGAGACATGGAAATAATTGGCCAAAAAATGGATGATACTGCATAAGAAATTTGGGAGAAAGTAGCTAAGATGCAAGATTCACACTAGAAGGAGATGAAGTATTAACTGGTAGCACTCTGGAAAATGATGGACACAACAAGAAGTAGGACACAACATAGGGCAGAATAAGAGGTAGCCAAGGAATGGACCAAGAAACAGGAAGTCATACAAGAACAACTAGGGGTAATCTAGAAGATCTTGGAATTAATGTAATTAAAACTGGTGCAAGGACTAGGCGTAGGACAAACAATTTCAACATAAGTCACACACAATACAAGATTGGTTTAGGCAATAGCACTGCACAAAGTGATCAATGTACCAATAGGGATACTTTGGCTACCCAACTCTGTAAGTCAAGAACAACTACAGGGACCAAGTTACATGGAATTATTCGTATCCTAGATGAGTACCAAAGTGTTACAAAGATTACATACAAGGGTTATGTAGGAATTTCGCCTTTGTGTAGACATTGCAGACACAAAAAATAGAAAAGGAATATGTAGAGAAAGAAGAACTATAGAGACAATACAACATTGTGCTACAAGAAAAGTGCGTAGTAGAGTAGTGAGTAGAACTCTCAAAAAGGGAGAAAATAAAATCAAATAGCAATGCAGAGAAAGAAAGAGGGAGAATATTGAAGTAGAAGAGAAGGATGAAAAATCCCAGCAAGAAAATAACACAACAGAGGAAAAGGATGAAGAAAGAAGGAAGGAAAAGGAGGAAGATGAGAAATTGGCACAGAACATTCAAGTAGTGTTAAAAAATATATATAAAGAAGTACCCAAAGTACCATTGATACTAGAATCCACAATTTAAGAGCAAGTAGGGAAGATCAACGAGGCTATCTAGATCCTTCACAAGAATATTACAGAAGTAGAAGTAAATGCAACACCAAGGACACCACCAGAAGAAAGAGCGAAGAGGGAAAGGACCGCGTAGAAAGTGGTGGTGAAGATTAAACATTTAGAAAAAGAGTGTATAAATATATGAGAATAAGGTTCACGCACATGGACATAGATGAAGAACACCCCAGAGCTGCAAGTATTGGACGAGAAAATCTGGATTGCACAGGAACAAATGAGTCAAGACAATGAGCATGCAAATAATCTCCCACTAGCTGAAAGAATGACAACATTATTGGGGAATAGGAAATTGCATCTGGCTATGGAACAACTGAAGGAAGAGTAGAAAAATTTCACACAGGAGTTGCGACTGCGACATGACTAGGCACTCAAGGTAGTAGAGGAACTAAATACCGCACACACCAGCATGAGAGTAGCAATGCAAGACACCAAGGCCAAACTAAATAACCTGATGGTGAAAACAATGGAAGAAATTGTGAACAAGGAGGACGAAGTCACAACAGTAGTACATGCAGTGAAGGAAAGCCTCCAAAAATTCAATGAGGCATGGAAGAGCATGACACAACATGCCTAAGTGGCTCGGGATGAGACACATGTGAGTGTTGGGGGGCCGTTGGGCAGGAAGGTTGAATAGAGAACATAGAGAAGAATCAACACATAGAGGAATGGTGCATGATCACTAAGATAGAGAAGGAATAGATAAGAAAGAGAAGAAGAGGGGAGAAAATAAGGAACAAGATCTCATAAAATCTTGGAAAACCAATAAAGTATGAGTTGTAATCTAGCTTAGAATGAGTTGTGACTAGTGAAGCATGAGTGCAAGACAACTCATTATGAGTTGGAAAGAAAACTTGAGGTAAAAGGGAAGAAAGAACGTAATTGGAGAGAGTTTATGAGATGCGAGAGAGATGAGGATGAGAATTCTAAGAGAGTAGAGGAGAAGTTCAGAGGTTGAAGAGACATCGAAAAGATGAGAGAAATTGTTGTTATTGTAGGAGAGTATGTGTAAAGAATCCATGAATGTAACCCATGGAAGATATAATGAACATCTATTGTAGTGTAGAGCGCACCAGAATACCTTAACTATAATAAAGAAGAAAATATTTGTGGATGTATCCCAGGAGGGGGTGAACCCCAATAATATTGTGTCAAGTTATGCTATGAAATAGTTATTCATGTTTACAATAGGTTACTTCATGTCTGTGTGATGTTGATCTTTTATTTTCTTATGATGAATGTTAATCTTTAATGATAATGTTGAAAGATTCATTTGAAATACATTAAATGTATCTTTTACTATTATTTGATAAGAATCTAGCCTGATATGCAAAAATAATCAAGTAATGAGGATATATTAACTAGAATATAGTGCACAAATGAGTATGTTATATATGATAGAGCATGTCTTCCTTCATTCGCTCACCACTGCAAAATATTGGTTCTTGTAGTCCCCATAAAGATACCTCGAGTGAGACTTCACCTGCTCACAGGTGATGCCGAAAGGGATGGTATCTATAGGATTTTTTTGGAAAACTTACCTCAAACCTAGGGTCTTTAACCTACTCGCATGCATGTGCCAACAACCACATAAAAAATTACGAACTCTGATACTAATTTAATTAATGAAAATGTTCTTCATAAATATTAACAAAACACATAAATTAACACACAATAGACACTTTTCTTTGGTAAAAATAACACTAGATGCGTGTATACCTTCCACGTTCCTCCCAACCTTATACCTCACTACTCATAACTTTCAGTAGTGGGTCACCCCTGAGCTGGGGCTAAAAATCCACCTAGGGAAAGGAAATCCTAACCAGGCTAAGGTCACTCATAAAACATAAAACTTAGGCTTATTTTCTAACTCAAACTAACAACCTATAGTCCCTCATTCCCCACATGTCTGTCCCACCCCAGGAAGTGTACCCCTTCTTTTCTCAACAGTCCCTCAGTTTCCTCACTTCCCTTCTCATGCTCCATAAAAAAACTGGAAAGGAAGTCTTAGAGCCCTGTAGCTGCAGCTTGGCACCTTGGGAAATCAATTTCCAAGAGTTCTCTCACCTAGAGGGAATTCTCACGGGAATTACAAACCATTTCTTCAATGTCCTACGGGCCTAACAACCCACCTCTTTAGTCCAGTTCCAAATATTTATGTGGTACAAGTATAGGTACAAGTAATGCAAGCATGAAGTACGATTGGTAGGAAAGGGTGATGGTAAGAATGATAATGGAATGATTTCCAAAATAACTTAATCCCACAATTATACTTTCATGTTTCCAACTTGACACTTATCATGTTGGGAACGATCTTGGATCCACATGGGATACATTTCCCAATTTAAAACTTAGGATATGTTTTATATCTATAGTTTAAACTTTATATTTTTTAGGAATATTAATAAAATATTCCTTTGGGCTTAAGCCCCTTAGCTTATCCCATCTCCCCTATAATCTTATCCCATTCTTTCTCATTCTACTAGATTTTATACCCCCATACTCTTTTACCTAGTTGGTCTACAATAGTTCTTGGATCTCCAGCCTAATAACCACATAGGCACTTTGGCCTCGCAATACATACAAATAAAGTAACTCTAGCCCCAAAGTATCCTAACTCACCAACCTATATGTAAAATTACATTTATATTCACAATTGGGATTCATCCTAGGGGAATTATAGTTATATCCATGATTCTTGGCTCTTAACGTTGGGATCTCCCCATTGGGAACTCCTTCTAGACCCACTTTGAATATTTTCCAATTCCCAATTTCCTGATAGGCTAGTATTCCTATCACTTGGGAATTAATGGATCTCATCTCATTATTTTAACCTCTGATAGATCAATGTCCCACAACTTCTYWGGAAGTTTCCATCAGAAATCCATTGTAACCTCTCAACATTGATTATTTCAATGACCTCACCTTCTGATAGAATTCCTCTCGAGTCCTAAATCTCTGATCAACARTCAAGATATTATTTTTCCATTAAATCAACAAATATCATTCCTCAAGGTTCAATAAGGGTTTTCAATCATTTTAAATGGATTTGAAGGATTTATAAACCCGATAGTACTTCCATATTATCTCTACCAGAGTTTAACTCGGTTTCTTTGGTTCATATGCCGCTCTACAATCGACTAGGAGTAGTCCGCTCCCAAAATCCCAAATGAAGATCTTGTATCCTAGAATATTTCCATTCAAAATAAGTGGAAATCATTCGGTTTTGGGTTCTTTGGGTCTAAAAAGTCCTATGTTCTCTTCTGTAATAATTTAGCTCACCTTCCTCAGGATACCAGTTCACTTCCTTAGAAACTAGGTACACTCTAACCAAACATTCAAATGATGATTTTCATCTTGCAATATTTCCATTAAAGGGCTGGGAAATTTAAAGAAATTCCAACCTATATAGACCTTCCTCATTCATTCATTCATTTAGAGTTAACTCAGTTGATAATGAAAGAAGGTTCTTTTTACTCCATTTTACTCAAAAATTCAACATTATTTCATTTAATCAAATATTCAGCATAAACAAAAAGAAATTTATCATCATCATTAAGCATGTAGTAGACATGACAAGAAAAATACACTTATATATTCAATAATGAGTTAACCATCCAACTGAATGAGGGGAAATTCCTTTCCAACCAACCCTATGCTATGTTGTTCTATGCTTTTCTACAACATGCCACACCCGTGCAAGGCCATGATACCACCAAGGGACTAATTCAACTGACTTCCAAATAAATAAATGGTTCTAGAAGGTTAATCTCCTTCACTCCACTGGAAATATCAGAAGTTTCCCTTTTCCCAATTAACTCATAAACTCCATGAGTTTAACAAGTTCCTTCTCAACTAGATTTCCTCTACACAAGGGAGTCCCTTCTCTTTTACACAATCCCTCTATGACCTTCACCTACCCATGTCAGTTTCTTTCCAGTAAGTACCAAGTCGTGTTCCATGTTTTCTCTAGTATGGATATGGGTCTTTTCTACTCCAAGGTGACCATTAAATTCTTGGGAAAGCTTCCTATTTTCTTCAAAATCTATTCCCAACTCTTGTTTTCCATTCAAAGTCATGTGCATCAGATCCTCTACTCACTACACCATTTCTATATGAGTTTGTAACTCACTCTCTTCACAACAATCCTCTGTGTGAGTCTAGTCTTCGTGCATATGTGTTATGTCTCTCTTCTATTTCACAATTTTTTTATTTTCTCTCTGTCGCGTGTCTTCTTTATCTCTCCTCTATCTGTCTATTCATCTACTCCAAAACTATGTTGTTTTTCCACCTTTTCTCTCTTCTTCCTCCATGTCCTTGGACCATTGAATCCATCCCACCTAAACATTGAATAACATGTTTTTCAATCCAATAAATACCCATATCATATGAGAAAAGACTATGAAAAACTCCCATGCTAATTTTGATTGACAATACATTGAAAAGGCCATTGTGTTCTAATGAACTCAATTCTCCATTGACACATGTTGAAGAAATTTATAAATGTGTATGAGAACAAGATAGAACACAAATCCTTGTGGAAAATTTTACAGGTCAAGCCGCAAGATGGTGGGAAACACATTCCCCAAGAATAAAAACTTAGACAACCATGTCATCTTACTTTATAGAATTCTTTGGAGAAAATAAGCTGGCTAAATCAATCAATATTTCTCTCTTGAAAAAAGGGTACGATCCAGGTGAACATATCTGCCATTGTGAGAATGAAAGGTGCATAATAGGATATATAAATGAAAGGGTATGGGCGCACATGTTTCCAAATACGTTATATGAAATACCAAACAAATGGTACATAATCAAAGAAGCATGTGGACATACACTCAATTGGTTCACCATCAAGGAATTGTTTTTCGAAGAATTTAAATTCACCCTAGAGGAGGAGCATTTAAGAGAAGCAGTGCAACAAATTAAAATCTTCCAAGGAAAACCGATGCCAACCATGCAAAAAGAAAAAGGGAAAATGATTGTTGGCATGGGATCGACATCAACATGCTACCTTGTTTCGACAAATAATAACCAAAATACAACAACATGAAGAATCGACGTGAAAAAACAAGTTATCCTAGCCAAATCTGGGATGTTATCATCTAAATTGCCCACATCTTATCCTGATAGTATGCACTATAGATGATATGGTCATCTATTCTACTTCCCTGGTTTCACAACAAATTCAAAATCATATTCTTGGAATAATAGTATCCATCTACATATTCTCCCCCCCAACATTGGCTTGTTTACTAAGTATTTTAATGCAGAATGGTCTATGTACATCTTAAAGTGAGACCCTAATAAGTAGTGTCTGAATGTTTGTAGCGCATATACCATTGCCAATCCTTCTCGTTCTGTAGTGGTGTAATTCTTCTCTGATATGGAAAACTTCCTACTAGAAAACACAATTGGGTGATCTATGTCTCCCTCCCCTAGTCGAGAAAATAATACACCCAACACTATCGACGATACATCTACATGAACATGGAACTCCCTGTTCCAATCTGGAAAGATGAAAATCGATGTAGTCACTAGTTTTTTCTTTAATGTGTCCAAACCCTTCTAACATTCCTCATTCCATTGGAACTTTGCTTCCTTCTTCAACAAATTTTCCATCGATGCTATGATCTACACATAGACTTTGATAAATTTCCTATAATATCATGTATGACTGAGAGTTTCCTTCAACTGTTCAACTGATGTAGGTGGTTCTAAATCTAGAATTAGTGCAATGTTGGTTGGATCTACTAGTAATCCCTACTTGTAGATTACATGGCCCAACAAGATTTCAAATGGTGCATAAAAAATACACTTCTTCAAGTTTAGTGGAATATGTCACTTTCTACACCTATACAACATTATCTTGAGTATTTCTATGTGATCCTTCAATAGACTGAACATGGTCCAATCATCCAAGTATACTTCAATGAACATATGAATAAATTCCTTGAAAGTTGCAACCACTAATCTGGAAAACACCACAGGGGAATTCTTTAGTCTAAAGGGATTTATTGTATACTGATAACTCCCCCACTTTATCGCGAAAGTAGTCTTGTACCCGTCTTTTGACACAATTTATACCTAATGGTACCCTGAGAATCCATCGGTGAAAGAATACATTTCTTGGCCTCCTAAATTCTCTAGTACCTCCTCTGTGAATGGTGTTGGGAATGGGTCAAGTAAATAGGCATCATTCAACTTCCTCAAATCCACACAAATCTTGATTCCTCCTGTCTTCTTTTCCTGCACTACCATTGGACCAATCTACTCTAATTCCTCCATAGGTTCAATGATTCTTGCATCTAACATCCTATATTTTTTAGATTTCACCTTCTCCTTGTACTTCAGATTTAACTTGTAAGTCCTTTGTCGCACTATATTAACACCAAGTTTCAAGGAAATATTCATCTCACCTAAGTCCCCAATTATCCCCTTCATCTTAGAAAATGTAGTTGGGAATAGGTCTTGATATTCACGCGGTAAGTCTGAAATCTCTTCTACTATCTCATCACTCCATTAATCCCATATATATGAGAACTTTGGATTCTCTATCATCCCAGTGTTTACCTTCCATGTCTTTATGAGTTATGTGTATGCAATGGACTCAATCTATGGTCCTTCTACTACCAGTTCTCCTTGTTTTTTAGATACTTGCACATTCTTGGGATCTTACTCCTCATGTTCTTCCTTAGCCACATTATAGCATTCCAATAAATCATGGAAATTCATAGTAGCTATGTGCACAATGTATATTGGTACCATCTCCATCGACCCTTCTTCTTAGAATATCTTAGTTTAAATATCCTATAGTGTTTCATCTATTGATGGAGATCGATGTTCAAATGTAAGTGTGACTTTGAGCCTATGAGTCAACTCTTCTCATCTTGTTATTTCTTTGTGCACTTCCAATTCCAGATACCAATTCTTTGGAATTGTATCTAGTGTATGTATAAATTGGTGCATCCATTCTATTTATGGTATTGAAATCCATAAATTCCTGCACTCCTCAACATGACCTGCTGGATCACTCTCTCTTGTATAATTTTTCACAATATTTTCTCCCTCAGTACCAAACCATACTTGCATTAGTATTTTGCAGTATGACCTATCTTACATTCCTTCTTTGTGTGCAACACACCATACAACGAGAGTCACTTTTCGGAAAACATCTAGTGCCAACAGACTTTGTTTTTTCGGTACATACAAATCAAATTCCTTTACAAAAAAACTTATATCATTCAATCCATCATACCTGGGTGGATCACATAGTTCTATTACAATCCAGCGCAAGGATCAGGTTATGCGTGCACATCATCTAGTGGAGACGTCATGCATCATTTGTTGCCAATGCTCTAGACCTTCCTCTAAATATGATGCACACAAACTGATACTTCTCCAACTTAGTGCACCATATGTATTAGGGTTAACATAATCATCCATCCATGTAGTCATGTTATACAAATTGTCAAAGTCATTTCCTCTTGCTATCTCTATGTATCTCATTTCTTCTGATGGGTCTAATGGTGTAGTAACTTTCAAATCTCCGACTTCAAATATCATTTCCCTCTTCTTTAGTTTAATGATTTCCTGGTTATCAAATTCCCATTCAAATACCATCAATGTTGGATATGGTTTACTATCATCCATGATCTCAATAAATTCAAAGTCTACAACACTACGCACCCCATCAGTGTTCACAGGTACTCCTATCAATTGACCAATCGATACTATTTTGTTTTGATTCGCAAGCCTTAATTGAATAGAATAACATACTAGATTAGGTTTTCCCATCATCTCCCAGGTATTCTTAGGTAAAACATTCACATCATACCCCAAGTTCAATATAACATCATCCACATCATATTCCCTGATTTGTGCACTGAATCTGAATTCTTCGTTGGTCCTCTTCCTGCGCAATACTTGATTCACCACCCTTTGTGCGATGGGATTTTCCCTTCCTTGTGTATAGTGATAAATCATGTCATATATTGTATTCAGTTCAATTTCTTATTTAATTATCTCTACACAACTTCTAAGGAATTCTATTAGTGTGCTTTCCTTTCTAGTTGGTTTCTATGGAAAAACACATTATCCGACATGAGGCACAAATAATGTTGATGCTCCCTAATGTTGTCCAAGTACATGTTTTCTTTCCATATGAAATGTATCATTTTCTTGATGAGGATCAAATATTGGAATAGGTCTTGATGACTTCCTTACCCATTTCTCATTATGATTTCCTTCATTCGTCACACCATCTCTTGTTCTAGCTCCTCCACACATAACAACTATTATTATAGGTCCTTCATTGTGTTTTTTGGTGGATATTTTCTTCACATTCTGATTTGGATTCTGGTTCTAGTTTCCTCTGGCCTGTCATTTCAAAACTAGTTGAGGACAATATTTTGTCACATGGTCTAGTGCTCTATAGCATGTGCACATTTCACATAGATTCAGGAAGTCATGGGATAAATATCCCAATTGATTACAATTTTGACATATAATCGGTCCTCTTCCTCCCCTACAAAAATTTCCTCTTCCTCGACCTCTGCCAAAATTTTCCTTGTTTGTTGGATTAGAGCCTCTTTTATTATTATATTTTGGACCATCTCCTTCTATCAAAATATTATCCTCTTGAATCCTATAATATCTACAGTGTGCTCCCTCATCAAATCGAATATGAGGAAGTCTTTCTCTTCATGTCCAAATGAATTGCAAAAATTACAAAACAAGTTCCTTAGTGTAGTCTAATACTTTTGTAGTAATGGACAATTAGTTGTATGATGGGCACATTTCTTACATACCTCGCAATACCCCCCTCCTGGTAATGGATCTGGTGCTCCAATCGCCAAATACTGCATGAATGTTGGGCATTATTCCTTGTGATGGTATTCAGTCCTACACTTGGTACACCAGAATTGTTCACATTTATCCTTCACTTTTGTAAGTTTTTCTAGTTGAATCATCAAAATAGCCAATTGTGTCTAAACTTGCACCATCCCTCCACTGTCTCCTACAAGGGATGATTCCAATTTCATTGCAATTTCCAGCACCTAGGGCTATGATTCAACCTTCTATTGAATCAAAGTCTTGTGAATGTGTGATATAATTCTTGTAATAAACCATTCTTGATGTTTTTTATTGGGGATGTGGAAATTAATCCTACCCATTAGGTCCTTGAACCTTTGATTGAAGTCCCATACCGACTATGTTTGCACCTTTTTAATCACCTTCAATTTTGCGACGTACTTTGGCTTCTTGAACTCTTTTAAAAATGCTTGTCATATCTCTACCAACATCCTAGACTATCCTGTAGGTGTGGTACTCTACAGATTCAGGTACCATACTAACGCACAACCTAGAAATGTTGTTTCCAAATGTGAAATCTTCACGGCCTCATCCTGTACATTCTTTGTGGCCCAAATTTTCTCGCAAACAAAAATATGTTGTTTTGGGTCCTCTGACCCAACTCCCTGAAACTCAGGAAGTCTGAGGGTGTTTTCTACCTATACCAATTTTATTTTTGAAGTCCCTCCTCTTGGTTATGTTGGTTTAATCTGAATCTACACACTTCTTCCATTTCTCTGATTTCCACTACTATGTCCTACCGGGCTAACTATAAGTTCTTTTGATAAGTATTCAATCGTTATATCTGATTTTGATGACACACATGGGGTCATGGATTTGGCATAGAATCTGGTCTGAGTAGGAATTAATGGTTCTTCTATTATAGGACTGGATTGATACTCCTCTTCCTCTCCTCTTATGTGTGGTATATCTATGATTTGGACTATTGTGCAAGGTCCTCTCCCCTCTATCTCATTGTGTGGATCTCCTTTCTCAACCCTCGTATTTCGCCTCTTGTACCTCCTTCCTGGGTGAAATACTCCAAAATCATATTCTTCCTATGGTATACCCTCTTCAGTCCTCTACATCCTGAGTCCCTCCCTTTCTTCTTCTTTTCTTCCTTCATTCTCTCATATTCTTAGACTATCCTCTTGTCATCCCTCGGTTCCCCTATGTGCATGAACCCTTTAGTAGTCATATTCCATCATCATCATGAACTTGTCACACAATAGCATATTTATCCACGTACCTAATGATTTCATGAAAATTCCATGCAAACCTTTGAAGAAGTCCCTTTCTACAACATTGTATGACTGGGTAGAATCTACTACAAATTATATAATATAACCTCCTAATATACTATCCAACCAGAAATCAAATATGCAAGTAGTTGGATTACTTATAGAATTTAGTTGTCTTACCAACTCAGGAGTCTAATTCCTCGGTGTTTCATTTTAGTACCTTCCAATATTATCCACTAATATTTCTAACAACTTTGTCAAGATAATTGGAAATTTGCTAAAGAAAATTTCATGTAGTTTTGTGTACACATACCTTTGCATCCATTTTTTGTTACCCATCCTAGGTTTTATTTTTTGTTTTCAAGAAAACTCTCATTCTTTCCTTTCCAACCACTCTGATATCTTTTTCTTAGTCGGCCTCCAAAAAATTACCTCAATTGTAAATTTTGGTTCCCGAAAACAAAACCATTTGTTGGTGTTGTGCATGATTGTAAGACCCTAGGTTCAAATTATCTTTGACCAACAAAACCCTACATAAATCGACCCTTTTGGAATCACCTTCATGTGTAGATGAAGTCTCACTTGAGGTATCTATTGGGACTTCAAGAACCAAGTTTCCGCAGTGGTGAGGGAATGGGAGGTGACCATTCTATTCATTCTTACTTATTGGTTCTCTGTGCATTGTTTTGTCTTTGTTATTCATTAGCTACTTGATGATTTCATATTCATATTACCATTATATTCCAAATTACAACATAAACCCATTACTGTAATGGTTGTAACAATTGTGCAATGATTATGCATAAGACAAATCTAATCTAATATGCATATAGACAGAATCCATGAACAAACACACAAAAGACATTCAACAAAGGACTTAATGTGATTCACCCAACTCTGGGCTACATCCACAATGGTTGGTGTCTTTATTATATGTTTGGTAATTTCTTCAAGCTTGTGCAATGCACTTACAAAGATACATCATGGTTATATTTCCTTTCTCCTAGCCTAGCCACTCTGCAGTGCAAGCCTCTCTCTCTCTCTCTCTCTCTCTCTCTCTCTCTCCTTAGCATTCAAACATAGAATCTCTCTTTCTTATACTATCCTATCACTCTTCTTCTTCAACAAAACAGAACCCATAATCTCCCAACCCATTACATATTTGTACGTAAATTCTAGGGATTTAAACCCTACTTTGTTCATCCCAAAACCCTATTACAATACATGATAACTCAAGTTAACTTGTTGTTCGAACTGATTTCACCTAATTTTCCATTTTCATGCTTCTTTTTCCCTTCTGAATGTTGTTTTTCATGATTTTTCACATCCTTCTATCTTTAGCATGTCGAGTTGTCATCCTTCCTTTTCGCTCTCTTACTTCTCATGCTTTGATCTTTGCTTTATTCCTCTATTTTGTTCTTCTCTCTACTATATTCTTCTATTTGTGTACTATACTCCTAGTCGTGCCTCAAATGCGCACTCTCAAATATTCCTTCTTCTTCTAGGCACTTCTTCTATAGTATTTTTATGTATATTATTTCCAAAATGCATGTCCAACACTTGGTGAGGCACAATGCAATTTCTAAAAAAGTGGTCGATTTTGAAGAACATTGTGCTAGGATATCTTGGGTAGCATGTTCACATGGACCTTTTCCAAACAGATATGCAGGAGCTTACAAAAATATATTATGTCGTTTGATTTGGATTTTATGCCCCCTGACCAAATTGCCAACATGTGTTTGAATGGCTTGAGGAGGAGAGTTGCAAATCACAATAAAACTCTAACCAAGCCTCAAATCCATGAAACATTAGTTTCATTGGATTCTAGGAACCCATTTTCATCTAGGGGGACCCCTTCACTATCATTCCATTTCCCATAAAAAAAATTGTTGAAGGATCTCCATAACTAGGGTTTTTCTCAGTGAGGTACAATGCAATTTCTGAACAAGTGATCTATTTTGAAGAACATTGTGTCATACGATTTTGGTAGTGTGTTTGCATAGGCCTTGGTCAAAAATACATGTAGGAGCTTACATAAATCCATTATGGATCTTGGTTTGGACATTATTCTCCCAAACCAATTTTCCAACATGCCCTGAATGGCTTGAGGAGGCAAGTTGCAACTCGTGATAAAACTCTAACTGGGCCTTGAATGGATGAACCATAAGTTGCATTGGATTTGGAGAACCAAGTTTCAGCTAGGGGGGATCGTCCATTTTCATTATTTTTCCTTAAAAATAATTTATTGGAGGATCTCAAGAACTAGGGTTTTTCTCAATGAGGCACAGTGAAATTTCTGAACAAGAGGTTGATTTTCAAGAACACTATGTCAAGTGATTGTGGGTAGTGTGGTCATGTGATCCTTGTTGGGATAATATAGTGGTCTATATTCCTCAACATTTTATATCAATATAGGTAGATAAACTCATGAGGCACATAAATAATATGTGAAGAACTGGTCTTGAAATTTCCTAAGGTGTTAGACTCGCAAACAAAAATTAATTCCTTTAATCACAATCAATTAAACTTTATTTCCAATTGGTAGGGACTCAAATTACAAGTGAATGATATGTGTGCTCACTTGAAAACACATTCTGTTTTAGTAAACTAAGCTCTAAAATAAGAGAAAGATACTTATGAATATGAGTGAAAAGGATGACTGAAAATAAACTAATATATTCAATGCTAGAATGAAATGTGTCAATAAGAAAACAAGAAAGTTACAAACTTAGTTTAAAATTTTGAGTATATTTATGTGAATATTGTTGGTATGGCATGGTAGATGAAATATTATTCAAGAATATGATTTTCTTTAACATCAATATTCAAAACAATCATTAATCACCATAATCATAGTATTGTTTCCTGTAAACTTTTTAAAAGAAAATAATTAATCTACAGGAAATTATAACAACAAATTTGTATCTACAGGAAATTACAACATTTATAGAAATATATATATATATATATATATATATATATATATATATATATATATATATATATATATATAAAGTAATTCTAAAACAACTATGGAAATACAACACATACCAGGGGGGCCTTTTGGAATATGTTTTTTAGAGCAAACTCAAGTTGTGTAAGAAATTTAAATCATAAATTGAATTCAAATATCTATTGTATTAAACCTCAACATAATTTAATAGTTACAGTATATGTCTTGGATCATAAATCAATATTCTTACAAACTTCAATATCCCTTGTTTTCTAACTTTTACACATATCTCAGATTCTCAAGGAATTCAAGTGTTTTCCATGTGCACTCTATTTTACAAAACTAATTACAAGAATATCACTTACATATTCATTTTAGTGCATAGCATAACTTATCCACGATCCTCTGAGTTGAATCCTTGATCTTCTAATCGGTTGAACCTTACACCTCGCTCCTAGGAATTTAGTTCCTGATTTTATGAGAAAACTTGCATATTTGTAGTTGATTCTGTGAATTTCCTGTAAATTCATGTTGGGTTTGACCATGCATTTGACCATTGGGTGTTGAATTCTAAGAGAATGGATAAATATATCAAGTACCAACTCATGATTTCCATGAAGTGCCTCCAAGTCGAAATTATTCGTTTGAGTGAGTGGAAGTAAGCTAAACTTCAATTCCTTTAGTAACTCATGGCATAGGATTAATTCCTGTAATAGTTGAATTGTAGGCAATTTATTGCAAAAATAGATCTTAATACCATTTACAAGAAAAATTGAGATTTAATCACAAAAAGACAACTTATTACCTTGTATGTATCCATTATTCCATTAATAAGATAGAAGTCAGAAAACATAAAGGTTTCTAAGATCAAAATGGAGATGAATGGGCCTAGTGAAAGGGTTAAAACTGGCACCCAACATCTCTCCTAGACAAAGGATATGGCATGTCCTCGTGGATTTTTATTCTAGGTTAGTTTCTAATTCAAAATTTCAAAATTGTGTTCTTTCCCCTTCAATTGTCTTCGGATTCCAAAGCAATAGATGTGGTGACAGGTCTTTTGTTCTTGGTTTTGTGCTTCTTTATCTTGTCAGACAACCTCTTGTTTTTTTGTATAGTCTTCATATTATGATCATACCACTTACCTGCATCCTTTTTCAAACCCTTATAATTATTTTTTATTCCAACATATTTCTCTCTTAATTGGGTAATCCATTCTTTAACCTTCCCATTTTCTATTTTTATGACCATGTCTAGAGTTTCCAATTCATGAATAGTTTTCTTCAATTTACTTATTTTATTTTTCTTCCTCTTTAACTTGGCAGTGATATCATCAATCATAGCATATATATTGGAAATTGGGTTTTTGTATCAGGAACATTATCATGAGGGGTTTCTTCAAACAATAGTAGTTCCTCAATAATATACCGTTCATCAGAAATCGATTCCTTTTTAGTAACTTGTGGTTTAATTATATGCTCTTTAGCCTTCATTGAACTCATTGTTCTAGGTCTTCTGGTCAAATTTGGTGAAAATTCCTTGTAGCGTACCCAGCCACTAGGATGGGCCATGCTACCTCAAAACTCTCTCCAAGAATGCTTGGAAACTAACTTGTAACATAATTGGTACACAAATTACTAAAATGATTTTCCCGGGTATTGATCTGGAATGTACCCATTTCTCGAGTACTTCCATATTTTCTCTCATTGTATGAATATGAGTTTTTGTTCCATTCTTTAAAATAAAGAAACATGGATTCAACACATGGAATTAATAATAACATGCTAAACCATCCAAGAAAGGAACAACATGCCATGTAAAAAAAATAACCAGTAGGAAGGCACATTATAAATACATATCTCATATATAAATAAATACACAATGGGATATACATTATATACAAAACATAGATAGAACTTATATTTTCAAGTAAACATTCACCAACTGGCTATAGACTAAGGACATTCCTCCCAACCATAGACATTGTTGTTCATTCTCTCTCAACAACAATGTCACCCCCAAGATAGGGCTATGAATCCTGAAGGACGAGTATTAGGCCAAATCTAAAGACACACCAGTTAGCTAACAATCTCTCAGGGTTTCTGAAGGATAAAGCAATCCCAATTTCCAGTTCTCTTTCCCCTTCATCCTGCACAACTTAAATAAATGAACCCCTATCTTTGACATGTAGTCCCTTAGGTTGTTCCATTTCTCTCTAAGGCTCTAGTGCTAATATTTAGGAAATCTCCCTACTAAACACTCCAAGGATTCACAGTTGTGGACAATTCTTTCTGAACTGACATCAATCTCATACACACATGCATCCATTCCCTCATGGAATGATTTAGTAATTCATTGCATCCAGCTAGAAATGGCTCTCCTCTTTTGGCCATTTGTATCCATGATCATAACAAGAGAAAATGAATTACTAAGAATGAGGAACCAAAAATGAAATAGTAAGAAGAGTGTAAGAGTGAATGGAGAAGAACCCCCAAAATAACCCACAAGGTATGTTTATATAATTACATGAAATCAAGAACTACATGGCCTCCCCCGCAAGAAGCTCATGTAACCACTTTTCTCAATTAAAGCCAATATGTCCAAATAAAATATAATAAAATATTTAGCCCCTTAAACCCCCTTTCTCATGGAATCATATCCCCCCATCTTTTGTCCTTGTCCATCTTGCAACCAACAATGTATTTTTATTAATTTATATACATGTATTACATTTCCTAGGCACTTTGGCCCATTTTCAACCTTACCGTCTCATCATCCTAATGTCACATTTACATAATACATTCTAGTTCATAGGGATTAAAACTAGGGTGTTACATCCCCCTCCCCTTATTTTGGCATTGTCCTCAATGCACAACACCATATTGATGCTCTTACAATTCCAGGAACTATGGCCTTTATTCCACACATGAAATCCATCCAATTTCTTATATACATAGGCAATCTAGCCTAAAATAAAACATACATACATAGCCATTCTGACCCAAAACATGTATAATAATCTTCATAAATTATTTTTCTGGTAGCAATTCGAACCAACAAGATATCCTTCCCTATCATCTTACACAACTGAAATAAATGAACCCCTTTCTCTACCATCCATTCCCTGAGGTTGTTCCACTTCTCTCCAGGGCTCTAGTGCACTCGACTAGGAATTTTACGAGTTGTGGTTCCAAGAACTCCAACTGCAAAAAGTCCATTGGAATTTCTTCGTTCTATGTCTTCATCATTGAGCTCGATTTCCTTCTAGTCCTATTTTTCCTGAGCTTCCAGCTTCCATATCCAACTTCTCATCTATATTATACACATACAATCATCATGAAATATCATTATAACAATTTTCAATCATAAATGTCAAATATGCTTTATACAAGAAAACAAAAAATTTCAAGCATGAGCTTCCTACTCATAATTTGTTTGGCTCTTGCAGTTGCAAGCATCAAAATCTATTATGGATTACATTAATTACACACCCAATACCATTATTCCTGCAATTTTCTCAACCTTCAATCATCCAAACCAATTGTTAGCATATCATAATAATTTTTAATTTCTCAAATTTGTTTATATACAGGAAATAAAATTCTCCAGGAATGAGGATTTTTCTGATAATGCTTGGCTCTTGTAGAAACAATAATTGGTCTTATGTATAGTATTACATCCTCACCACATCCAAGACCATTCTCCCTACAATTTCCTCATCCTTTCATTTTTCCACACAAACTGTTAGCATAACATAACAATTTGTAACTATTAATTTCTCGAATCTATTTCATACAAGAAAATAAATTTCCAGACATGATTTTCTACTCACAATATTTGGCTCTATTTCATCCATATGTCTTACATCCCTGCCATATCCAAGCCTATTTTACCTACAATTTCCTCAATTTACACTCATCCAAAAAGACCGTTAGCATATCCTAAAAAATATACATTTTCATGGCAACAATTACAAGGTTTCACAAAGTGATCTCAAAATTGATACAATGTCAATTAAATCACTTCCATTAATCCAACTAGTAACTAGAATGAACCCATCATTCTCTACACATGCATTATCAGCTAAGCTTTTCGTTCTTCTAGCCATCAATATTTTTATTACTCGGTTCCCTCAACAACACTTTTCTATAATTCATCATTATGTAACTACTCTAACCTGCAACTTTCTTGTTGCATTATCTAACAACACCATAAGTGTTGTCAAATTAATGAGTTAGTCATACTCACATTATTTCATTTGTTGTCATAATCATTTATATGCCATATATACATGCATTCACCAAAATGCATTCAATAATTCCTTTAATACCACTTGTAACATTTTCAAAAGATCCAAAAAGTGATCTTAGAATTGTAACAACAACAATTCAATCACCTTGAGCTAGTATTCATATTAAATATAATGAAACTATCCATCATTATGTGCTTTCATCACCACATTATTTTCATAATTTAACAAATAATTACCAATAAAATAACAAAAATCAAGGTGTCAATACCCATGGCCACATCTACACAATGCATCCCCGCATTGACTACATAATACCACATAACTATGTCATACACTCCACTATGGTGAGTTGGAAGGTATGGCCAAATCATCAACACATAATCCTAACTCTTCCCAATACTGCCCAAATATTTGGATACCCTCGTCTTCAACCCATGCACAACACAAGGAAACATAATTCGTAAGTCCCTTCAGTTTCGGCAAAGAGTTTGCAGCCCAAACATCAACTATACAGGGGAATCCATTGAGCACTCACATAGAGCTATATCCCTTCCATATCCAACCATATCATGGTCTCAAACATGACTATCCCTATGAGTATTCATTGTTGTAGAAAGATTATTTCTCCTAACTTGACCTGGTTATGATTTCATAACCAATCATAACACAATATGCAGCTAAAATTTTATCTAAATGCATTCTAGCATCAACAACATTTACATGGTCTAAGCCTTTAGACATTACATATCAATTTAAATCTTGAAAATTTTATTGAGGGAATTCTTACCTCAATTCCCGTCAACATTTATGCATCAGAAGAAACTAAATGCATACTTGCATGGTTTTTATCAACCTACTTGATGCTATCTAATCAAATAGTGTTTGTAGAAGCTCACAGGCTCCCTCTTCCATCCTTTTGATTACCATTCATACCACCCTCATGGGTCTTCACATGGATGGAATTCATATGTAGTATTAGCATCCACCTCTTTAACCATGCTATATCACTTTTCTTGAATACATAATCTATCATTATTCATACTCAATTGTCATAACATCATGATTGCATAATAACAGACTATTCTAAGTCCAAAAGCATGCCATATGCATATCCAAGAATGTACATATGCACAAATGAACATCCATATGCACCAAGAATTCACTATTATCATTCCTACTAATGCATCTAACTTCATTGTATGCATCGTGCACTCTAGTACATTTATTTTCCAATTCACTTATTTATTTATTTACTTATTTTGTAGTTGGTTTTCCTTGAATTTTTTCATATCCTTGTTGCTTTCTACGCTCCCATTCTGCTCATATGCACTATTGTTTCTTGGTATGAAAAATTCCAACAAAGTTCCACATATTCATTATGAAATACAATCAATGTGTTATATTTACAACAACCTCTCTTATGTAGTCATATCCAAAATTTACCTTTATGAAACATTCCAGAACCTTGGAATGAGGTAGCTCATAACATTCCATCACTCTACTACCACAACATTATTGAATAAAATACTATTACTTATAGTTTTCCATTAGATTACTTCATTTAAAATTTCCCTATGAAACCATACCTTTTTCACTGAATACCATTCTCAATGGAAGTCTATTTTCATATAGTGGCACTTTTCAAGTGAAAGAACCTTCATTATTCTATCCCTCATTTCTCTGCATTGGTATCATGCTTCCACTGTGAACTCTGATATCAGAAGTGAATTTCTTTCTATGAGTACTTTTAGAAAAGTATCTAAGTCATATCTAACAAATATTTCTCAGGAACTCATGTGCTTGGCACATAGAGATGATTCACACATCACCTCTTAAGTTGATTATTCTCTTTCACATCAAGCTTGCAACTATCTACACATCTCTAACTTCAAGGATGTGGAGTCTTACGTTTCCTTTATATTCCCATTAATGAAATTATTCTCCTATTGGATTCATGTCCTATGTGAGGATTGTTTTTTATTTACTTGCAATGCATTCACACTCTGTAGTAGCTAAATAATAATCCTTTTCTTCCATTCTTCTTGAGTTCTTTATCCACTTTTCATTACTTACATTGTAGCTCTTTATTACCTCATCCAACTTCTGCCAGCTCTATCATGCTTCCATGAATATCATATCCAATCCTAGGCTTGAATTTATCTAATTATACCTTTGATTCTATCAAATCTGCAAGCAACCACTTTTGTTAGAATTATATATATTATAAAAAAAATGTCAATTAAGGCTACATGTCCTTTTTATCTTCAATTCATGAAGATTTATATCAGAACTCTCCAAATTATAATAGTTATAGGTTATTATCCTCTGAATCATATTTCCAATGACTATACTCGTGCCCCAATCGAATATTTGAGTTGAAAGTTATGGCTTCCTGAAAAATCCACTTTCACCCCATTTGTGCATTTTCTCCACTAGTGTAATTTTATTGAAATGCCAACTTCGGTCAACTGTAGAAGAAAATATGTCAAGAACTAGAGAAAAATTTGTATAAGGTGTAGATAAAAATAATGATAAGGAATTCACAAAATCTCTCATATTTTCAATCTGATGCTCTAGTAAAAAAATGTAACAATCTGGAAATAACAAATTTGTCATTTTTCACCCCTTTTACCAGACTTGAAGTTTTAGCAAAATTGGTTATCTCTCAATATGTGCACTTTAAGAAAAATTTCACTAAACCAAAGTTATTCATTTTTATGAGTGTATAAAAATTCGAGTAAATTAATTTTTTTCATTTTGTGAGCTATGGTAACTTTTCCTCTAAAAATCTTTAAAATCCCCCAAAAGTGGCCCGAAATAGTGGATTTTGGCCTATTTCCACATCCCCATTCAAATAACCTTAGAAATTGTTTAGTTCCTTTAAGGGTTATTTTTGTGTCTACTTTTTGGACACTCTTGATGAATTTCATCTTAATTTGGACCTCTTCCAATCATCTAAACCCATATCTTTAAAAATCACTATTTTGCAATTTCTGACAAATTCGAGCAAAAATGGACAATGGACATATTTAGAAATTTTGTAGAGCTTGTCTCTGTGGAAAAAACCCATAAGTTTCATATCAATCCAACTTAACATGCTCCAGTTATGGCCAAAATATCAAAATGGCTCTAGACTTCATTTTTTTTTTTAACTAATGGAAAACAATTCCTATGTGGAAATATGCACCGTCGATCGCAAATCGGAAGAGATCTAGACCATTGATCTCATTGGCCTTGACAAGTTGTAGCTATACCTCCACAATCCTATCATAAATCTTCTTCATTGGAATCTTTCCTAATGGAAAATTTCAAATGGTGGGCATGTGAATCCCTTTGAAATCTGTAGTGTGAAACACTATTGAACACTTTCCTTCGGAGACCCTGTATCAGAAAAAAAACTTACCATGCTCCTTTACCTTTCCGAAATATAGGCTCTGATATCTTATCAAACTTGTTGTATCAAAATCGCCCATCAAAAACATTCTTGAACAATCCTTCTGATAGTCTCCTTCTAAATAGTTTCACTTGACTGCTACATGGCACTAGCGGATTCTCCCACTCTTGATGGTGTGTCCTCTGCCATGGCATGATGATGTGGTTTCTTAAGTGGAATTATCCTCTTCCCTTGAMCCTTCCAAGACAACATTCTCATTTTATAGATCATATGATCAAAAATTGTTCTAGTCAACCACCACGATCATCTTGGAATCGAAAACTACATACTGGTTACCTCGATTGGACTAACTTCATCAGAATTTTTCTAAATGAACTCTTTCAAAAACACTTTTTCAAAAGAACATCTCTACAAGATCTGAAAACTGAGAATGAACCTAATTTATCTGATGGATCTCGTTATTTTGAGCTTCTACCATTGGGATTCTCTTCTTCGGACTTCAAACTTATGTCTAAATTCAGACCTGCCAAAACCATCCTTCCAAGAAGTCCATGGATAAGAATGGATCTGATTGATCTGACAACTCTTATTATTTCTATCTCATGTCATCCAAATCCTCCCTTCATACTCAACCTCAAGCTCGACTCTTAAGTCTTTCTGAGACTTCCTTCTCAAAGGCCCTTCAGTAATGCCTTACTTCAATCATGTGCGATTGAATCTCGACAGTTGATCCTCATGATCGAATTAATATAGGCTGTCAATCCACAAAACTACATAGTCACCATGAAACTCACAGGAAATCGACATGCAAGGATGAATTAAACTCTGCAACTATAGATCAATGCCATAACTCACTTCTTTGACTACTCTAAAGCACTAAAATTTGAAATCTGCTTAAAATTTGGGGATTTCACTTATGTTCTCTCTGTTTCCCCCCCAAATTCATCACAGACAAAACTGAAACAACAAATTTTTCAAATTCACACTAGTTCTAGCCCATACTAGTTCGGTGTTAAACCATAAGCTTTGATACCAATCTGTAACATACCCAAACACCAGGTTGGGCCACACTACCTCAAAACACTCTCCAAGAATGCTCTAAAACTAAATTTTAACATACTCAGTAAAACAAGTACCAAAAAAAAATTCATGGGTACAGATCTGAAACATACATGTTGCCCAAGTACTTCTAGATTCACCCTCATTGTCTGATTACGATTTTGTTTTCCATTATTTAAAATAAATAAGCATGGATTAAACACATGCAATTAATAAGAACATGCTAAACCATCCGAGAAAGGAACATCGTGCCATGCACAACAAATAACCAGTAGGTAGGCACATTATAAATACATATCTCAGAGATAAATAAATACATAGCGGGATATACATTATACAAAAAACACAAAGAGCAATTATATTTTCAAGTAAACATTCACCAAATGGCTACAGACCAAGGACGTTCCTCCCAACCATAGACATTGTTTTTCATTCTCTCTCAACAACAATGTCACCCTCGAGCTAGGGCTATGAATCCACAAGGACAGGTCTTAGGACAAATCTCAAAACACACTAGTTAGCTAAGAAGCTCTCATGTTTTCCCAACCACAAAGCAATCCCAATTTCCAACTCTCTTTCCCCTTTATCCTACACAACCTAAAGAAATGAACCCCTTTCTTTTCCATCCATTCCCTCAGGTTGTCCCATTTCTCTCTAGGGCTCCAGTGCTACTGGTTAGGAAATATCCTTCTATATAAACTAAAAGGATTCTCAACTGTGGATAGTTCTTTCTAAACCGCCATCAATATCATGCACATAGGAATCCATTCCCTCTTAGAATGATTCAATAATTCATTACAACCATCTAGCAATGGCTCTCCTCTTCCATCCATTTTTTTCCTTGATCATGTCAAGAGTACACAAATTAGCAAGAATGAGGAACCAAAAATGAGAGAGTGAGAAGAGTGTAAGAGTGAATGGAGAACATCCCCCAAAACAACCCGCAAGGGATGTTTATATAATTACATGAAATCAAGAACCACATGGCCTCCCCCGCAAGAATATCATGTAACCACTTTTCTCAAATAAAGCCAATATGGACAAATAAAATATAATAAAAAGAAAAATTCCCCTTAATCCCCCTCTCTCGTGGAGTCATATCCCCCTATTTCTTGTCCTTGTCTGTCTTGCATCCAATAGTGTATTTTTATTAATGTATATATAAGTATTACATTTCCTAGGCACTCCACCCCCTTTTCAAATTTACTGACTCACCATCCTAATGTCACATTTTCATAATACATTCTAGTTCATAGGGATTAAAAATGGGGTGTTACATTCCTCTTCAACAATTTTGTCTATAATATTTGTCATGTTTTCTTCCTTGTTCAATTGTTCATTTCATGCTATTCCTCTTGTAATTCTTTTTGTAGCTTCCAACAGATGATTGGATGTTGATTCTTACTTTCTTGACTATTTTTTATGGTAATATTTCCATAGAAGAATAAGAATCTTCTTGTATTACCTTCTTCTTACCCTTGTTCTTTAATTATGGAGTCACAATTTATGTAAGGGGATCAATTTCTTTCTCTCCTGACATTTTTTTTATTGCAAGTATTTTTCTTTACATTTGTTTTTTTCTTGCTTCTTAGGCTTCGAAGGACTTCCCTTCTGTGATGACTATAAACTCTTATCCACTTTTTTCTTCTTGAATTTAATTCTTGAAATGTTTGGAAAATATTCTATAGGATTTTCATCTATGTTTAAATTTTCACTTGATTGACCATTTTCTTGAAAATTGTTTCTTATCATAAATTCTTCCCAGGTTTGATTCAATCCTTCTAGCTTGTCCAACACTACAAGCTTAATTAAGACATGATGGTACACGAATCTATCTTTATTTGGTGGATTTTTCTGAACTGCCACTTCCATTTTTGCAAAACTCTTTAATAGAAAATAAGGCATCTTGATCCTCTTATTTGTGTCCTTCAAAGGTTGTAACAAATGGATGTGATAGAGAAAGATTAAACTATACCTTCCTTCACAAATCAGATAATTCTATATGAATAATACGACCTATTTCCATGGGTCGTGAAGTCAAACCCTCAAAATTCCTTTGGTCCAGTCCATATTTTTCAAAGTCTTATTCAGAAAGGTTCTCCATCCTTTTCCCTTCACTTGTTGTCTCTTGAAATAGTTTTCTCCCTTCCGTTCCAAACTTGTAATTGCAACCAATGATTCTCTTTTCACTGTGATTTTTATATCCCCAACCCCGATTGTTCTTCCATTGAATGTTTCATTGAATTCCATGGTTACTAACACATTATTCCCCTGAAATTTCTCAAATAAATTCAGTAGCCGACTTTATGAAAGATGACTCTACAGGTGGGAAACTTGTCAATTAATGTTGTTCCCTGTAGCTCATATCTGATCATAAAAGGCACTACCATTTTGGTCACTTTGTGTTGTAAATTTGTTAGGTTTCGGGTTAGATTCCTTACAAAAAAAAGGTAACAATGGTGGAAATGGGAAATATATGGAGGATACAAAATGACAGGGAAAATATTGGAGAATGAGCTGACTTGCCTATCTGTTTAACAGACTAACTCAAATGTATGAAGGTCTATCAGAGCATCATATCATGACAGTATTTCATCATATCAAATGGTGTCTATTTTCTATGATGATAAAATTTCATACGAATATCATCATTTGATAATGATGGTGCATAAATATTGGATATGGTTATGGTGGTTGACAAGTGGTATTATAATTATAGGTGGAGAAATGGGTAAGTGTGAAAACTCAGTTTGAACTCATGGAATATGATTGTGTACAACACATAATCATAATAATTTCAATTTAGATTCATTTATAACTGGAGTGAATGGTATCAAATAAATATAATAAATCATAGATGATGTATTTGGCGTAACCAAGAAATAGTTAATTAATTAAATAGTAAATCCTAGTCATCGGCTTTAAAATGCTTCTTCTTCATTATTTTTTCATGCCATTTTTCCCGTTTCTCTGTACAAGAGTGGTTTTATGCAGTGCATCTTACTGAATTTTATCTATCTCATTTAATTGTAAAACTTGTTGTTGTTGAGCTTATGACAAATTTAATCCTAATTCTGATGCAATTTTGAAAGTATTTACCTTAAACTCAATGGGGAGAAGAACATGATTTTCATATACCAAATCATAAAGGGTGTGACCGGTAACATTTTTCCATGTAGCTCTATAGGCCCACAAGGCATCGGGAAGTTTCTTTTCCCAATCTGTCCAATGGAGTTGAAATTTATTCATTAGAATCCCTTCTAAAACCTTATTTGTAGATTCCATTTGGTCATTGGCATATGTGTTGGCATGTTTTACAGGCACCGTATTCTTGTCATTGATGGAAAGTACAACAACGATGATGGATTAAGTACAGGAAGAATGTGCCAGGTGGACACCAGAAGTATTTTGGGAAGATGTAGCAGAGCAAGCTCAATAAGATCAGAAGAGATAGTGCAGAGTATGTGTGTTTGTCATTGATGACAAAGATCACGACCAACAGCGCAGGGATAATGGCATGACAATGGCAAGTTCAACAAGTGATCGTTGTATCCCATTCAGAAGCGTAAACTCCAGGAGTCAAGGAAACAACTCACGACAAAAAATTGTGAAATGTGAAACCACGACTTAAACTCCATTTCAGAGTTTCAAATACCGAGAGTTGGAGGATTCAAGAGTCGAGACTCTTCATCACAGGAGTTTCGAAGTTGTAAAATGTGAAACACCAAAATCCCAAAACAGGCACATCAACAAAGACTCCATTTCGGAGTTTCATAGACCGGGAAATCAAAGATCAAAGGAGCTTTAACCTTTGAAGTAGCAAACCCCAAAATCCCAAAACAAGCACATCAACAATGACTCCATTTCGGAGTTTCACGGACCGAGAAATCAAAGATCAAAGGAACTTTAACCTTTGAAGTAGCGAACCCCGAAATCCAGAAACAGACACATCAACAAACCATGTCAGCAAACCACGTAAGCTAAGGACACATGGCACAATTAGGCAATGACAAGTGTCAAGATGATTCAACATTTCAGGCACATGTAACTCACAAATCAAAGTGACACGTGGTAGCTATTCGACACATGTCAATCCACGTGTGACGTCAGCAGGTTTACGTCACATCGAAATTTTCTATTTTGGGGTTTTACATAGCAAGCAGAAACTCCACCATCATGAACTCTCGAACTCTGAAATGTCGAAAGGGACTATTGTGAGTCTCGAAAACCTGAAAGGAAAAACTCCAAAATCCCATCAATCGTCCATCTCAATGGGTTATGTGAACCATCCGATCACTTCGGAGATTTTGTGATCATGAATTTTATAATGTTGGAGTCATGATGACTCGAAGGGAAAAACACCAAAAACTCGTCAGCCGTTCGATTAATAAAAGAAGGGATCATATTATGAAGTCTTGTGGACCGTTGATTTGGCTCCATTTCGGGGATTGCGACTTGGAGTGTCGAGACACTTCTTCACAGGAATGTCGAAATGCGAAAACACCTTTTGGTGTAGGCTGTGGTCACCGTCATTGGTCATGTGAGAGGGAGGAGCTAGCACCAAGTTAAGCTCATTTTCGGTGATCGTAACATGAAGAGTTGAGACTCTTCACCACAGGAATGCCGAAATGCCAAAATGCCAAAATGCGAAATGGTGAAATCAATGCGAGACCCTGTGCTTGTAATCCAACGATGTTGGATACTTGGAAATTTGATCGAAGGGCTACTGTTGCTCTTCACAGTTAATCGATCAGCTACAATTCAGTTAGCAAAACTGAATCATGACTCTTGGATGGTTGGTGATTCAGTTGTTGATGCATTTTCTTAGAGGTTCATAGTGTAACTGCTAGAAATGACTGATGGTTTCTGCCAAAGGACTCGAAGAGACTTTAGGGTGATCGCCAGAGAAGATGAAGTGTCTCGAGGCATCTTACTGTGGAATGAATACTATTCATAGAGGCTATTGGCAGATGTAAGATCGTTGGGTCCTAGAACTGCAACAGAGGGAATGAGCTCGACTGTGATAGAGAAGATGAAGATTCTCAACTGCTGGAGAGGCTAAGGAATGTCGACATAACACCCAGTGATGATGGATGCATGGGTTTAACCACTTGTGAAGATGAAGAGTTGCAATGATGATTAGGTAGAGCACTTGACATGGGGAGAGCATGCAGAAGCATTGTGAATAGAGGATGCAGAAGATGCACAGAGAGAATAAAAATGCAAACCAGAGAAGAGATTGGGAGTTGTTGAGAGTGATTTAGGTGTGTAGAAGGAGGCAGAGTGTAGCAGTTGAAATGCACAGAAGAGGAATGGTGCATAGAAGGGACATGATGCACAGAGAATGAAAGGAAGAAGAAAATAAAGTGTAAGGAAGGGGTGCAGGAAGACACTGATGCAGGTAGAACAGAGCAATGTAGTAGAACAGTGATGAGACCGGTAAGCCATTGATAAATATTGTATCACTCTGATAAATTTATATATAAAACTTTATATTTCAGGGTGGTAGGGAGGTGCTAGGGAGGATTGTTGTCCTCAAAGGTTCAAGTCGGTGCTTGAACACAGGGAGTTGTAGCTTCCATCTGCTTGCAGCTAGAGAAACTAGGGTGGCAGGGTGGTGCAAGGGAGAACTGTTGTTCTTTGTTTTACAGGTTGGTGCCTGTGTGACTGGAAGTTGGTGATTCCATCCAGTTGGTGCTAGAACACATAGGGATTTGTTTCTTCCTTCTAGTGGGTGCTAGAGAAACAAGGGATTTGGTGCTTCCTTCTAGTGGGTGCTAGAGAAACCAGGGAGTTGGTGCTTCCTTCTAGTAGGTGCTAGAGAAAATAGAGTCGGTGCTCTCAACAAGTTGTATCTTGAAAAATAGAGGTTGTAGCCTCACAATGAGTTGGAGATCATATGTATGATAATGTACAGAATGTAAAGATTATTTATCATACCAAGAAGAAGAGGTTTTTACCCTTTATGGGTTTCCTCAGGAAATATCTGTCTCTGTATATTTCATATGTGTGACTGATGTTGAATGTTCTATTTCTTACCTCCCTGCATTATTTTGATTGTCATTAAGTGCTCTACAAAGAGTTTAAAATAAGCATAATTGTTTAAGCATGGTAACAACTGATTCACCCCCCCACCCCCTCTCAGTTGTCCAACAATTGGTATCAGAGCATGTTCCTTTTATCTAAAGGTAGATCTGTAAGCTTAAACATGAGAAGTCATGAAGGGACTTCAGCCACTAAGCCTCCTCTGTTTGATGGAATAAATTTTTCCTTCTGGAAGGTTAGAATGAGAACATACCTAATGGCCTTAGGTGCTGATGTTTGGGATGTAGTAGAGACTAGATACATAAATCCTATTGTGCTAGCTTCCAAGGATGATAAGTTAGAATTTAGCTTTAATTCTAAGGGAATGAATGCTATCTTGAATGGACTTGCAGAAGCTAAGTTTGTAAAGGTGACACATCTTCAAACTACCAAAGAAATGTGGGATAAACTTATTAGCAGCTATGAAGGAAATGAGAAAGTAAAAGATGCCAAACTTCAAACATTTAGGTTGAA